>VWZZ01000588.1:0-23364 GCA_013399095.1 Psophia crepitans
TTTTTTTTTTTTCCCCTGTAGTGTTGTGCTGGCAGCTCAGAATGTCTCTGCCTCGCTTGTGACTGGTGATAGATTCAAAGCTGTTCAGAATGAGGTTACAGATCCTCCATATTCCCTGGACTGCTTGGAGCAAGGTAAGGCTCCTCCATACAGTCATATCTCTGCTGAAAACCTGTGGTGCTGGGGAGAAGCAAACTGCAAGCGAAGAAGTAGCCATACAGAGTGCGTACCGTTCAGGGCTCAGCATAATGGATCCTTTCAACTTCGTACAAATGTGAATGAACTACCTCATTTCAAAAGGAGAAGTAAAAAAGCTTGGGTTTGTCTGTAGACAACGAATTAACGTGAGTTTGCAGTCTCAGTGAAAATGGGGAGTAGTATTTTTTACCTTGATTTCCCCCCCCCCAGTCAAAATTTACCTCTAGCTGTGGGCTCTATCAAACTCACCTGTGTGTATCAAGGTAGGGGCTGGGGCTGGGGCTGGGCTGGAGCTGGGCTGGAGCTGGGCTGCTTCCCAGCAGGTGATGGCTCTGGCCAGGCATCGCTCAGAAGTGACAACATCACCGGTCACTTTTGACTGAATGTTTTCTTTGTGTTTGCTTTGTTTGTGGAGGATGTATGAAAAATTAATATAAGGGTGCTAATGTTTTTTGGTCCTGAATATGAATCTGTGACCAGTATAGACTGAGCAGCAAGTGGATGGGCAGGTTTTATTGCAAAAACGTTTTCGCTTCAGCCAGGGGCTATAACCAAAGCTCGGGTCCGAAAGCCTCTAGGGGTGTCAGGGTCCGAGGCATGACCTGAGTGAAGCAGGCAGGCACGGAGGGATGGGGCTGGGAGGCTGCGAGCAGCAAGCGCAGGGAGCCCAGCCGGTGCCCCCGGGCTGTGTGCTGGGGCACAGCTCCTCGGCGGGTGCCCAAGCGTGGGGGCACGCTGCGGCTGCCTCCAGCGCGGTTTGTCCGCTGGCCTCCCAGTCCCCTCCATCCTCATCCCAAGCTTGACCTGCTGCTTGCGGCTTGATGTCAAAGCGCTGTGTTTGCACAGGGAAGGTGAGAAACGCCGTCTCCCTGCCCCCCCCCGTCCCCCGGGTCCTTCTGTGCAGGTATCCATCATCTCCGTTGTTTGGTTGCCTTAATTGAGCTTTCTATTTATAGCTGATTATTGGAACCAGGTCGAACTCATCTCGGTGCGATTTCCATAGGAGACAGGCGGTGAGTCACGCCGAGTCCCTCCCGCCGTCCCCGGCAGCAGCGCGCAGGGCTGTGCGCGCTCGGGGGGTGCACGCGCGACAGACCCTGCTGCTCCTCCCGTGCACCCGCCCGAGGAGAATGCCTCTTAAACCTGAGGTTAGCCTGTGATTTACGGTTTTGTTCTGCAGAAAATATACATTAGCCTTTTGATCTCCAAAGTGGGCTTTTGAGAAGGATTGCCGTAAAGTCTCCAGGATGTGAACACTGAGCTGCGTAATTACGCTCCTGGTAACATAATGAATGGCCGCAGCCAGCAGTTCTCGCCGGGTCTCTGCATACTTCACCGCCGTTTAACACAATCATTTTCTTTTGCTGGCTATAAATATGTTCGAATTCTCTGACCTCGTGAGCCAGCATTATTCTCGGAGGCAGAATTATTTCTTATTCTGCAGCTCGTAGGTTGGCTTTGGCCTTGAAGCTCCCCGGCCCCTGACAAGTGCGTGAAGCCCAATTTACAAAGCAAACGAGACACCAGCAGCAGGCCTTGGAGGGAGGCAGGGCGGTGGAGCGGAGCGCCCTTCCCACTCCAGCCCCATCCGCACGTTGGTTTTCGGGTGACAATTAGCAAACCATCGCGCCCGGGATGTCACTGCTGCAACACAGCACACATTCGGGCGGTCGCGGTCCCGAGAGCTGGGACCTGGGTAGGGGGACGGTTGGACTAGATGATCCTGGAGGTATCTCCCAACCTTCCTGATTGTATGAGGAGCCCATCCTCCCATGCGCGGGACCCCTGATGCTACATGAATGTTTGCAAGCATGTTGCTGCGCCGCTGCTTGCACCTTCCTGCGCTGCTTGTGGCGAGTGCGTCCGTCCGTCTGGCAGCCAGGGAGCAGCCTGAGAGCTGCTTCCCACAGACACGCCTCACCCAGGGCAGAAAACGGCCCTACCTCGCGTGCGCTGCCTGCTCCTGCCTGCATCCAGGGCTCTGCTCTCCCTTCGTCGGCAGCAATTTGCTTGCATAAATAATTGAGCCTATAGTCCCCCACGGCTTGCTCCTCACCTTCACCGCTCATCCCAGCGTTCTGCCAAAAACCTGTTTCTTATTAATCGCTTCTGTTTTACAGTAGCTCTTAGCGGTACAGTCGCTTACTACAAACCTATCACTGTTCCGATGGTTGGCTGCCGGTGACCTTGTCCCTAAACCCCTCTCTGCTGCTTCTCCCGATGAATTCACCTTGCCATAGCCGTGCTACAGTGGGAAGAATTTACTGCTTAAATAACTTATCTAGATTCAGTACAGAAAGTCTTTTGAGGAGATTCATCAGCTAATAAAGAAAATTGATTCTGGAAGCCAAAGTCAATATGGGGTTAGAGAAACACCCCCGCCCGCTGTGGGCTCCCTTCCAGAAGCCTCTGCTGCCACATCTGGCTCACGCTGCCACGCGCCTCCCGAGCACCTTTCCCAAACCGGACCGTGCCCGCCTTCCCACCTGCCGACCCTTTTTATTATTTTTCTGAAGCTCTGTGTTTCGGGTGAGACCCGTAGCTCGACGAGGCATCGCCCTGCCTGCTGCGGAAAGGGGGAGCAAGAGGGGGATTCCCGTGGCAACATGCGACGGCACGGGGCGCTGCAGCCCCCTCTCTGGGCACGCTGCGCTCCTTGGGGTAGCTGCTCCATCTCCTAGTTTGGAAGATGGTTCAGCTCAAGTTGGATCCTTCTGAGCTCACCAACAAGACCCTGCTCGTGCAAAGCCACTTCCTGGCACCAATTCTGTCTTTGCCAGGTCTGACAGGCACATGGGCTCCCGCCGCCCGTGCTCCATCCCCACCTGCGGAGGCTGAAGGTGAGAGCAATGCTCGGGGTCAAGAGGGAGGGGGGAGCGATGCTGTAAATCCAGAATGAGCAGCAGGGCAGCAATGCCCCTTCTCCAGCCGTCTGCCTGGGCACCCTCTGCCCCGCAGGACCAGCCCTCTGCCCTCCCTTCTCTGGTTTTTAGGGCATATTTTTCCTTTGTGCGATCTGGAAGACAAATACAATGAAATTTAAGACACAGAAGCATCCAGAAAATGGCTCAAACTGGCCCGCAGAAAGGGAGGTGGGACGTGATGCCACGACTGGGGACGTGGAGGAGATGTGAGAGAGGTGCTAGCTCTGCACCGCGCCAGCTGCCTTTCGTGGCAGCCCCTGGAAGATGAAAAATAGCCAAAGGAAAGAAAGAGAAAAGAAGATTTGGCAGAAACATTTGGCCATATGGCTGATTTGTACTTCATGTGTGTTTCTCCATATGTTGTACGTACATGTGTTTGTTTACCCCCTGCGCACTTTGCATGCTAGCAACAGTCTCAAACCCATCAAAAGTACCTTGTAAGCGACCGAGGGGTTTAGGCAGGCTGTCCTTCCCTCGGCTGTTCCGCCGAGCCGTTTATCCCAACCACCTTGATCGTCTTGAAAAATTAAAGCCACCTTTGCCCTGACACGGCCTTTGCCGTCCCCAAGCTGTCCCGGCGTGCTGCGGAGCGCGAGGCGTGCGGAGCTGCGAGCGCTCGGTGGGCTCAGCCAGTTAATTTCCCGTGAGCCAGGTGACATTTGCTGGGGAGGGAACCACTCTCGCTGCCTCCATTGCCTCTGCTGGAACCCGTGTACCCATCAATAATTCAGGTGCCCTTACAGCTACCACCAGCAGGTCCCTCCCTGCCTGCTTAATGGGAAAGCACGTCTCAGTGCCCGGCTCAGGCAGCGATCCGCAGGCGAGGAGCCGGCAGCCGGGTGTCCGGCTGTAACCCCGTGAGCTCCCCAGCATCGCTCCTGCAGCAGCACAAGGCCGGGCAGGCGGCCGCTGCCGGGGGGGAGCCTGGGGCTTGGGGTCCGCTGCCCTCTGAAGCCAGGGAGATCCGACCCGAAGGTTAAGGTGAGCGTAAGATTGGGAATGCAGAGGAATAAAGTCCAAACTCACCGCAGTCGTCACAACTGAACGAGTATCCCCACGTGCCAAGCCTGCCCTCCCAGCATGATTTAAGCTGAAAATTCAGAACCATTTCCTGGTACAAATCACTCGAGCGGGATGAAACAATCGATGGGAGATACAATCTGCGATCCGTCTCTGCAGCCAAAAACATCTCATCTGTGAACACAAACTCATTAGGAGCGTGATTAATGGGGTCTGAAGGCAGGAGTCAGGGGTAGTGAAGCTATCTGTGAGCCCTGCCCTCCGCTTAACCCGCACAAACAGCGCCGTGCCGAACGGCAGCAGCCCCGCTCTCCAAAGCCAGGAGAGCCGAGCTCGCCCGAGGAGCCAGCGGAGCCACGCGGAGCCTGCACCGCGCTACCTGCCTCAGGAGCCATGCGACACTTGAGTTTTCCAACAGCTCTCTCTTGCTGAAAGGAAGAAATTTTGCACTTGGTGGAGCCGGGGGGAACAGCCAGACCACTCCATCAGCAGGAAAAGCAACCCCGGGCTGTTAAAGATAGAAACAACCACCAAAAACGTTCTCGGGGGAGCAACTGTGGAAAGCCACGGGAAGAGGAGAAATGTGACTGCGATTACTCGATGCGAGACGCAGGGGGTCTGCCCGCGCCCGTGTCCCGCAGCGCCCCGGTGGGGAGCCGGGAGTTTCCCTGTACCGAGAGGTCCCTGGAGCGCAGCCCGTTTTCAGCGCTGGCAAAATCAGTATTCAGGAGGGACCTGATTTGGTTTCTCTTCTAAATTGCCTGCTTGATTAGATGTATCAAAAGTGCACTTGGAGGAACAGAGCTCCTTTTGCCACCGTGACCTGACAGCAGCGTAAGAAATGACCTACAGCCCCTTGGTTTCCTCGTCCAGTGCCCACCCTTGCTCAGCAGCAGCCTGGGCTGTGTCAGGGCTGCCTCCCGGCGCAGCTCAGTGGTTTTCCTGCGCTCTGCTCCCCTCGGCCGCTGCCGAGCCTTGCCAGCAGGGCCAGCGTGCGTTTCCCTTGGCTCCAGCCAGCATCACTCCTTCGCCCTTCCCACCTGCCATGGGAGACCCCTGGTACAAACCCCTCGGGATGCAGCAGGGGAAGGTGCTGCCCCGCTGCCTGCCCCGCTGCCTGCCCCTCTCCTGCCCCACTGCCTGCACATCCCCGGCTCCATCCTTCACCTGCTGTCCAGGACTTCTCAGCACATGGCAGCACTGATGGGAGCGAGGATGGGCAAGGTCAAGCAGGCTTAGAGAAGTGAATTGGGGGAAGATTTTAGGGATATGGCTCAAATAGTGAGGGAATTAATTCTGGAGATGCTACAGAAATGATGGCCCATAAAGTTAATGAGATATTGCTGAAGAAAGGGTAAACAATTAGGACTATTAGCTGCAAAGATAAACCAAGACCTATTGCCCTCAGAAACACTGAAACTAATTAAATTGAAAATTACAACATGGGAGTACAAAAACAAAAGCAAATAAATTGAGAGGAAGAATTAACTGGCTTAATATCATGATGATAATATTATTAGCAATAGGAAGCGGGGACTGTATGATTAAAGCTGTTTGTTCTCGCGCTTTGTCACTGAAAGTGGGCAGCGAGGGACTCGGGGCAGGCAGGGGGGACCCAGCTCTCCTGGGGGCTGCTGGGGTCCCAGCCCAGCGCCGTGGCCCCCCTCGGAGGCGGTTACAACCTCTGGCTGCCCCCCTGCTGCGGGCACCCGTGCCGTCCTGCCGTGCCGGGCCAGAGGTCAGGCTCATCTGCCTGCAAACCTTCCAGTGCCCTCGCCAGCCACGGCTGGGAGAGCCCTCCAGAAGAGTCATTAGCACTCCAATAATTGGTTCCATTTAAAGGGATTAGAGCCAAATTAACTTTGTGGTTTGCCACCCAGAAATAATCCTATTTTAAGTGGACAGATTCTTCTGCAGCGTCCGAGGCGACTGTGAATGGGGGATGCGTCGCTCAAGCGAATTCTCAGCAGCGAAGGGGGGTCCTGGCCCTTCCTCGAGGGGACCTCTGGCGTGAGCAAAACTCATCTAAGCGGGGGTGAGGAGGTGGGGGCTGATGCGTTAGCGACGGTTTCTGCTGGCATCCCAGCGAGGGTGATGAATCAAGGAAGAAAACCCAGCGGAGAACAATAAAAAGACGCTTCGGGCAGGATTTTGTGCACCGTGGAGGGAAAGGAGCGCAAATGAATCTGCCGTTTGCTGGCCCTGCCCGGCCGCGCCCCAGCAGCGTGGAGGCACGAGCTGTTTCTCCGGCCGCTGGCCAGGAGTGCCAGCAGCACTGCCCATCCCCTTCCCCGGTAACGGGCAGGGCACTGACTCGCTCGACGGAAGGTTGTGGAGCAGATTGCCCCGTGTCCGAGACGCTCTTTGGGGATGTCAATGAAGCGGCTGCAAAGGCAGCGACGGCCGCGGTTTGGCTTTGCATCGCTCACAGCTCCTGCCTGGGCGGAGGCGCCGGCGTGAGCCCCCGTCTAAAACCCGGAGGTTGCTCAGATCAGTGCAAGGTTCCAGCTGATACAAACGGGCGTTTTACTGTACGCTTGTGCTCTTACCCCTCCTGGTGAAGTTACCTTTCCTGCCACATTGCAAGCCACGCGTGCGGCTTCTCCACAGGATGGTGTTTCCCCCCTTCTGGGTCGGAGAGGCTGAGCATGGGGGTTAAAGCCACGCGCCACGTCCCCGGGACCCCGGCGCGCTTTTCAAGAGCAGAAATCAAGCCAAGTGAAAGGCAGCCCATGCACTGGAAAAGAAGTGAGAGCTGGGAAGGCAGAAAGGGTCTGCAAACGGGGTCAAGTTTATTGTCGGTCCCATCCAACCGTCCTGCAGTGATGGTCAGCGGCCGCGGGCAGTCCAGGCCCAGGACCCTGCGGCACCACCAGAAGCCATCGGCTGGCGCGGGAGGCGGCACGGCAGAGCCACTGCGGCCGTGCAGCCGTCGACCAGCCGCTCCTGCCCCGTTGGGCTCGGTGCCCTTGGGTGCAACGTCTGCGGTATTTGTGATCGGGTGATGGAAAGCAAAGTCTCTTTTTATGGTCCTTTCATTATGATGCTTAATTTCTTCTGCAGAAGCAATTACGTTCTATGGGTGGAAAGCAATATCGGAGACGTATGATTGTTATTGCTATCCCACCGGCTCCTCGGCTGGCGGCTGCCGCTCCTGTGCTCTCGCTGCCGTGGGAATAGCAATCAGGGCACAGGAGCCGGCGGCTCCGGCAGCACCGGGACAGATAAGAGGCTTTGTGAGCGGGAAGACAACCCCGTCCGCTGGCCAAATATTTACCTGAGAGGGGGCGCCTATCGCATCCGAAGGACGGCTCCGCGGGAGCTGATCAAACAGTTGGTGACCTCTGGGAAAAACCAAAACTGGTAACACGCCCCATGGCTGGGCCCCTCTGTTGTCCGTTTCCATCGCCAAGCCCTCTAATTATTCAGGAAACACATCGGCAGCACGCGTGGTTTGGGCTTTGGTTTGTCTTTCTTACACCATCTCCAGCTAACCAAAGGAATCAGTGCCAATACATTCAGTTTTCTGTTTCTTATAGCCTAAAACCAGGCACTTTTTTGCCTGGTTAAATGAATCTGGCAGGAAGTACAAGGTTATTTTCTAGCCAGTGGCCCAATCTGCATAGGTATTGAGGGGGTCTAATTAAAAACGTCTGAACCAATTAGGCACCTTGCGGTCATCAAACATTAGTTTGCTGTGAAGATTAGTCTACTTAACGATGTTTCCCCCATAATTAAAAGTAGCGTATCAAGGGTTACGGTGCTGGAAAAGCAACTGTGAAGGCAAAGGAAAGAATTGCCCGAGGATTTGCCCAGGCTCCGTGTCGGGATAGCACCGTGCGAAGGAGCTGGAAAGGTGCTGAGCACCTTCAGGGGCATGCAGCATCCACGGGCGGACCCATGCCACAGCGGGGCCCCGGCGAGGGCCAGGGCTCCGGTGTGAGAGGTGCTGGCAGGCGGCGGCAGAGAAAGCGGTGACTGCAGGTTGGGTGGCACCCGCCAGGGATGCTGGGTGGCACCTGCCAGGGATGCTGGGTGGCACCTGCCAGGGATGGTGGGTGGCACCCGCCAGGGATGCTGGGTGGCACCCACCAGGGATCCTGGCTGCGGTTTTCACGGGCTGAGGGAAATGCACGGTGGTGATTGTGGGAGCCGGGTTGGACGGTGGCGGCACCGCCGGCGCACAGGCTTGGCAGGACGGGGATGCTTGTGCCAGGTCGGTGCTGCCTGAACGGGCAGCCTCAAAGCTGAGGCCTCACAGCAGCTCGTTAGAGTGTAACGACATTTGCGGAGCCAGAGGGCGTCAGGAGCCGCGGATGCGGATCCGCGCGGCGGTGCGGTGTGAGACGCGCTGCCCGTCGCGCGGCGGCTGGGGCTGAGACGCGCGCAGGGCTCAGCCCGCCATCCAGCTGTCTGCTTGTAATGGATATAAATGGTTCCCTTTAGTGCTGAAAAAGCTGAATAGATACAAATATTACCAATACCTTCAGGGTGCGCTGGGCCCCATTATCCTTGGGTAATCGAGGTTACATGGAGCTCTTCTCCTTTATCTGTCACTGTCTCTCCTGGCAATGTGCTGAAGCAGAAAAACCTCGAGGATGAATTGCCCGGGAAGCTGGGCAAGGGCTGGGACCCCGAGCCCTCGCCGGGCGGAGGGAGCACCCGCATCCTGCCGCGCTGCGGGCGCAGCTGGAGGGATGGAGGGATGGGTCCCGTGCGGCCCGTGTGTAACTGCTTTCACCAAAATCTGTGTTTCGGTACGTTTTGCTTCTCTGTCTTTACGCATCGCAGGCAAAAAGCCAGTGGCGTTCTCAGAGGCATCCCTGGCTGTTCCTGCCTTCTCCCGGAAACACTGCAGTCATGCGCTGAGTCGGTATCGCGCAGGACAGTTGCTTTTCCTTCCCCCGGTAAGCGTCTACCTACGTGCTACCCACCGCTGCGTGCAGATGCTGTTCTGGAGAGTACAGAAATATCCCTGCGGTAAACAAACCCGGGAGTACCGAGCCTACCCCCGGCAGCGAATTCCAGGGAGTTTCTCGGTCTGGCGAAGCCGGCTGCGGTGGGGAATCCCACGAGCCGCACGCAGCTCTTCCCGCTTGCCGGTGGGAGTCATCTCGCAGAGCAAGTTGTGCATTCCACGGCCGAACCTGTAACGCAGCCCTCGCAAGCACCGAACGCACCAGCATTCAAGCTGAGACTTTGCTTTCTGCGAGTGTTCTTACTAATGAAACCAAGGCCGTAAAATATTCCTGGAAAGTGCTTACAAAAGGCTTTCAGATATGTCAAACGATGTTTTTCGTGTTATCTCAAATTCGCTTTCTGTTTCTAAGGAATACTCAGGCTTTGAACTTCTCTCCCCCGTTCCCCCCCCACTCGCAGCGTACGAGCTGGGCGTGTAAGGGGGAGGCAGGCAGTGTGCTGTATGCATAATCACACAGCAGCGCATCCATGGATCTTCTTACCAAAGCGCCTCTGAAAATATTGAGCTGCCTTTTTGCACTGAAGCATTCACACAGGTTCATAAAGCTCCAATTCGGTTTCCCTCTCCATGAAAAGAGGAGGAAAAACCAGTTTCAAACAGTTCTCCTTCCATTGCCTCTGTGGCAGAGCAGATGGCCATAGCCGGGTCCCCGAGCGGTGTGTCACGTCTGCCAGGCAGGAGCCCGGACGCGGCTCCCCCGGGCCCCTGCAGGTGCCCCGTGGCCTGGGACCACGGCTGCCTCTTCACCAACCGCTTCCAGGGAGTTCCACATTCATGGAAAACCGCATCTCTGCGGAAAAGCGTTGCCGTTGCGGAGCTGGTCCCAGCCAGGCCCTCCGCTCACTTTTTTACTATAGACAGGAAAACCATTAATATGATGAAAATGACCTCAAATTGCTCTTGCTGGATTATTTAATCTGGCCGGGCTCCTTTTGACTCTCAGCCACTATAAAAGAAGACAAATTGCCTGTCTGGTGTTTAAAGGTTTTGGAATATAGGACAGCATTGATTTTGTATATCTGAAAAGGTGACGCTCCCTGGGCTTGCCAGCCCGCGGGGTTGTGATGACAAAGCATCCTTCAGAGGATAACCCAGGGAACAGGGAGGGGGAAGAGGTGGGATGGAGGAGGGGGAGGAAGGCATCGCCTCCCTGGGCTCTCTGCTGTCACCCACCCTCACTGCCCACCCTGCGCGTTCTGACCTGGCCCGGCTGGGACCCGGCTTGGCTCCGCGGGGCCCCTCCAGGCAGCCAACGAGTCGCCCCTCTGTCTCCTTCCCAATGAGCCGAGCAGATGGAGCGCTCTGCCTCTCCTAGGAACGTTATTTCCAGTCCTCGACTCAATGGGACAAGCGCTCCCCACTTCAGGCGGTTATCGAGCCCATGGGGCAGCCTGGTCCCCGCAGTACCACCTCCTCCTCTCCCAGCATCATGGCCTTCCTCACCCCGACCCCACTGCCACCGACACGGCTGGGGGAGTCTCCATCACCCCACTGCTGAGCTGCCGGGGCCACCGGCCCAGCAGAGGCCTGAAATTGCCCTCCAGAGCTTCTCCCGCCCTGGGTGGGGGGACGCAGGGCTGCGCACCCCCGTGCCAGCAGGGTTAATGGCTTTGGTCTGCCCAGCCGAGCCGTGTGCCCACAAACCAGGGCAATTACACCCCCTCCCAGTTCACACACAAACTAAAACTAATTCCTTGTTCACTTTTCCTTCCCCTGACTCCCAGGAACAGCCCACCAAGGGGAAGCTACGCAGGAAAAAGTGATTAATTCTCAGTGGCAGACTGAAACACCGTTTTTATTACAATTCATCCTTTTCACGCACTTTGGCCTTTTCTGATTCATTCTTGCTCTTTTGAGGTGGAACAAGGCTGATGTTTTGCAGCTCCCGTTTCTCAAGAGGAGTTTTTTAACCCTTGATTTGCTGCATCCCTGAACAAGAGCCTTTCCCCTGCGTCTGCAGGAACAGGGATGCTCCAAGGATGCTCCCTGGGAGCGGCAGGATGCTCTGCTCTCCCAGCACGGGACTTTCCTGCCATGCAGGATCCAGCCTGGGCATGCCGGGGTGCAGTGGGGCGCAGCGGGGTGCAGCCGAGCCAGGACGATCCCCGGCCGAGCCACCAGTCCCCCCGGCTCCACCAGGCAGTGCCAGTACAGCGGCGTTCTACAACGCAGCGTGACAAAACCTGAAATGTACTGGAAATAATTCTACTATCAAATGCATTCAGCTCTGTTTGTTTGCTTTTAAATTAACATTGGGGATGAAATAATTCACTGAACTACAAAGGGATGCCTCGACTTGACAAGAATCGCAGGCAGGATTTCTTCCACTTTCACTTATCACAGGAAAAAACATTTCAACATCTTGTCTGCTCAGTGCAGGAAAAATAGTTTTGTACTCTGTGCCTGGGAAACAAGGAGCTTATCAAAAAAATCTCAGGCATCAGAGGGATGGGATGGCAGAGGCGCCCAGGAGGCACCTTTTCTCTCTGCCGTGCGCAACCGGGAGCTGCTGCGCGGAAGGATGGCTCTGGGAAGCAGCACGGGGCCCCTTACTCGCCGCTGGTGTCCCTGATGGAGGGGATGGGATGTCACATCACCCCCGCACCCTGCGTGCGGTCCCTGGGAGGTCGCCCACCCCTCCTTATCTCACGGCATCCTCCCAGCGCACGCCAGAAAAGCTTCTCCCCCCTCCCCGCCTCCTGCCCGGGTTAAAGTCCCGCCAGCAGCCTGCAGCAGGGGTGTTCCAGGTGCCCCCCTGAGCCGGACACGGGGCACGCGCATAGGGACGATGGTAACAATTAGGAGCCGCTTTAGGTAACGATTAGGAGCTGCGGCAAAGCACGTGCGGGTGGCTAAGCCGGGCTAGTCAAAGAGCACGCAAGCCTAGAGTCATAATTAGACATGGGGAGAGGAGCCATGACCTTGAAAGTACTGGGGAAGAGGACTCCTAATTAGGAGGCAAAAGGGCCAGGCGCTGTTTAACCTGCTTCTAAAAGTCATTAACCTGCCCCCGATGACTTTATTGCCAGGAAGGTTTGGAGGACGAGCTGACGAGCTTGAGCAAAGCTGACCGAGCGAGACGAGCCGCCGGGCGGGAAGCGAGGGCACGCTGCTCCACGTCGGCCCCCAGCCCTCGGGCTGCCTCCACCGCGGACCGGGGCCAGCCAGGAGGTTAACGGCGGATTGGAAACGGCTCCTGAGAACTGAGCGGCAGCGGGAGCGTCCAACAGCTCCGTTTGCAGGACAGGCTCCTGCGCAGTAAATGTTTCTGGCTGGTTTGGGGCTGGAAAAGGTGTTTGATTCGGGCAAGAGTCCAGTGAGGTTTTGCTTCAGGGAAAACCAGAGACGGAAAGAAAGATGGATGTCAAGGAAAGGCTCCTGGAGAACATCAGGCCACAAGTCATGGATTTCCAAGCCATTTTAGCGCACAAATCCCTTTAATTTTGGCACCTTGGGAGCAAACGTGACGCAAAGCTCAGAGAATTCAATAAGCCAGAGGAACTAAACGTTGCCCTTTAGGTAGGAAGCTGCAGCTGCTGGTTCCCCAGCTTGCAGAGGGCTTGCCATGGCATTTCCCGCACGACGCCGACATGTCCTCTGTGGGTGGCTTTGGGTGGGAAGCTGCCGCTTGGAGACTCGTCGCTATGGGTGAGAAGCTGAGGGATGCAGTAGTTTAGGCTTAGGTTGGGTTTTATTTCTTTTTAATTGAGCTGGTTTGCTAATTTCAGGTTTGAAAGCTGCCGACTGTTCCAGCGTCAACAAGGTTACCGGACAATCACGCTCTTTGCTTCCATCAGGTCTCTTCCACCCCCTTAATGAAAACAAATGTCGCCCAGGACAGGGGCCATCCTTCTTAGTTGTCTTCCTGGGCCCCAAGAATGGGCTTGCTTTAGGTTTCTTTGTATATATGTTATTTTAACAAATGAACCAAATTATATCCTGGCTGCTCCCAGATACATCTAATTCCCAAACCGTAATGGAGCTGTTTCTGGTCCCTGGTCATTAATCCTATTAGTGTCAGCCCTCACATCTGGTCCTGGGAACATGAAATTCAAGTTACTCCGAGAGGGCTGAAGTAGGAGCCCCTGAAAGCGGTTTCCCACAGCAGGGCTCCGAAGGGCAGGAGCAGGGCTTAGCAGCCAATTAACGGTAGCTAATTACCTCTGGCCTGCCCTTGCTCAAATCCTTGCCCTGGAAGGAGGGAGCTGAGGTTGCTGGCGCGGCGGCAGGCGGGAGGGAAGGGTTAGTCCCCTTTTATGAAGTTTGCAATCCCAGCTTTGTAATAAAATCCAGCGTTTCGGCCGGTGAAATGCAATTGCCTTTTAGAAGCAGAGAATTAAGGCTTCCTTGACGGCTTAAGGCAGACCCTGAGCAGGAGAAAAGCAGGAAGAAGCCAGGCAGCATGAGGGGATTTCTGTGCGATAAGCCGGACCTGAGACCGTGCCGGCAAGCAAACAGGAGCTGATGAGAATCAATCGGTTTGCAGCAGCAGCTCAGATTTCCAGCAGCATCAAACCTCATTCACTCCTAAGGACCTCCAAACTTTAAGACCATTTCTCCCCTCAGTGTTCAGGTGCTGGCAGTCTCCGGCTTGGCAGCCCCGCGGGTACCGGGGGGGGTGTGAATGAGCACATCATTAAACAAATCGGAAATAACAGCTCACTTTTATTGTGAGATGGAAAAAAGAAGATGGAGGAGAGTGGAGAGGTGCTTAAATAAAGCTGCAGCTCGGGCTGGAAGGAGTGGAAAGAGGCAGACACATCTGAAGCAGGTACCTGCAGAGACGAGCGTCTCTGCCCCCCTCCGTGGCTGGCACGCAAATCCTGCGGCTGCTCCTCTGTCTGTCTGTCTGCAGCCTCGTGCACTTGGCTCGCGCACGCACCCTCGTGCAAGGCGTGCACACACGCTCCACGGCCTGCGGGTGCATCCTGTCCCGCAGAAGTGACTCTCGCAGTAAATCACAACGCCGACCCTCCGTCCCCGGGGAAAAGCCGCCCGCGCGCCGGGCAGGGTGCTGCCAGAGCACGGCCACGGCACAGCCCCGCGCCTCGCAGCCTCCTGCTCCTGCCGACCCCGGGCACCCACTGGGGCCGAGGCCTGCCGCTGCCCTCCTGCCAAACATCGGCAGCTGTGGCAGGAAAAAAATATTTACTGTTTGGTTGGGGCAGAGACCAAATATTTACGTGTTTCTCCCAAACTTGTTACATCTGGCGTTCTTCTGGGAGTGTTTACTTCCTCCCCGTCCTGCAAACAGCGATATATATCGAGCGGCCGGCGGGAGAGAGGACAAGGCTGTGTGGAGAGGACACGAAGATGTTTTCCCTGGCTCTTTCGGAGGCAGCGAGGCAGGCTCCGAGGAGACCTCCGAGGCGCCGGCTGCCCCCTCTCCATCCAGGCTACCCAGCCGGGTGCTGGTGGGCACGGGGGGGAAGGAGCCGGGCAGGGCGAGACGTGCTGCTGTGGGCACATCCTCTGCCCGGTGCCTCGCCGCGCGGGGATGGAGCAGCCGGCGGCTGGGCTCTGGGGACACACGTCCTTCTGCCGGGGGACGTGCCAGCGAGGGCGGCGGCGTGCCGGGGCTGTTGCCCCCGCCGTGGGAGCTGCCTTTGCCGGCGCAGCGAGCTGCTCGGGGGCTGCCGGTGAGAGGGTTTTACCCTTGAGCATTTGTTTTGCTTCTGTTCTCTGGAGCAAGACACCTGCTTTTCCCACAAACAAAGCCATAAATTGTCACGCAAGCAGGTTTCAGGGGAAGAAAAAGTGGAGCTGGGATGACAGCGACGGGGAGCTGTGCAAGGAGGTGAATTACTTGAAATATTGCTGAAAACTTCCACACCATAAATATATTTCTGATCACAGCTAATAAATCATCGTAATTATTCTATAAATAAGGGAAAGGCTGGCTGTATGGTACCTGACTTTTTTCTGCAGGCCTCTGGAGCAAATTTGTTAGCATCTTAAAATAAACTATTTGCTCCAGATTGTTTGTACTCTCCAGGCTGAATTGTTTTCTCATTCATTTTTCATCGCCTTTGGTTTGGTCGGTGAGAATCTTTTTGTGCTTTTTTCCCTGTCTGGCTCTGACAAAGAGATACTGGGGGGAAGCACGTTGAAAAAACAACTGGGAAGTGTTTGCTCTTCTTCTGTGCCATGAGGGGCCCTGACAGCAGGGATCAAAGGCTCCTTCCCCGTCCCCCTGGGCTGGCTACAGTCACGTTTGGCTCCTAGCTGGGGACGGGACAAGCTGGCGGAGGTAATGCGCAGGATGGCGTTAAGGCGCGGTGCGGAGCCACGCACCCGAGCATCCCAGCCTGCCTGCGCCCACCGGAGAGCTGCCCGGCCGCCGCTGCCCTCGCGGAGATAAAGACCCCGGGGTACAAACCGCAGACGCAGCAGGGATGAAGCACGGAGGGTAATTCCGCTTTCCTCCTGGCGGCTGGCTGTGAGGGGACTCAGCCGGGCGGCGAAACCGGTGCGGAGGTTTTCCCGTGATGTGTGCGTGGCAGATTCACGACCCGCTTGGCTCAGTATCTCCCCTCCCGCCGGCTGCTGTTCCTGCTGGAAGCAGCTCTCCGGGAGGCAGGGAGTGCCGAGCGCCCGCGACGCGGGTGCCACGCAGGGAGCGGGTCCTGAGCCGTGTGTCAGACGTGCAGGAGAACACGGGAGGAACGAGGTTTCCGTTCCCCATTGCTCCATGTGCTTCTGGTGGAGACCGGAGCTCCCGCCTGGTGAGAGCCGCAGCGGTGGCGGAGGGGAGCCGGGGAGCGTCGCTGCCTCAGGCGTCAGGTCCCATTTACTTCATTTCGGGTTTCTTCAGTGGGAAAATTATCAATCAGCTCCACTTACATTTAGAGTGGCTGTTACGGGGAAAGCTCGTACACGTGCAGAGACTCGCTGCTGTCGCCCCCCCGGCTGCAGGGAAGGAGCCACAGGGTCTCTGAGTTTAATCGAGGACGGGAGTCCAGCAGCCCCCCGTCACCCCGTGCCGGCCCACGAACCGCTCTGTGCGGGAGTTCTGTAAGCGCTGCAGGCAGTATCGGCCCGCGGTGAGCCAAACCCTCTCGCATCAGGTGCTGTCCCGGGCGAGGCGAGGGGTGCACAGTGCCCTCGCAGCCGGGGGTGCAGCTCCCTGCAGGTAACGCCGACTCCGTGCCGGTCTGCAGCCCCCAGCCTCCCCGGAGCTCTCGCTGCGCCGGAGGCGTCTCTCCCTGATGCCTTTGCCACAGGGCTATAAACTCGCAACGCACCATTTTTCCCCTTTTATAGATCAGCGTTACTAATTTATTGGAAGTTTACTGTTTGGAAATGTTCTCATATAAATTAATGGGAAGGTAATATTAAACCTCAGTCCCTGGGGGAGGAGAAAGCCAAACCAACCCGGCAGTCCCTGTGCCGAAGGAGAGGCAGCCCGTTAATCACCCCCTGCGCTCCGCCGAGCCCGTCGCTGCTCGAGGTCCGCGCGACCTCCCGTCGTGGCTTCGGCGGGGACCGTACTGTCTGTGGCGCTTCTCAGGCACGCAGGCATCTCGGGCCACTTCACCGAGCGCTTAATTACACGCCAGGGGGAGGAGCGCCCTACTCAGACAGCTTCAGAACCGGCAGCGTCCCGCAGGCCGCGGCACGCCGCACAGACGTAAGGATTTGCGCCAATTAAACGGCGTAACGGGTCTGTGCGTTCCTCCGCTAAGCGCAGACAAATCTGTATTGGGAGGAGGGGACACGGAGCTGTCGTGTGCGCGGGGAGGAGCGGGTTTTTTCAGAGGCACGAGTGGTTGTTAAAGGCTGCTCCTTCATCTCGTGCGCTTCAGGAGCAAAACCAGCGTGATCTGCCCCAAAACGAGTGCATCTCCCGCTCAGTGAGCGGTTTCCCAGGGCCGGGATGCAGCCCCGTGCGCACGCTCGGGCCCGGAGCAGGGGCCACCCCCACCGCTGCCGGCCAGGGGGCCCCTCCGCGTCCCCCGCAGCCAGGACGGGGCTGGGAGCGAGGGAGCTGCCGGGGAACGTCGTGTGGATTCACACGAGGCTCCTCTGCTTCCTTTGATAAAACTGCCGCCCTGTATGAGAAAAGCCTCCTGAGTTAAATCACTTCTCCCGCAGGAATACAAAAATGCTGCGGCTCAGGAATGCTGACATGCGTGAGAGTCGGGCTCACTTTTCTTATGAGCAGGTGAGGAACAGGAACGATTATTTTGGATCACTTTACAAAAGAGACCTTACTGTAATATACCTGCTGCGCATTGATAAATAGCACCAGCAGATAATAAGGGCCTTAGGCAAGGAGCAAGGAAGAAAAAAGGCTTTCCAGCGTGTGAACACAAATGCTTTAAATGTGAACTAAATTGGCCTGATCGCGCCTCAGATTTGCAAAATTAAACCGTGCCCAATTGTCAGCATCGCCGAGATTTACGAGACACATACAGCCAAAGCAACGGGAGTCTGTAACAGCCCTGCGAGGGACGCGCGTAGGGTTGTAGCAGCACACACCGCCTGTGAAACCAAGTGCCGTAATCCCACTATCCCCCGTCCCACCTCCCAGCAACGGAGAGCTGGAAGAGTTCGTCACCGGGGATGGGCGGCAGATGACTGCGCTGGCACCAGAGCTGGGAAGAAGCCGGCCTCGGCACCAGCTCTCTGCTCTTAGGAAAATCTCTTTACACGAGCAGAGCTGGCCGTAAGCGTACTACATACCACCAGCAAGGTGAAAAACCCGTAGCCGAGCGCGCATTAGTGTCCTGGGAAGGAGCGTGCTGCAGACATGCTTGAGAGCGATGGAAGAACCTGCGGCGGGGAGCCACGAAGCCGGCAGCGCGCTCCTTCAGGCTCTGCCAAGCGCTGGGGTTGCTCACGCCGCCTCTTGCTGCTAGGGGCCATCGTTTCAAATCAGTGGCTGCTCCGCACGACGTAGTTGCTGTGTGGCCAACAGGAACTGCGAGTTAGTGAAAGCAAAATTATCTTTGTACTGCCCTGACTACACCTCATTTACCTGGGGCTCGGGCTCCCGCGGCAGCTTGCACCCCCCCTCCTGCAGAAAGAACCCGCCCGGCTGCGTTTCCCGCAAAACGGGACGGGATTAGCGGTTCTTTCCCCACGAGGAACGGTGCAAAGCATTGCACCCTGTAATGGGACCTCTCCTTCGCAAGGCAGGGGAGGGGGCCGCTGCTTTAGTTCCACGTCTCCGGGTTGTTAATGTCTCCCAGCCGACAGCCACCGCGCCAAGGAGAGCCACCTTGCTTCACCTTGCAGCAGCTACATGTAAAACCCGGGGAAACCATGGCAATGCTGGAGTCAGTGTCACCTTCCTAATGATGCCAAGGATTTCTCAGCACAGTTAACAAAGGCGGGTTACTTCTCCAGCTGTTAAAAGCACAACTCCCAGTCTCCTGCAAGTGCTGTTTCTTAGGCCTTTGCTTTTGACCCCAGCTGCTGCCCCAGGCTCTGCAGCCCCTGCCCGCCGGACCCCCAGGCTCTGCAGCCCCTGCCGGACAGACCCCCAGGCTCTGCAGCCCCTACCTGCCCTGCCGGCTCCGTAACAGAGGTGCTGGCAGCTGTGCAGCAGTGGGGCAAGGGCTCGGTGTGCTGGAGATGAAGCCAGCCAAGAGCTGATGGTGTCTCCACCAAAGCAACAGGTACCTGAGCACGCAGCATGGGGTGAGCAGGTGGATTCTTGACGCTCGTGCTGAAGGCAGCTAAGCTGCTCAGACCCCTGTCTGTCCTCAGGGTCCTGCTTCAAAGCCAGGGCTCTGCAGCCCGGCCAGGAGGCAGGGGGACGTGAGCTGGGAAGCCAGGCAGAGCGCTGGCAGATCTGAGCCCATTCCAGCAGTGCTGGAACAGAGGCAGAGCCAGCGGAGCTCCGTCCCCGCAGTACAGCTGCTGCATTCAGGGCACGCATGCCTGGAAGTGTCTTGCACGAGGAGGAACTGGTTCCCATCCTGTCCCACTCAGAGGCAAGCTGGGAATCGTGACATCCCGCCCTGCCCTGAGCTCTACCAGGGGCCCATAAATTTCCTAAGCAAGCACTTGAAATAAGAACTCCAAGAGCACCTCAGGGCTGTTGCTAAATACCAAGAAGAAGAGAAAACAGCGAGCTTCCTGCTCAGCTCCAAGAGCAATGTGCTCCCCAGCTCTGTCCCCACCTCATCCCCTGTCCAGGCCCCGGCCAAGCAGCCGGCAGTGCCCCCGTGGGTGGCTTTGCCAGAGACCCGCAGGCACGAACAGCCGCCTGAGCCGGGGCAAAGCAGCATCTGCCGGGGACTGGGGCTGCTGGGGCGCTGGGGCCATGCTAACAGTACGGAGAAGGTAGGCATTTTTCCTTCTCTCATTAATCTCTGAGGCTTGAGCTTAATTATGCTACTGGGCTGCTAAGTCAGGGCTTCACGCTTCCTAATTTTTTCTTTTGTCTTGCATACACATATGAGACAGATTTTGCTTCCACAAGGGATATTTATAGGACATATGTTAGAGCTTGAAGAAGCTGATTAGCAATGTTTAGATTAAAAAAAGAAGAAATTGCATGAGAGCAGCCTAGCCAGACAAGAACTATAGAGGCTGTTAGCTTCGGGGTAGCGACTCCCCTGCCTTCTTTGCTGGTTCTCAGCACTGGACAAGTCCAGTCAGGGGCGGGGCAGGGGGGGGCACGGTGCCGGGCGTGTGAGGCAGGCTCTGCTGCAGGACCGGCATTAGTCAGCGAAGGCAGGATGCTCTGCCTCCTCTCCTTGGGGAAGGACTTCAGGGACAGAAGTGGCTAAATAGCGTGCTTCCCTGGAAAAGGGAGCAGTGGCTGGAAAGCTGGCTAACACCCCTGGGCAGGCAGCCCCCTGCTCCCTGAGGCTGCGGGGGCTTGTGGTGACTCTTGCAGGCCACAGGCGGAAGGCAGATGGGCCCTGCTAAATTACTTTCCAGCATTTCCACATCTCAGCCCTGCCCTCCAGCTCCCTGCCTCTTGACTCTTTCCTTCCAGGGGTCTGGTGGGCTGGAGCCGAAGCTGTGCCTCACTGGACGGTCCCATCAAGACCATTACCAGAGTCTGAGACCTTTCTCAAGTGAATGAAAGCCTCAGAGTCCCCTAGGAGCTGCTAGGAGTATAGAACCTGCGAGGTGCTTTCCAGAATCCCAGTCCCTGTCAGCACCGGTCTGAACACCCAAAGCACGACGTTACAAGGAGGTAGAAATCGCATTATACTCCTCTCTCCTTCACAGGCTCTAAGTAACACTTCTGCTTTTTCCATATGAAAGGAAAATGGGTAATGACAACCTATTTCTATTGAAGAGACAATTTTCGCTCCTCCTTGGCGAGTGCAGCCAGGGCAGCGTCTTTCTTTCCACTCAGAGGCAAATTAGCAGATTTCACCTCAAGAAGACGGCTGGTGAAGCGCAGTGTATCTGGTTGACGTTCAGCAGCGCCCTTGGGGTGCCCACACCTATTAAAGCTCGCGGTGGGTGGTGGGTGAGAACGCAGGTGCTGCTACGGGAACCCTGGGAAGCGCAGTTCGTAGCCCAGGGAAAACCCCTCTTTTCTTCCAGAATATGGGGCTGCGGGAGCATCTGCAGCCCGCAGCGTGGCAGCCAGTTCCACTCAGTGCTTACAGCTTTGCACCAGCGTCAGGAACTTTACTCTCTCGGAGAGATGACTCTGAGAAGAACAAGTTAGACAAATGAATTCGCTAATGACTTCCTTCCCTCCTACTTAAATGGTGGGATAATTCACAGTTCCTGCTCCCGCAGCGGGCTGCTCCATCGCCCGCCGCCCGCCCCGCGCCAGGCAGCCCCGGCAGTGCTGCTGAGTAAATGAGCCAGACAAAGGGGGCCAAGATTGCCGATTGGCATCCATCTGCCTTTTAAAACGCCGCTCAAAATGGGGTGCTGCCTATTTTAAGAAGGTGCAGAAGCGAGTGGCTCACGTGTCGCCCAGCCCAGCGGCGGGCAGGCAGCAGGCAGGGCTCTCCAGAGGGCCACGAGGACATGGCCAGGACACCCAAACTCTGGCCAAGCATCTCCCTCCCCACCAGCTTTACACCCCAAGCGTCTCCGGGCAGCCCCGAACCCAAATAACAGCCTCTATGCAAAAGCTTTGTGTGCACTCTTGCTTTGGTACCGTTGAAAACCTCAACTCTCCTTTGGTATCTTTTTTTCTTCTGGTTCAAAACGACCCTGGGAGCTTCTGGCTGGTGATGTGCCGACGCAGGGCTGAGGCCAGGAGCTCGAGAAGAGGCTCGGGGCCAGAACAAAGCTGATGCCGAGGGCACGGGGCCTTTCAGTACCGGGGTTCACTTCCCTTGCTAATATATACAGCGCTATGACAGATGTTTATAGCCACACCAGTACGGGCCAAGTCTCCTGCTGACTTCCAGCCCCTTTTTCGAGCTCGGGCTGTGCTGCCGGGCCCCCGAGCTCCCCGGACACAGTCCTGCCCCCTCACCCCAGAATGTGACCCCAGGGTGCAATCCCTGCACCGACTCCCCGCATTTGGCACAAATGGGGAAATAATATTTTTTTAAGTGGGGATGAGTTAAGAGGATTTGTTTCAGATACAAGATAGCTCTCATTAATGTTTGCTCATTTGGGTTTATTTAAGCCTTAATTGATCATCTTCTACTTAACTGCGTTCCAGTATCTCGCAGGCTCCAGAACAGACTCTGACGAGACTGATGATTGCACGCTCTACCCTTCTCTCTAAAGATCTTTCATGTTAGTTAACTGGGTTTAAGGGATTATAAAGTTCCTGGGCTTGCAAGAAAGCCGAGCTTTCTCTTTCACGTCACTACGCATACAGGCTCTAGACAGACTGCGTCCAGGGGAGCGTTGTGCTTTGACACCTGCTTTTGCTGAAGCTGTTGTACTGTGCAGCCACAAACATCATGCAGCATATCATGGGTTGGCATGTAATGAACGTCCCTGGATCTTGTGGCTGCAGAGGGACAAGAAGTCTGACTGGGCAGAGCCGTGGTCTGGTCTGTAACTGGCCTTGTTACGGCAAGATGGGACTCTCATCGACTTTGCAGCATCACCGACCGCACGCTGCCTGACCTGCAAGATGGGATTGCATCGGTGGCTCCAAGGGACCCATGCCCAAACGGCCCCAGCGGATTGGAAGCATGCTTAGGGAGAACCAAAACTCAGCCTGGCTGTTATTTAGGACACTTTGGTAGCCCTGGTTCTGCTGGTGCTTGGACAGGAGAGGTCCATCTCCCCAGCAGCCAAAATCTCACAGGATACGCCATTCTTCAGGCCAGCCCCAAGATTTCATCCTTCCCAAAATAGGTTCCTTCCGACCAGGAACCAGACTCCAAATAACGCAGGGATTTGGATGCTGAACTACAGCACTTCTAGTGGCAGCTGGAGCTGATCCACCGGGAGCAGGCGTAAGGAGCAGGGACTCAGGAGGTGTCACAGGGACAGCGCTGACCTTTTGAAAGGCTACCTTGCTTAAAGGAGGCTCCTTCTGTTTCTACAATAACTTTATATGGAGGCAGGAAAGAAACCCGGTGACTCAGGAAGGCAGCAGAGAGCAACTCGTTTCTACTTAAGCCTCGCTTTCTGGTGTGATTGTTTGGAGCAAAGCAAGCTGTGGCTGTTGAAATGCCCCTTCCTCACTGGCCCTGCATGGAGCCAAGGCGCGTCGGAGGTTTGCTCCGGAGCGAGGGGACCGCCCAGGCAGTTCTGCCTCTGCACACCGCAGCCCCGCTTCTCACTCGTAGCTGGGAGCAGCTTCGAAGAATCAGTCCCCAAATTCATACAAAACCTTCTTTTATTGCAGCAACTGATCAGAAACCATCCAAAGCAGCTCGTCTTTTCAAGAGAGGCACTTTTCTTTCAATACACTAGCTAGAGGAATAATTTAGCTTCTTACTGACAGCACCCCTGGAAAGAGAGAAAATGTATCAGGCTCTGATGAAACACCTCCTAAAATAACCAAAGCGTTTCCCGACACGTTCGCTTGTCCTCTTTGTGCTCTATTGTCTCTAAAGGAGCACAGAGGAATAAAGGCACGAACTTTCAGCTGGAGGAAGTGTGGTGGCGGCGGCTGCTGCCAGCCTCTCTCATTCGGAGCCGGGGACGGAGGCGGCCGGGGGGGACGCGGCTCGCCGGGGACCAGCGCTCTCCTGGCACTTCTCAGCACCTTTCCTGCCGGACAGATGTGCGGGGTCCGGAGCGGGAACTGCTGCGGGTCTGCTGCTGGGGAGCAGGATGCGGCGGGCACGGCTCTCCGGGCAGCCTGCGCCTGCTCGCACGGCCGGCTGGCGGAGC
>VWZZ01000588.1:42351-61235 GCA_013399095.1 Psophia crepitans
CCTCCCGGGGGCAGCTGCTTTAATCTGCCGGCTCTTAGCTCTCATTAGGGGCTTTTTATGGGATCAGAGTTTTTGCTAATTAACTTCTTTTGGCCGAGTGGTGAATACGATAAACTCCTTCCCGGGGCTAAAGGACCTATTTGATCTCAGCCCGTCCACCCTGAATGGCAAAGCGCCTCAGTTCCAGGTCTGCTTCTCCGCCGAGCACCCAGGAGAGCCCTCGGCAGCTCCCGGCGGGGAGCGCCGAGCCCCTGCGGCACCGCAGGACGAGCGTTCCGGGAGCCAGCGGCCAGCACCGCCTCGGAGCCCCGGCCGGGCTTTCGCCGGCTGTGCTGGCGCTGTGCCGGCGCCAGGCTGCGCGTTCGTCGAGCCCTGCTCCGCTCTGTTGTATAAGCTGTAGCGGCTGGAAGTGTTTGTTCTCTGCTGGGAAAAACATATGGCTACAAATTAGGATTAGGTAACTCGTCTGTACTTTTTATTTGCCTCAGCGAGCATGGCGAGTCCTCCTCCTGTAAGGCACCGCGCGTCTCGGTAGGAGCCCGAGGTGGGCGCGCGGGCGCGGAGGGGTGCTGCTCTCCCTGCTTGTGGTCCCTCAGCTTTCCCCAGTGCCAGCCCTGGGGGTCGGGGTGACCCCGCTGGCAGCACCCAAGGGAGCTGGGGCCACCCCAGGAGCCGGCAGAGCTGCGCCAGGGCTCCTGCGGCCGAGCAGAGCCGTGCTCCCCGGCACGGCAGTGGCACCCTCGCTCCCGTCAGGTCGGGTGATGCTGTCGTGCTCAGGAAGGTGCTGCTTCCCCCCGTGTCCCTCCTGCGCCGTGCCCTTGCTTCTCTCCGCCGTGCCCTTCCTTCGCCGGAAGGGGACTTGCTGCTGGGTGCCTGGCGGTGCTGGGGGACCAGGGGGTGCCCGGGTGGGGACACTTCAGCGAAGGCAGCAGCGCTCGCTTAGGTGAGCAGTTAACGCAGTCCTGCTCAGATCTTCCTCTCGCCCTGTCCCTCCCTGCTGAAGACACGAGAGAAAAAAAGGCAGAAACAATGTCCCTGTGACTCACTGACAGCAACAACAAGGGAAAGAAGTTCCCCTGGAATAGCAAGTACTGTGCTTGTAGGTAGGAGAGGAGGCAGGCGAGCGATGGCTTGTAAAGCCCGGAGAGGCTGGTGCGTGCCGCCGCGGTTTGCCGGGTGCCGCCGCGCGGGGGTTGTTCTGGGTAACCCACAGCTCAGGTGCGTTCGTCCCGGTGCCACCTCTGCCGCTCGGCGCCTGGCAGAGCGCTCGTGGCAGTCAGATGGGGACGCAAGATGTTCACCCAGGCGTAGTTTATGCTTATGCTTTTCAAAAATGTGCTTCCTTTTTCGGAGGCTGTCATAATCGTTTTATGGTGGAGCACAGAAAGAGAGAAATAATTAAAATTCCAGCGTGCTGCAAGAGCCGAGGGCCGTGAGGAGCTTTCACCGGGGCGGCCGCGCAGATGCTCGCCGTGCGGGCTGGGCTCCGCCGCCGCGGCAGAGCATCCTCCTGTACTGCGGACTCAGCCAAAAAAAAGAAGAAAAGAGAAGAATGAATCAGAGACTGTCAGAGCAAAGGCATGAATTGCGCTCGCTGGGTTGTCTGAGGCTCTCCTTTCAGTATTATTAGAATAAAGCCGTCTTTAATTAAACCTTTAAGTGCTTTATAAGGCAGAAGACTTTATGTGCCGTCTGCCGCTCGTAATGCTGGTTTGATCGCCGGTACGCAACGAGTTTGGCATCGTGCTCTGCAGGCAGCGTGCTTGTGAAGGAGCCGGTGTTGCGGGGCGGGAGGAGGCGAGGGGCCGTGTGGGTGCTGGCGTGGGCACCCGCCGTGCCAACAGCCGGAGCTGAGCCCAGACCCGCCCTCCGCTCCCTCCCCGCCGCTGGCCAGGAGCATATCAGGATAAATAATAATAGAGAGACATTCCTTTCCCCGCTGGGAGATGACCCTGCCTTCAAAAGGAGGGTGCGGGAGAGAGGGCGCTGGATGCAAGGAGATAGCGGATGCAAAAGGCTTCAAAGGAATTAATTAAAGATAAAACATGGTTAAAAGAAGACCCTGGGCGGTCGGGATGGAGCCGCCTCTTTGATCCGCCGTGGCTTTGCACGGGGAGCCATCGCAGCCGGGGGCCGGAGAGGGGGCTGGATGGCATCTCCTGGGCCAGCACCCACCGGTCGCCTTCCCTGGGAGGCTCCCGAAGGATCCCCGCTGTGGCCGCACGTCGGCCGCAGCTTTCCTGGGGGTGGGGGCTGAGGGCTGAGACAAGAATTGAGCGTGACGTGAGCTGAGCTCTCTCCGGCGAGGGAGAAGGCACCGTCTCTCTCCCCGGGATTAGCAGATGTTGTCCATGCGCGTGTGCGCCTTCACCCACGTGTGTCTAAATGAGCCAGAAGCTCTCCTTGCCGCTCTCCCAAGTATTTATTGCTCGGTGATATTTGCTGTAACACCTGAGAAGATAAGTCCCAGTGTCTTTAGCATAAGCCTCTAGGATCTTCGTTCTTGGCAAGAGTATTTCTCAGCAGCAGCAGCAGGATATTCTCCTCCTTTCATCAGTCCAACCCAAAACACCGGCAGGTTTCCAGGAACCTTGGTGGGGGGGGTTTTTTGGGTTGGTTTTTTTTTTGCTGAAGAGCTGCATTTTCACCTCAGGATGAGTAGTGCTCGCTGGGCTGGGTTTTGGAGCTGATGGCCCTGATCCACCCGATGGGACACTGGGGGGCTTTGCCTGCACAATCTCAGCCTCGAGGGCAAGAGGGGTGTTGGGAGCAGCCGGCGGCCCCAGGGCGGTTTCCCGGCCGGGTGGGCAGAGGATGAACCGGCTTCCCACTGGCACAAAGTTTTCCAAGAAGACTCCTGCCGTATTTCCTCCCCCGTATCTAACTCTCGTGGGGTTCGTAATTTATTTTTCTTACAAGCTGCTCAACGGCAGCAGGGATTGTGTGAGGGCAGAGTCCGAGCGATGCCCCCGGGAAGGGCCATTTGTGGCTGCGGTTGCAGCGGAGAGGCCACACAACGCTCCTGACTGAATATTTCTGTCCAGAAGCATTTTTTATGGGCTGGATGAGGCTTTTGGGGATCAGATGCGTTCTCTGATAGATGTGCTCGTGTAAACCCTGTTGCAGTCAAGCACTTGCCTCTGCAGCTCGCCCCTGTGAGCCCAGACGGGTCCTCCCGGCTCCCCGCCATGGCCCGGCAGACCCGAACCCGGCTTATTTGGGAGGTTTTCCCTCTTGCAGCGTTTTGACTCAACCTGGGAGTCGCGGGAAGGCTGAGGCAGAGGTGGGAGAAGGGAGCAAGGAGCAACCCACACGGCACGGGTGTGGGAAGGGGCTTTGGTGCCCCGTTGCAGCCTCCTGGCTGGGGCGGAGCAGGTAGTCGGAGCATCCCTTGTTTTCCTGCCCCTAACGGTAACTCAAGGTGATACTCGGCAGGAACGAAATGGAGCTGGTTTTTTCCTTTTTTAATTTTATGCAGCTTAGAGGCCTTGACGAGGGTCTTCAAAGAGTTGCAGCTCGTAGCTGTTTTTATTGGGAAAATGAAAAATACGGTCTCCCTAACCAGAGCTGTTGAAGTAAAGGCCTTGGGGGATAGAGGTTCTCTTTGTTTTTAATTAAGAGCTTATATCTCCTGTTCGCCGCCATTGCGCACTTCTGCAGTAGCAAGGCGTAAGTCTCGAATGGATTTTCTCATGGAATTAATTCTGTTGATGCAGAGCTGTCCGGGAGCCGTTTCAAAAGGTGGCCAGAAAGGCCAAAACTCAGCGCTTTCATCTCAGCAGCAAATATACGGTCTGTAAAATCCATATTTTTAAAAAGCCCTGGCATTCGCTTGCTTTGAGCAGGTTGGGGTTTTTGTCCCTGGACTTGGGGAACCTGGAGTTGGGTTTTGCAGGTTGATGCCCGGCTGCTGCCCGCGGGGACGCTGAGGCCGGGTCTGCCACCGCCGGAGGGGCCGAGAAGTCCCCGGCGAGAGCGGAGTGCGCTCGGATGGCGCGAGAGTGGAAAAACCCAGCGATATTTCAGCGTTTCCAAGGGTTCAAAGAGCGCCTTTGAAGAGCGTTCCCTCCTGGCAGGAGACACATTAAATTCTGCTGCACTAGCAGAAGCGCGGGGGTTTGGACACACTTTCGATTCCATTAAATACTTCTCCTGTAATTACCCTCGAGTTAAATGGTCACTGCGTCAAATTGCCTAGTAAAAGCCTTGTAAGAGGGAGCCGCTCGCAGTCCCCTCGCAGGGATGAGGCATTTACAGCCGCCGTGGCCAGCGCCGGTCGGGGCAGCAGCTCGCCGGGCGTCCCCCCGGCCCCGCGCCCGCCGCTGCGCTTCCTGCAGCGGTTCCTGCGCCGGTCATTGCCGTGTGCTGAAGCGACTGCCGGGTTCTGTGCCTCGCTGGGATCGGAGCTTTGCCGTTTGAAATGTTTGCCACAGAGACGAGCAAACAAAACCGAGCCGCCCTAATCCCAGCTTCGGGTTCTTTCCCGCAGCCTGTCCCACGTTTTGGGGGCGCGGGTCTTGCTCAGAGGCACCTGCTCGGCAAAAGGCTTCCCGCGCTGGAGCAGGGGGATTTTGCTTTATGAGCTATTGATTTTACCCTCCGGGTCCTTTTCCTCCAGACTGATGGGGCTCCTGGGGCTGTGTTTAAAATAATGCTTTGCTCTTGGCAGCCGTCTCTCTTCCATCTCGCCTCGCCCCCCGGGTGCTCTGTCCCCCTTGCGGGACGTTCCCCTCTGCCAGGATGCCCCATCCATTAGCACCTTCTCTGGCAGGTTGGGTGTTTCTGTTCGATTGTCCTCTGTGCAGGTCTATATATTTATGGGAAGGCCCAGAGGAAAGGATCTGGTGTTAGTTCGTTATTGCAGTGGGCTTTGCTATGGAGCTTCCCAGGGAATCGTCCCGGTCACCCACAGGTCCCTTTCCCTCTTGCCATCGCCGCTGTGGTTAACGCTTAAAAAACATTTCCCGTCCCCTTGAAATCCCCCCGGGCTCTGGCGCAGAATTAATATGTGATGCAAAGGAACTTTCTTCTGCGCCGGTACATATGGCAACTTATGTATGTGATGGAGTCTAAAATTATCCAGCCCTTCTTAAAATCCATGTGTCCTGCTCCCAAGAGCTGCCATCCTTCCCAGAGCCCAGCACCTGCAATCTGTTCTGCCTGCGCGTTCCCCATTATGTAAGTGCAGGGATTAATTGCATCGTTAGGTTCTCCCGTGTCCCTGCCGCCTCTGCCTCGGCACCCATCTCTGCGGAAGGTCTCATTTCCGACGCCACTTCTGTTTCCAAAGGAATCAGGCGCTGGGCTGTTTTTATTTTATTTTTAGAGACTTTCCTTTTATCTTTTTCGGCAGTGTCCCACTGGGAGCTGCTCCAAGATTGCCGCGAAGGATGCGACCGGGCTGGCGGCGCCGGGCTGCTGCCGGGGCGGGTGTCGCTCCTGACCTGGCACGCTCCTTGGGTCCATTGGGACGCGGCTCCCGTCACAGCCGTCCTCCAGCAACCTGAAGCACGGGGCCAGAAGCCTTCCTCTGCGCTTCGCCTTCAGCCGGTGGAAGGTGGTCCCTGGCAGTGCATTTTTCCCGTGAATTCCCTTGGGAAATGAAAGCTGGAGGCAGAGCAGCTGAGGAGCAAATAATTTGGCTCTGGCTCCCCAGTCACTCGTGAGAGGTGGCCGATCTCCCCAGCTCAGGGGAGTACGACACCGCCAGCCCCCGCAGCTCTGGGCTCGGCAGCTCCCGAGCGATCCTGCCCGCCCTGGGTGTCCCTGCGGGTGCTAGCTGTCACTTTGGAGACCCCCCAACCTGTGAAGCCAGGACGGGTTCTGCAAGGCACCTGCCAGCTCTCCTCGAGGGCACGAAGCCCAGCGGCTGCTCCCCCGTGTCGGACCCCTCCGCGGCTGGGGCTGGTGCGGTGGAGGTGGGTGCTGGGTGCTCCGTGTCCTCTGCCGCCAGCGTCCCCAGCCCTGGCCCGCTCGTCGTTCTGGCAGCTGCCCGTGCCAGCCGATCTCCGGAGGAGCCTTGTCACAGCCTGTTCGAACCAATTGAAGTGTAATTGGGAGTAAACGGAGGAAATGGGTCATTTGCAAAATAGATGCTTGAGTCCAAGGAGAAAAATAACCCTGACGCATCCCATCCCGCTGCGCTCGGCTTCGCCAGGGTGTCGGGGCTGGCGAGCAGCCGTCCCTCTGTCTGTCCGATGGCTCCCTGGGGAGACAGTGTGCGTCTCGCCGCGCTGGGGAGCAGAGGAAGAACCCCGAACACCGGGTTCTGCATCTCCCTGGGTTTTGGTGGGCTCTTGCCTTCTGCTGGCTCAGCACGGGGGCTGTGCCAGGATCCAAAGAGATGGCGTTTCGGAAGGGTCAGCCTTCTCTCCTCAGTCCTGCCTCTGGAAAACTGATGTCCATGGCGATGTCTGTGGTGTGGCTGACATCTGCCGCCACCTCCCGCTTCAGACCACGTCCTGTCCTTAAAACCAGTCGGGATCCCCGCTCCTCTCTCCTGCTCTTCTCCCAGATCTCCCCCATGGCGTATCTGCTGGCAGAGTAAGCGCTCGAGGATGGAGGGTGCGTGCTTCCTTCCAGAAACCCTGCTGCTTTTGTTTCGGAGGTGAGGGCTTCTGCTCCACCATCCGCCAGAGCGCTGTGGTCACCAGGCCAGCTGCTGACTGGCCTCTTGCTCCAAATCTGGGATTTTATGGGTCTCTGCACCCCGAGCGGGGCTCTGCGCCGGCTTCCTGGGGTGCCCAGCAGCGAAGCCTGGGGTCCTGCAGCCCGGGCAGCACGGTAACACCGACAAGGGTGAATTGATGGTGGATCTTGAGCAAGGATGCTCAGGCGGCGAGGTGTGGTGCTGAGGCACGCCTGTGCGTGGGCCGTGGTAGCCCCTCGAGCCGTGGCAGGATGCGCACTTGGGCTCCCAAAAGCTGGGAGGCTGCTTTGCTGCGTGCGGGATGCGGCCTGCGAAGGTGACTTGCGTCTGCCCGTGCACCCGCTCGGAGCTCTTTCCATCTCCCCTCGGGTGTCACCACGGGTCGTGGCAGCCTTGCACAGCATTTCTCCCGCTCTTCCCCAGGCCAGAAGCATTTCCCGTCGTGTTTCTGGGGGATTAGCAGTTCTTGGGAGGTGCGTGGGCTGGGGAGGCGCCGAACGCTGCACGCCCGGGGAGGTGGCGGCTTTGCCCTGGGAGCCAGGCTAAGCTCGAGCAGCTTTTCTCCTGTGATGAGTGTTGTCGGCAGCGTGGGCGCACGGGCAGGGACCCGAAACCCCCGGGGCGCGGGGGTGAGCGGGGGGGGACGAGATAACGAATTTCAAGGGAATCAAAAGTACTGTCCTTTGAGAGGAGGCAGCGGAGCAGCAAGCTTGATCGGTGGTTTGAAACACACCACTGATAAATCTTGTCTGGCCTAATTATCCTGCTCGGGCTGCTGCTTGGAGTCTGGCGCAAGCCTGCGGTGAGAGCGGGGTGCGCTGTGCCGAAAGCAGGGGAACCCCAGCGTGGCCCCAGATCCGCCGCCCAGGAGCGTGGGAGAGCCCTGGGCGGCGTGCCCGTGGCAGCGTGGGGGTGCTCTGCGCAGCAGCCCGGTGGCGGGTGAGCCAGGGACCGGCAGCGCTCCGGGCTGCGGTGGGGGCACGCCGCCCCCGTCGTGTCTCTCCCGGGAGGGCTTTCCGCCCTGCGAGGAGGCGGCACGCCTGGCACACGCTGCCTTTGCCAGGGAAGGGCTGTGCGTGCCCACGGCTGCCGGCGATGGTAGAGCTGCTCTGTTCGCCACCAAGACCCGCAGCCGGGCAGGCAGCCGTCTGCCCACCTCCCTCCTGGGTCTGTGGCCGGGGCAGCCCCACAGGCACCCCCGGCTCCGGCCGAGCCCCGGCAGCCAGCCGAGAGCCTGTGTGCTCTTCCGCAGGAGGAAGCAGCAAGTTCCTGGCCACGCGCACCCGCAGGAGCTGGGAGCGCTGCGCACGTGTTGCGCAGATGTGCACATACATATATACGCACACGCACATAGCTGCCTGTTCTCCTGCCGTACCAACACTTATTTATTTATTAAAACTACCATCCGTCAGGAGCTGCAACATCTGTTTGTGAAAAACGGCACATCCTTGGGCTGCAGCCAGGGAAATCATTTCATTACGAAATTGCAACTGTAAAGCAGCACCAAATCACAAACATACTGTACATGGAGATGCTTTTGTTTCCAAACTGCTCATTAGGAATGATACACGAGCCAAAATTATACCCTGTGTAAGGTGAATTAGGAGAAAATGAGCCCACCCGACCTTCTAAGTGAGCAGCAGTTAGTGCGGTAATTATTATCTCTGGTTAATCCCGCACCCACTGCAAGGCTGCGCTCAAGTTTCCCTTTCCGTCCCGGAGGGGATACGGCTTCGCATCTCTTCCGTTCTTCGTGCCTAATTCGGGCTGACAAGGAACATACTTGAGAGGATAGGAAATGAGAAGCCTGGCTTAAAGATTATTTGATGTAAGGCAGGAGAGAGGATTGCATCGCCGCTGCCGGGGAAGGGCCGGGGGGCGGTGGCGGGGGGGTCCGCTCGCAGGGGAGGGCTGTGCTCGGCAGGGGCTTTTCTCCCCGCTGCCCGGGATCCCCGTGTCCCCCCGTGCCTCCTGTCCCCACTCTCTCTCATCTCTTTTCTCTGCAGGTCTGGCGGTTCATCAGATAATCACTATTACCGTGTCCCTCATCATGGTCATTGCTGCTCTGATAACAACTCTTGTCTTAAAAAATTGGTAAGGTCCCTGCTGGGTCTCTTCGGCTTGGGGGGTGGGACAGCGGCAGGGTGGGAATGGGGGTGCCTTCCCGCCTGGGAGCACTAAAGCCATGGCACCGCCGGGGTGGCTCCGGAATGGTGCTTCAGGAGAAAATAGGGTGCTTAATCCTGAAACCTCCATGGGAGGCGGAAGCACCTGGGTTCACCCATGCCCCGGCAGCTCGGCCACCTCTTGCCACGTGGTGGGTGGATTTGGGGCCCAGCACGTGGCCAGGGTGGGGTGGCCGAGTCCCACGTGGGCCACGTGCTCATCGCTTCTCCAGGATTGCCTCGCTGCAACGTGATGCCACCCGGTGAGGTCAAAGTCGAGCATTAGGCTGCAGCGGGTGTCCCCACCAGGGTGCCAGGACCTGCCCCGCGCTGGGTGCCCTCTCTGCCACCGTGCCTAAGCAGCTTTACTGCTGCCCCCCGCCATCTCCAGCCTGGCTCAGCGAGCAGCAACTGCGTTCGCTGACCTTCCCGGCACCACTGCAGCCCCCCGCACGCCGCCGGCTGGAAGCGTGCCCCACGCCCGGAGCGCTCCTGTGCTCCTCCAGCTGAATTTGCTCCGTTTATTCTCTTGGTGCAGCTGGGGCGTATGGCAAAATAGGTTAGCTTTTCGCTTCAGGCGCTCGTGACTTTACCTATTTTCCCAGGGAAACTGGCCTACTTTGAGGTCAGCGTTGCTGGTGTAATGATACGGCTGCAGCTCCGGGCCGGTGGGAGAGCTGCGGCGCGGTGCTGCCGTGCTCGGCGGCGCTAGTTCTCTGCTCCGGCAGCTTCCTCCAGCCCGGCGCCTCCTGCCCGCTCTGTCCGCCCGAGCTCTCCTCGGGTGCTGCAGCAAATCGGTTCCTGCACCCAGGAGGAAATCAGAAAACGGGGTTGATGAAGAAGCCTGCTCGCTCCCCGGGATTAGAGGAAAACCTATTTGCAGGGCTATGGAGGCATCTTAATCTGGGCAGGGGTTTAACGGGGCGTTGCAGCTGGCCACAGGCGCGAGTTGCTCGCCCCGCAGATGGGTTTGCTTTGCTGGGAGCGGGCCTGCGGGGAGGCATCAGGAGTGCAGGCGGCGATGCTCGGCCTTGCATCTCGGACAGGCTCTGCTGTGCTGAGCTTCCCTAGTCGTAGCAGTATTTCCCCCTCCCTGGCAGTGCCCAAGGCCGGGTTGGATGGGGCTTTGGGCACCCTGGGCTGGTGGGGGGTGTCCCTGCCCACGGCAGGGGGTGGCACTGGGTGGGCTGGGAGCTCCCTTCCCACCCAAACCAGTCTGGGATTCTGTGATTTCAGTGAAAGAGCATGGAAAATACTTTATAAAACCCTTCTGGGATTTTTCTCCGATCATGCTTGTAAGCAGTACGAATCACTGATCTGGCTGACTGTGGCTTGGCAGAGCAGCTCGAGGAGTAACCTAATGCTGAAGCCAGAAAGGGAAAAAGGAATAAATACAGTGATCAGTGCAGAACAGAACTTGTTTACAGTGAGTGAAATGGGGAAATCACCAGAGGATATCCGCAGGTGAGCGTGGTCAGCACTCAGACGTGTCCCAGGCAGAAAAGCAGCAGCCCGAGGAGTTCGCTCAGCCCTCACGTTTGCCAAACGGTGCTTTGGTTTTCCATGCAATTTTTAGGGTCCCTCCGTCGAGGTGCGGGCGAGGGCCGGCCGCGCGCTGGCTGCGGGCTCCTTGGCAGAGCTGACCCCGATCGCACCCTGAGTCCCCAGCCCCAAACGAGCTGTCATCTCTTCCCCCGTCCTTTGGCTGGCACTGTCAGTGCTGTCTGGAAAAAGTGGCGTCTTAATTAAAGCAGCACCTAGACCCTCAGATAGGGAGAGCCCGACCTGGGGCAGGTTCCTGCTGGCTAGCGTTCTTCTTTCGCACGAACCGAACCAGAAGCGTTGCGCGGCCGATAACACGTGCTCCCCTGCCGAGCGTCAGCGGCGTGTCGTGTCCCTTCTTCTCTCCCCGCCGGCCCAGCTGCGCGCAGAGCGGGCGCCCGCGGCGCAACAGCCACCAGCGCAAGCTGGACCAGCAGGAGGAGAGCTGCCAGAACCTGACCGACTTCGCCCCCGCCCGCGTGCCCAGCGCCCTCGACATCTTCACCGCCTACAACGAGACGCTGCAGTGCTCCCACGAGTGCGTCCGGACCCCCGTGCCCGTCTACGCGGAGGAGACGTTGCGCTCGCCCGGGGATTATAAAACAACCTTCAATGGAAACAGGTGAGGCGGCCGGCGCGGTTTCCCTGCGGGCTGGGGAGCGCTGTCCCGCGCCGGGGGCTTGTGGACCCCTCTCTTCCCCGGGGAGATGCCCTGGGAGCACGTGGCGGAGCTGCCTTCCTCCAGCTCGCCGCAATGCTCGCCCGCCCCGTAGCTCAGCACAGCCGCCAGACCTCTCGTCCCGCCGCTGAGACTGGCCAGTCGGCTCCGCGTGCCCTGGCAGCGTTCGGCACGGCGCGTTGTGCAGTTCCCGACTGCTGCCGCCGGCACGTAAATGCCGCTGGATCCATCTTCCGGCGGTTGTGCTGTCTCCTGAGCGGCAGGGAAAGAGCTGCTGGGCTGCGAGTGAGCGGGGTGAGTAATGGGGGAGCAGGCGGTGAGAGCCAAATGAACCGTTTCTCTGGCGTGAAATAACGGTGCATTAACAAGGGGGTTAACAGCAGCTGGCGGCGCGGTGGAAAAGCTGCGAGCCCTCGCTCCGTGCGCCCCTTGCCTGCGCGGGCAGGGAGCTGCTCGGCGGTGACCTCTCCCCGGGCTGGCTCCCAGAGCCCTTTCCTGGGGCACCGGCGCGGTCGCACCGTGCGGTAAATGCACGTCGCCCATCAAAGCTGGAGGAGGAATCGGGAGGAGAGGTTTGAGGGAGGAGAGGAGCCACCGGTGCTCCTGCAGCCTGGCTGGAGCGTGGTGTGCCTGCCACCCGCCTGGTGGCCACCCGCCTGGCCGCCAGCAGCGTAACAGCCACCTTCCTAACCGGCATCATCCTCTGCGTGCGCGCCGGGTTTCGCTGGTTCGCATTTTTGAGGGTTCCCTCGGTTCTTGGAAGGCAGAGAGCTGGCAGGGAGTTTCAAACCGTGTCCTTGAACGTACACGTGCATCGATTCTGGTGTGAAGGCCAGCCAGGCGATGCGGGGGTGCCTTGTTCTGGCTGGGAGGGCTTCGTCGCTTCTCTGCCGTCAGGTGAAAAGGACCCAGTTGGCCTCGGGGGGCTGGGGAGGGGGGAGGCGACCCACAGGGGATGTCCTGCCGCCACTCGGGGTCACGTACCCCCAGGGCAGTTGGCTGCGTTCAGGGGTAAAAACGTTCGATATTGCAGCCCATCTTTCTCATCTTCTTTCTCTGCTTTGCACCACCCTGCTTCCCACGGCCAATAAGCCCATTCAGAGCATTGTCTTGGAGAGATTTGGGGTTGTTTTTGCTGTAAAAAAGGTGATTTTTGCAGCAGGCCGCCTCGGCTTGCTCCTTGTGTGTTCTGTACCAGCACGTGCAAGCCCGTTTTTCTGCTCGCTGCAGACCCTCTTCTTCTGACCGGCATCTTATTCCCGTGGCCTTTGTGTCTGAGAAATGGTTTGAAATCTCCTGCTGACTGGCCGAAGCCTGTTTGACTTCTGGGGGCAGGGCAGATGCCATCGGGCTGTTTCCTGGTACGTACCGCGCTCCCCCGCGTCCGCGCCGTGCCCACCACCCCGTGCCTGCCGTCCCCGGCCCGCGAGCAGCCGCTCTCTTCCCTGCCTGGTGCCATCCTCCTGCTCGTGCTTCTTTTGGGGTGTTGGGCTGGAGCGGGGTGGCTCCCCCGCCCAGGGTGCCGGGTGCATCTCCCGCCGTGGAGGGGAGGTTGGGTACCAAAATGCCTTTTCCACAGAGGTGAATTACAGAAGGGCCTGAGCTAAAATTCGTGGGCTGGGATGGATGTGGGCTTGAGAGTGAAGGGTCCCTGCGGCGCCCTTGAACTTCAGCCTGACCTTGTGGTTCCAGCCCACCTCTAAAACCTTGGCAAATGATAGTGAATTCCGTGCCGTGAAATGGCCTGATCTGCAATTAACCTCTTGTTGCACGATGGACAGCCCGTCTTGTTCGAGGGTCATGCATCCGACATGCACGCTCCGTCGGTACCCGAAAGCTCATTTGATGATGTTTGCTGTCATAAACACTTCCTTGCTCTCATTGCATGGGTGCTGGGGTCTTCCTCCTCCTCCTGCTCCCGTGCCCCTCCTTGCTCTGTGGGCAGCCGAGCCTGCAAGCCCATGTGCTCCAGGCTTCATGCCTTGGGCACTGCTGCAGCCCAAGGAGTGCCAGGGTGTTGTGCTGGTGGCACCAGTACAGTGTTTGGGGATTTTTGTTGCTTTTTTTCTGAGTTAGCTTGGGCTGTTTTCACCTCCTTGTATTGCTTTGAAGGGGGCACGGCCGAGAGCGGTGGCAGGAGAAGCAGTTAGGTTCATGGTGTGCCAGCTCACCGTGGGGCAGCAGCGCCCGTTGGAGCCGGGCGCGCAGGTGAATTAATTGGTCTGTCCCAAGTCCCTGCTGTAATGGATCGTACAGTCAGCGTAAATGAAATCTCCGGCCTTCCCTGGCTGCAGCTTACTCGGAACAGCCTGTTTAACATTATGCTCAGCTATTGAACACAGAAATATAATTAGATTAAAATGGAAGGGAATAAAAAGTTAATGGTCCCGGCTGTGCTCGGGGCAGGTGAGGTGTGCCCCTGCCCGCCGGCGGGGCGCAGCAGGCAGCCAGCGGGGGTTCAGCCGTCGGCATCTGTGCTGCAGGGTCCCGCTGGCACGACCCCGCTGCTGGAGGGGCTTCGCTGTTAAGTGTGGAAGGGCACTTACACCCCCGCTATTGGTGTTCGCCCGCAGTTTCTCTGACTCCTTTGCTGTGGCCACTGCGCGGGGGACAAAGTGTGAAGGTACCTGGCTGGAGAGCTGGTGGTAGTGAGCAAGGGCAGGAGTTCTGCAGGGTCTTCCTCAGCGCTTCGGGAGGCAAACAGCAGCCATCCGCTGTACCTTTTCCTCCCGGAGCTGGTGATGTCTGTCTGTTGGCTTTAAACGTTTTCAGAAGCCCACACAAAGCCCAGGCCAGCCACACGTGGAGGCCAGCGGCAGCTCTCACGCCTGGAGCAGAGCGAAGGGGGATGAGCAGCGCTGAGCTGTTGCCCGCTGTGGGAAGCCGGTGCAGTTCCCACCGCTCCTGCCTGAGGTCCTGGAAACTCTGTGCCAGACACCCCGCCCTGGTCATCTCCACAGATTTTGTTAAACAGTCCAAAGCTGGTCCATTAATCCTTGAAATTCTCATTGACCCGTTTTCATGGAATCCATAGAAGGCGTATTGACGCGCTCCAGAAAAATCTATCCGAGTCGTACCTGGAGCATTAGCTCCGTAACAGTATTTCAATTATTTATACAGTTCTGGAAGCTGATGTTCGCTTTCATTAGCGTTAACAGAATTACGTTAATCCAAACCCTGTTCTCTGCATGAGCGCCCGTGCAGCTGTGGTTTTGCACCAGCGTATTTCTGGAATACACGTGCGGGAGTGGTACATCGTGGTAGGAGGCAGATGACTGCCATAGATCCTGTGTGGGGAGGAATGTCACCACAGCACAGATAACGAGAGAAATTGCCCTCATCCCAAAACGAGGTCAACCCAGATCCTTCAGAAGTTCAAAATCAGGCAGCTTAGTACTTTTTCCACACCCATGCACCTCTGCCTGCCTCTTCTGCCGGTCCATTGCCAGGGCACGGTTGTCAGAGAGAGGAACTGCCAGGGTCACGGTGGGGATGTCTCTGGAGCAGGTTCTGCTCTGCTGTCCTGCAGCCCCCTGCTTGCCCTGCAGCAGTCGGCGCGGCCCCCCATAGCTTCCCAGAGACCTGCGGTCCAAAGAGGCGGTGCAGCCCCGCACAAGGAGCATTTTGCATGAATGCATGTGTGCCAGCTGGGACATCCCACAGACAAAATGAATATTTCAAGTTTCACATGTCACTGTGTAAGGTAGAACTTTCCAAGAGCAGATGGTGTGGCTGGTGGTACCAAGATAGCTCCCTGGTAGATTGTCCCCTGTCGTCGTGGTGGCCATGTACTGTCACCGGACAGATGCCACGAAGCGCAAGGAGAGCGCTGGCACAGCGGATCCCTTTCCAGCTCCCTTTTCTAGAGGGGAGTCTGCTGGAAAAGGACACGGAGCTGGCTGGGGCTGAACCTCTTCCCGAGGGATGGCCGTTTTCCTGGCTGGCTTCCACAGCAGCAGCACTGTAGCCTGAAGGTGACGGTCGATGTTGACCCGCTGCATCTCGGCAGGAGTGGACGGATGCCCTAGAGCATGCGGAGCTCCCTGGCTCTCCCTGGAGGGGTTGTGGGTGGCTTTCTCTTCCCAGCCCCTTTCTCTTGGCATCTGCAGAGGATGGAGGGGGGGCAGAAGGGGGCACCCCGGCAGCCAGATGAGTGGAGGGTTGGGGGTCTCCCCACTCTGCAGTGGCCAGGCACCAGGACAGGTCAGACGCTGCACTGGCGTCCGTGCCAGAAACCTCGCTCCTTGGAAAGGCTGAAAGCACTTCACAAGTTTTAATTGATGGCACTTCACAGCTCTTAGCTGTCTAATAAGCAAATTAGTGCTGCTGAACGTGTAGAGCCCGAGCTGGAGGCGCAGGACGGACGGTGCGGCCAGGGCCAGGCTCGGCAGGGCAGAGAGGGAGCAGGGGCGTTTCACCAGCCGAGCACCGGCAGGCTGGCTGGAGGTCAGCGCGGACTTCACGTGCGGCGGAGTGCGAGTACCGAGCGCCGTGCTGCCTGAACGGCAGTCTGGCATTTGCCTGTGCTGATGGCATCGTGAGGCTGAGCAGATGCGAGGGACAGCGCCGTGGAACAGTCTCCAGCCTGCAGAGCTGCAGGCAGCGCTGGGGTTGTGTCAGGGAACCTGGTGAAACTCATCTCGTTACACGGCAAGCAGATGTTGAAGTTATTTCCCTGAGTCAGATGCATCCCGTGCCAACAGGAGCGCGGGTAGGGTTCCTGTGCCGCCGGCGCGGTCCCTGCCGGTGTGCCAGCCCTCCCGGGAGCGGGCGGCGTCGCCCGCGGTGAGCAGCTGTTGGAGCTCTGCGGCAGATTGCCTGCGCCGGCGGCCGGGCCCCGCCGGAGCGCTGGCTTGGGGATGGATGTCACACCGAGGCAGCTGGCAGCTCCTCCGGCGAACGGAGGGCCTGGCCGGGCCGGGCAGCGCGGCGTGCGAATGCAGCAGCAGCGTGGCCCGGGGCTGCTTTAGGTGAAGAGCGAAGCAGTCAGTCGTTAGAGCCTTGGTACCAGGCAGCTCACGGGAGAATTTCCTGCGTGGAGGTGCAGGAAGCAAAACTCCGTGCCCCGATCACGGCAGGTGACAGAGGTGATGCAGCGGCAGGAGCAGCCGCTGTTCTGCAAGCGGAGAGGGGAAATCCGTGAAGACTCCAGTGGCTTTGGCCGGGCACCACAGCAAACTGTGGCTGCGTTGGTTTGATTTCGTACTGGCTTTGGGGCTTTCTGAAATGAAGTTTGAGATTTTGCATTATTCTTGTCCTTAATCCCACTCTCTTTGACTGAAAAACCCCATGCAATGAGATTATACAAAAATCGGTAAGGTTGATCAAGCGCTGACCTACTTTGCTCAAAGAGGCTATTTGGAAGACAATATAAATTCTCCATCCTGCAATGCCTGCATTAAATAGTATTTATCCAGAACTGTGTAAATGTTCGGCATCGCTATCAGGGAGGAGATGGTTTGAGACCTGAAGATCGTACCGGTACGGTAAGGTTGCCCTGACCCCAGCTTTTGCACAAGGCAGTTAAAATTTACGGCGTTGTATGGTAATTCCGCGCTTTGAACGCAGTGAGCAGCTGCTGCGACGGCCCCGTTCTGCCTAACAACAGCAAATGGTTTGTGTTAACATTAACAGATAATGAGTCATCATAAAAAACCCAGGCTTGTCTTCGGAGGAATAACAGCAGTCCCAACACAGCCCCGGTGCAGGAGATTAAGGACTCTGTAAAATCTGCCTCGCTAATTAAGGCTCGAGCGTTGCTCTTGGAGATGGCGTGCGCTGGGCCCCTTGCTTAAAACGGGTGTCGAAGAGAGAACCCGCGCACGTAAAGCGTGTTGCCTTTTGGGGTGTAATGCCCAGCTCGGCAGAGGTCATAGCCTAGAGTAGGGCATCGGTGCCACGAGCACGCTGCGCACGTGTGTGTGCCCGCTGGACGTAGAGCGCACCCTGGGGAGCCGCCTCCGGCATACCGCTGTGCGTGCCGTCACACGCACCGAGAGCAACTGGCCGCCCGCTAACGATGGGGGGTGACTGTCTTCCCATAAAGGTTTAGAGAGTGTGTAGGGAGCGATCTTGCAGGAGACGGCAAATAAATAGCTTAAGAACAGCTTCAATGGGATCTCTGTTCTCGATGCTTAACCAATTCTCTATTGATTTCTTCAGGGCATTTAACTTTAGAAAATCTTGTTAGTACTCATCATCATCTTCTCATCTGCCAGAGCACTCGCTGCTCTTCACCCCAGTACGAAAAGCTCCAGAACGCGGGGATGCTCAGAAATAAATCGCGCTTTGGGAAAGGCCCCGAGGAGATAAAAGCGTGTGGGGAAGGCACGCTGCCCTGTAGTCACCCCCGCTGCTCGCCGAGGAGGGCCACCCGCTCCCCGGGACACTCGCCCGCTGCCGTCATTGTTTGCCCCCAGAGCCCTGCTGTGCCACTGCGGGGAGGAGGAGGAGGAGGGGGAAGCTTCGGGGGGGGGCATCAGAGCAGCGCTGCGAGTCGTGAGGCGTTTCCCTGTCCTGATTTAATCTTTGTTTTTCTTCTCGTCCTTAACAGGATTCCATTGGTGAACCTGTAAAAAATATAAAAAATAATGGGTTACCTGTACCTACCATTTCTGTTTACCAGTAGGAGACTCAAAGAGCAGCGTTCTATGGGCCAAATATATTTTTATAAAAATGAACACGCCTATAGGGAACTGCGTTTTTCAAAGAGCGCGTTTTTTGGAGAAGAGAAGGAGAAACATGGAGCGAAGAATCCCGTGGAGGAAGAGGAACCGGCGAGGGACTGCCTGAGAGGGAAGGACTGAGCGCCTGGACTGGACTGTGACTCTGAACCTGTGCCAATAATACCATTATGTGCCATGTACCGATGCAAAGACTTCGCGAGAAGCCGAAGCTAAGTCGATAACGCCTAGCACCGTTGGGGAGCACGAGGGGGGCGTCTCTTCTGGTGGGGTCATTCATTCCGGTCCATACACATACATACATACGATAGATGTAGAGAGAAAATATATATATATACACACACAAACACTTTTTCTACTGTAGCAATTTTTGAAGATCTTAAATACTCATTTTTAAAGACGACGTCACGGGGTAAAGTCTAATTTCTTTAACGTGCATAACACGAACTAGGTGAACTGATGTTTTCTACTTTGGCAGCTTGCCTTTCAAACCTATATGTGTATATATAGGTAGACATATATACATATATATACGTGTGTGTGTGTATGTATAAGCATATATATGTATGTATACATATATATATATATATATAGTTTTGGTTCTTTTTGGAAATGCGTTTCCAGTGGTGGCGATGTGAGTGGACCGCAGCGGTGGGTACAGCCCGGGCTGGCTCTGAGCGCGGTGCCGGCACGGCAGGCTGCCAGCAGGGCAGGAGCTTCCCAGAGCCCGTCCGGAGCGCGGCTGCGTGGCCCCGGGGCTAGAGGGCACGGCGGGGAGCTCTGGAGGAGGAGTGCGGTGCGGGGCAGGGCAGGGGGCTCGCAGCAGGCAGGTCCTCCGGCTCCTGGCAGCTCGCAGCAGCCCGGGTGGTGGTGAAGGCTGTTTCCAGACTTCCATAGGCCGATACGTCATCCCGGCAGATGGGAAGAACCCAAACTGTGTTCTCCCTTTGTTTGCAGAGCCGCGGTCCCCGCTGTGTTGGGTGCGATGCCTTGGGGCTGGCTGGGGATGAGTTTTAGGTGTGGATTCTCAAGGGATGGGCCTCTCTTGGCATGAGAGAAAACCTTCAGGACTGGGATCTGGGAGGCTTTTTGGAAAATGGGTCTAAGTTGGCCACGACACCAAAGCTTGCTCGGCACCTTGTGAGAAACGGGAGAGGAAGAAGCCG
>VWZZ01000588.1:61242-164192 GCA_013399095.1 Psophia crepitans
AGAAGCTGATGGCCTCCCAACCCAGCACAGGGCAGCGAGCTCCGGGGAGCCTCTCCCTTCGCTCTCGTGGTCCTGGCTGGGTCTGCCACGGCCCTCTGTCCGCAATCAAGGGGATCATTTAATAGCGTCAAAAAGGGAATTGTGCTGAACGGTTTACCAGGGAAGTACAGTTCGCTGGCTCCCGTTTGGTGTGTTGCTCTAGAGACTCGTCCCATCGCCCGTCCCAGCGGGGTTGTGGTGGGTGCTGACAGGCACGCTGGCCTACCCGCAAGTCCCCTGTCTGAGTCTTCCCACGGAGTTGGGTGCTGCCATCAGCGTGGCAGTCTGTGCCATGCCGTGCCGTGCCGTGCCCCTCCAAGCCAGTGCCGCTGGAAGAGCCAGGCAGGAGGGGGATGGCGGCAGCAGGCTGGGGTCTCCCAACCTGCCTGGTGTCTCGCCACGGTTCGCTTCCGCTCCTTAACAGCCGCCCTGCTCCACGCCCGGGCTCGCCCACGTACGTTGTGGCAAGGCCAAGGTGGGCGACCGCACCGTACGGCCTCGGGCGAGGGTCTGCTTCGGATGGGTCTCGGTTGTTTTGCTTCAGCATTACGTGGGTGGGAACAACAGCAGAGTTCAGACCAAAGTCCTCCAGTTCTTTTTGTAAACTGCCCTTCGTAAATATTAGCGATTTTTTAGAATTGTCCAGATACACGTTTCTACTCACCCGCTAATTACTCAGCTCCCTTTCTTTATTATAATGAGCGTGCAGTTAAAAAAGTGGAAACTTGATATTGCGCGTAGCCCCGTGTGCAGTCTCTTGTTCCCGTACCCTTTTCCGTCCTTTCCTGATGGAATTGCACAGTCTGGGTTATTTTTCCTGAATTTTTGGATGCTGCCCTGGGAAGAAGTCTTCCTTGCCAGACCTGACGGTTACCTGTGGACTTGAACCAAACCCCGCCGAAGGCATTGGCCACGCTCCCTGGGACTCCGATGAGCCTCGAGCATCACCTCGGGCACGTTCTGCACCAGGGTCGCTGCCAACCAGCAGCCGGAGAGGAGGAGGGGGTTTGGGTGGGATGTCTCCCCGGGATGCTTTGAGGGGGACACGGACAGACAGTGTCTAGCTAGAGGAGCAACCCCTGAAGCTGTAGCCTTCCCTGGGAAATGCGGGGGGTGTTTCCCCTTGGGGTGTCCTGGGGGTCTGTCCCGTGACAGAGAGCACCCGAGGAGTGCAGATTCGGAGCGACTACCCCAGGGCCACCCATCATCTCCGTACACCGGGGCCTCGGTGGTTTACTGATGTAAACGGTGCAGCCCCTGCAAATCACTCGCTGGCGCAGGATTTGAATTCTTCTTTGTTTGACTTCCCTGGCATCGATCCACTCCAGCTCCGGAGCCGGTCAGTCGTGCTTCACCCGTTGACCCTCCCATTTATTTGTACGTGCTGGCTGCACCCAGCAGTTCCTGTGGGTGTTCCAGTGTGAGCTCAGTAGCGATTTGACATCATAACATTCATCTCGGCTCCCTCGTTCCCAAGCGTTTGAAGCATCGTTCTGTGTTTCTGTGTGTGAGGAACCTGCTGCTAGCTGGGCGCTGGCGGCGATGGAGAGGTGCCCTGCCCGGAGCCCAGCACCCAGCTCCCAGGAAATTCCCCGTGGAGCTGGGGAAAGGAGAGGGAAGCGTGTGTGTGTGTCTGTGTGCGTGTGTCAGGGAGAGAGAGCGAAGGTGAGTAACTTCGACCCCGGACGACGGGAGCAGGTTTCTGACGGCAGGACTCGCACGAGCTTTGCAGAAGAACACGTCCTGGTCACCGAGAGATGAGCCAGGGAACAAAAGTAGATGCACAATCTTCCCTTATTTATAAGGACCAACAGCACTTGCACTTTATCAGAGAAACCCTCCCCCCCCTCTGCATGCCAAGCACGCCAGCAAGGGACCCCTGCCAGGAGGAAGGGAAGGAGGGAAGGGCCGGAGTTGCACATGCGGTGATTTGCGAGGCAGGATCCTAGCAGCCCAGCGTCTGTCGTAGTAGAGAGACAGGAACTGTGGTTAGTTCATTCCCTACCGCTGATGAAAGCCAAAACCAAGAAGAGACAGGAAAACCCGAAGTTGTATTTGAGTGGAATAGACGGATTGAGCAGATCTCTCACCCCAGGGGAAGGGCAGGCGAGCGTGGTGTTTGCAGGCGCGTTCCCTTGCGAGCTTTGCCGTGTTGCAGCATCTTCTCACCCTGCGGTCTCCTGGCTGCCGCAGCCCCGGGCGGTGGCTCTAGATGGGCTCCTTCCATCGGTGCCCTTGGCCGGACAGCCGGCCTCAGCCCGAGCTGGCGGGAATTGTGCCAGGGTTTGTGGGCTCGAGCCAGCCCGGGGCTTGTTCAGCTGTAACGGGGGAAGATTAGCGAACGCCTGTGCCACCAGGTACTTGGGATCGGCTGGAGCCGCTCGCCCGAGCAGCAGGGGCTTGCTCCCGTGCGGGGACAGAAGGGACTTGCCCCCGTTTGGAGAATTACGGATTCTTCTGTTGTCGTTCAGAAACAGCCTGTTTTCCAGCCCGATAGCGCTGCGCGGGGAGCAGGAGCGGTTCCACCGTGAAACGCAGCCCCGAGTGCTGGACGACGTCACTTGCACTGGGGTGGATCGAGCCTCGGCTTGCGAGCAGCGAGGCTGCGGGCACGCGTGTGCTGGGACCCGACGGGTGGACGGTAAACCCAGGGGAGCAGGCGCAGCGGGCGCAGGGTGCAGCCTGGGCGCGGGGTGCAGCCTGGGCGCGGCAGCGGGCGTCTGCCACCGCCTAGCAAAGCGGTGGTTCCGGTGTGCCGTTTCCTTGGAAAAACAGAGCTTTTTGCTGCGTTTTGTTGCGTTGTGGATCCGGCAGCTTGAATAAAAAAAAAAAGTTTTGCTCCTTGCCTTGCCGTAAACTTGCAGCTAGCTGCTTCTCGTTCCTTTTTGGTTCATTTTACGGATTTCTTAGCCCCTTAGTAGTTACTAAGAAATGCGTCACAGCTGCTGAGAGGGCACCAAATCCCCCAGACATGCGGTGGCGTGTCTGCTTGTTGCTTGTGGCTCTGTCTTAAGAGAGAGAACGGCTTGGGACGAGCCCTTCCCACCGCCAGCGTCTGCCGGCTGCTCCCCGGGCTGCGCGGGCCCTCTCCTCCGACCAAACTCACTGCGAACGCCGAGCAGGAGCTGCAGGACTTGCAGTCGGCGCGACTGCTTGGGCGAGGGCTGCAGGCAGGGCCGCTCGCTGCCGCTCCGCTGGCAGCCGCTTTTCTGCACCAAACTAAGCCGGTTTGGGGCTGCCGGTCCGAGCTACCGTGTCGCCGCACCGCCGGGTACCGCGGGCAGGTTGGTAGGGTTTGCCGCTCCGTCCTTGGGGGACCCCGAGGGCAGCGGCGTCCCCGGACGCGCAGGGCAGAGCCGGTCCCGGGCGGCTCCCCATCGCTCCAAACCTGATCGTTTACCTTCACTCTGTCTTCCCAGCCAGGGCACGGGCAGCCCGTCCCGCCGCGGCCGGCGGCCGGAGCGGTCACGGCAAAACCGGCGCCAGAGAGCGTGTGGGGGCGGATTTCGGGTTACCTCTTCTCCGTTGGCAGCTTGCTGTGAAGGAAGGTGGTTCAGCTAAGATGGTAGTTAAATAGTAGATATTCTACACATATTATATATTTTGTAAAAAAAAAAATAAAATAAAATAGAACAAAAAATATATATATGCTATCTCAGCCCGCCCATTTCAGGATGAATGTGGTTGGAATTTTCATTCAACCAGGTATAAAATCTGTAAGCGATTTTTTCAAAACCAGCAAGAAATCCCTCACCATCTCCGAAGTCCGTGGGTTTGGTCTCCAGATCTCATGTAACGCTTCTCACACATTTTTAAGAATTATTCTCAGCGTTTGTAGGTACATTTTTAATAGTGTCAGGAGTGGAGATAATATTTACTTTGAGAAAAAGTATACGTTGCACAAAAATGTACACTAAGGGCACAGATTTCTGACCCAGATTCTTCTATTTTAGGTTCCGAGGGGTTTATTTTTCTGTTCGATAGGACATGTACAGTGAAGTTTACACTTTATTTTTATTTTGCCAAAAACCGTTTTCTAACATGAGACAACTTTTGCTTTGTAACCGGTTTTACATCACCGAGTACTTCTTTCTTTTCCTGGGAAAACCCTGCGCCGCCAGACACCCCGCACGCNGAACTGTTTTCTTCCCGAGCGGTTTTTAATTTCTCTCTGTACTTGGAAGCTGTGTATTTGGAAGCACTGTAAATGCCACCCTATACCGATTTCCCTGTGTATATTTAGTACTCTGATGTTGCTATTAAAACTGATATGAGACCCGCGCAGCCGGGTGCTGACTGGGTTCCTCTGCGTGACGCCCGTGGGCCCTGGGAGGGGATGGGGTCGTTTCGGGGGCCTGGGGGGGCCGGCCCCTTGGCAAGAAGGAGCCCAGGGGCTTTGCTGGAGAAGACCCCCCCATCTCCCCGGCTCCACACCCCTCGGGCGAGCAGCTCAGAAATACGGGCCCTGCTTTTGTCCTGGGAAAAGGGCGCCAGGCATCCCCTCGGGGTCCCCGCCGTGGCCCCCCCCAGCCCAGAGCCTGCAGCAGAGGCCGGAGCACGCGGGGTCCTGGGCTCGCCCGGTGTCCCCCGGGGCTGGGGGGACCTGTGTGCGCACGTGGGGACGAGGTGCTTGAGAGAGAGAAGCCTGTTAATAGGACAGTTAGGGAGTTAATTAAACATCACTAATGACGGTTGAAATGAGCGGCGATGCGGTGAGGAAAGCGGGCGCTGTGGAATTGCCTAACCTGGGTGCGTGTTTTACCTTTACGTGATTGCCGTGAGCAGTTCTGTATCAAAATGGTATTTTTGTGTGCAGATTTGGGTTGAAATGGGTGCCGATGCCCGGGCCGTCATGCACCCAGGCGGGGCTGGCCCTGCCGTTGCTCGCCGGACAGACGGACGTGGACACCGTGCTGAGGGGGCTCTCGCAGAGCCTGCCGGGCAGCAGGGACAGCAGGGACAGCTTCCAGACCCCCCCGTGCTCCTGCCGGCGCCCTCCCCTTCCCCAGGGCACCGCGGGACGGCGTGGCTGCGATTCTTCGAAACGCCATCTGACCTAGAAAGGGGAAAAAAGCCTTTTTCAGTGTCTCTGTCAGCTCTGAAGAGGGATGACCTGGGAAGACAGAGCTCGGCGCAGCCGCCTGCTGCTTTCGTTTCCAGGCTGTGGCAGCAGCCGTGCCGCGGCGCCGGGACCCTTTGCAGCTCTCCGTGCCTGACGGCGCGCCAGAATGAGGACTGGAGGTGCTGCCCATCCCCAGCACGGCCAAATCCTCCCCAAAAGCGCTTCTCTGCGGGAAAATATATAGGAAAATAGGGAGGGACAAAGTGAGATGCTCTTCATTTTAGGGCCAAATTGCCAGCTTAAATCACCGTGACAATGTGTACAAGCTAACAGGATGCGAATGGCCCCGAAGCTGCATATATCAGCCGGAGAGCTCTGTTCATTTCCAGATACAAGTGGGATTTCAGGGCATGAAATACAGTGTTGGGATCTCATTCCTTTCCCTGCTATTTATCACAGCCGGAAACGTACTCGCCAGCTTGAATTGCTGCAAGTGTCGCTGCTGGGAGAGCAAAGGAGAAATATTGTGCTGAGCCGGGCAGCGTGGGAGAGGGGACGTGGGGGGCGAGGAGGAGCCAAGCGGCTCGGGCGGGTGGGTGCTGCCCGGATTTGCAGAGCTCACGCACCGCGTGCAGCCCCTGACGGCCGCGGGCAGCCCGTTTGGCTGCAGGAGCAGGCAGCAGCTCCTCGCTGCTCTGCTGTTCGGATGGCTTCTTGTACTCCGTGAAAGACCGTTGCTGCAGGAGCTCCTGCCCAGCCCGGCGAGCTTGGCGTTCTGCACTGCAGCCGAAGGGGAGCACCAGCCAAATCGGGATCCCCGCAGAGCCAGTGCCGCAGAGCCGGCCGCCCCTCCGGCACCGCTCGCCCCCAGGCTTGGAGCCAGGAGCATCCCCTGCTGCTGCTCACCCGCCCTGCGGCGAGGACCGGGGCACAGCCACCACAAGCCATGCCCCAGGTTAAACGGTGCCTCGGGTGGTCCCCAGGGCTGGAGGGGCCCTGCCTGGGTCACCATCCTCTTTTCGGTGCTGGAGGCAGCGATCTCTGCCTGCCTTCGGGGCTGCCTCAGCACAGCAACGGGGTGAGACTGAAAAATGAGCCTGGAAACAAAACACAAGTGCACTGATGCCACAGCACACAGTTCTGTTAAAAAGTAGGACTAAGCATTATCCAAGTTTAATTATTATAATTATACCGGGGCGAAGTAATTGCTGGAGATATTTTAAGCATCAATCAACACGCTATTTTGAAAAGCGCAGCCCTGATTTATCCAGGGCTAGGTAGTAACCGTCAACACGCAACAACGCTGCCCGCAGGAGGAGGAGCCCACCCGGGAGGGGGTTTAAGCTGGTCATGGCTTCTTATTTGCAAATCGGGATTTGGGGGGGCTGGGGAGAGTGATGAGAAGGGGGGAGGTGGAAAGGGGACCCCTCGCCTTGGGGACCGGTCGTGCTGGCATCTCTGTGTCCTGCAAGACGTGCGTGAGGAGCCGGGCTGCGAGAAGAGCATCGGCTTGGGGGAGAGGAGCCGTGCCCGGTGCAGTGACCCCACCTTGGCGGTGGCTTTGAGGAGGATCGGCTGGGGCTGGATGATTTAGCGATGCTGAAATCATTTCAGCTTGTTATTGTGGTTTCTATGGCTCTCTGGCTGGATGTAACAAATTGTCTGCATCGTTTTCCAGATGGATCATTCTTAAATCATCCCGGACAGGCTTCAGGGCTCAGCACTTCAGTTCAATAAATGCTGGAAACGTGCTATACTGAGTGCTATTTCTTATTAAAAGTTTAAGTACATCACCTGAGCCAGTGGGTCTCACCGCCAGCATCTCTGTGCTTCACACCCCTTCTGAGTCCCGTTAGTTCCCCGTGGGGATGGGGGACAGAGACGGGGCGGTGCGTGGTGCCCACGGCAGGGCGGAGGGGATGCTGGCCGATGGGGTCGACTGGCAGCTCGTCCCTCCCGGGACGGGTACCAGTCCCCGGCGTGCGTCTGGCTGCTGGCCTGGCCCAAACGTGTCCGGACTTTGGGCTGAACAAAACCTTTGATTCAAGTGGGAATTGTTTGGCTGATCAATAAGCTCCAGTGCGAAGTGGAGGAGTGTAATGCTGCTGTTGTCAGTCGCTGGAGCAGCCCGTGCTGAGCCCCCGGCAGCAGCCCTGCGGCAGGGCGTGCTGCTAAGGCAGCGGCGCTCGCATCTTGGCCACGGACGTGCGTGCCCGATGAATGACGAGCGCTGAGAGAGCGTTTTATTACTGCCAGGCAATTTGTGCTAATAAGCAGTTTGAAGCAGCAAAACCTCTCAGCAGAGAGATGAATTATGGCAGGAGGGTGTTGGAAAGGAAGAGCCCCGAGGATGCGGCAGTGGAGCAGCCCTGCACAGAAAGCGCCGCCCAGCCCCTGGTTGGGGTCAGCCCATGGGGTGGGGAGCACGGCAGCTGCCCACGGCTTGCACTGGGGACCAGCTCCCCAACAGGACTCCTGTCTTCTCCTGAAGATGCGGGAAGCGCGTGTGGATGGAATTTGCAGGATTCAAATGCCAGGCTGGTGTTAGATCTAATCTCAGGTTTTATTGATGCCGATACGACCTGAGCCGCGAGACTCCAGGACCTGTTCGACTCTGCCAGCAGTGACATGTCTATATGTTTTTAATAAACTTACCAGGATGAAATCTTCCCTGTTCCTGTGGCTCTGTTCATCCTCCGAGCATGATATTAACTGAAAACTCACATTTATCTTAGCTCCTTGTCAGGCCAGAACGGGGCCGGGGTTATTATTATCTTTCCCTTGCAGATTTTCAGGCGTGAATAAGCGATGTGCCTGGAGCAGAGGACGGGAGGCAGGAGCTGGTGGCGGGTGTCCTGGGAGCCCGCTCCTCGCTCTGCCGACACGCAGGACCAGCACAGGCAAAAGCCCCGGTGGGACGCCGGGGCTGCAGCCGGGCGCCGTCCCTGCGCACAGCCCCGTGCGAAGCCGAGCTCAGCGGCGCGTTGGAGCACACAGCGCAAGGGCCAGTGCCCAGCGCCCGCCCGAGCAGGGCGTCACTCAAGCAGCGATGCCACGGGCGGCGCGTCCCCCTCCGTGGGCGAGCGGCGTCCTCCCGGAGCGGTATTTATTGACCTGTCAAAGGGCTTAGACATGGCTGAGCGCACTTTCTGCTGCGACAATCGATTCCGGTCGGCTTAGATCAGGGAACAGCTGATTTCTTTGCCTGATACTCGCTCCGGCCTCCGGTAGCTGAGCGTTTAGAAATACATCGCTTGGGTTCGCTGGCTGGAGAGCGTCGCCTGTTGTTCCCAGTGCGCACCCCTGCGGTGTACGGCCCAGGTACCGCCTTGCGGCTTTAACGTCCCAGAAAAAGCCGTAATGAAGCAGTGCTCATTCAGCCTCGGGATGCCACCGAGCATGTCCAAGTTCTCTGCTAACCCAGAGGAGTGCTCTGCCCATGGTGGCACCAGCTCAACGCTTCCCTCTGAGCCTCTCCTCTCCGACTTCGCTGGCTCCGTGACGGATCTGGACCAGCCCGCGCCCGGGCTGCGCTGCGAGGGACATGGCCCCTTTGGTCTCGATCCAGCGGAGCGCAGTGCGGGGCGTCGGAGCGCAGCATCCCGGTGCAGGTGTCCTGATGGCCCTCTGGTACAGGCAGCCAGACTGCCGTCCTCCCCCGGGCGCCTGTTTCCAATTACCAGCACATCTTTCTCTGCTTAAAAGGCTGGCCAGCACTTTGCCCTCGGTCTATAAAAAGCACAGCTTGACATTTGTTTTTCCCCGTCTCTTTCTCATTCGTGTTTTCCTTCTCCTTGCTCCAGACTCTGCGCTGACATCCAGACCAACAGCTATACCCACAGCAGTGGATGGCAGCCAGCTCCATTTCTAAAATGGTTTTGTGAAGCCACGAGAAGAGCAATATCCATGTAACAGTCCATAAACCTGTACATGGAAGCAATTAGCCGTGATCGCAGGCCCTGGTACAGAAAAGCCCCACATTCACCAATTTGCTTTCAATCAGCCCAGAGAGCCTCTCGCCTGGGAACCCTCCCGCAGCCGGCAGCAGCCGTCGCTGCCGCGGATCCTTTGGGCTGGTATACCTGCACTGTTACTCTCGCGGGGGTTTAGAAGGCAGGAGCCCCCAAAACGGGGCCCTCGTGGGAAGAGAAGTGGGGACGCTGGGGCTTTCCTGCGGCCAGGCGTCACGCCTCGCAGGGGCAGGAGCCGGCTGGTGCGTGCCCAGAGGTGCCACCCTTATGCCACCAACGTCTTTGCAAGCCCAGTGGAGCATGTGGCTGCGAAATGGGAGCCAGGGCTAATATTTAAAATGCAAATAAAACCTTTTCCCTCAGGGTTGGCAGGTTTTAGTGCTGTCTGGCTTCAAATAATTGAGTCCCAAAGCCACTGAGGCTGGCTCTCCTTGGGCAGAGCAGCCTGTGCTGAGCTATTGATGCCTCCCAGGGTCTGTTCTGTCCCAGGAGTGGGACAGCGGGGAAGAAGCAGCCAAGAGCCCCCAAAAACCCTTTCCTGAGCCCGCGGCCCCCTCGGTGCCGGGGAGACAGGGAGCAGGGCGAGCGAGCCCTTTGGAGCAGACCCCATCCAGGGAGACGGCATGCTGGCAGGGACAAAGCCCGGTGACAGCTGAGTGACACCAAGCAGTGGCCGCCGGGACTGGGAGCATCCTTTCTCCGGGGGCTGGGAAGAGACCGGACAGTGCAGCCTCGCCGGTGGCAGCCAGCCAGAAGCACTTGACGCATCCAACGAGCAAACAAAGCGGCTGGACAGGAGGCCCGAAAGATGTGCCGGAGGCCATCCGAGCGCAGTTCTAACCCTCTGAATTGATTTGGGACGGTTTTCTAGCCAAGCACAGCCCTCAAGTCACGCCGGGGCTATACAAGCGGAGTGTCAGCTTGAGCCAGGTTTGAGGGCTGCAAAGAAAGAAAAGAAAAGTAAAGGTTGACAAGCTCCATGAAATTCTTCCCAGAGTCCAGCCGGGGCTCCCTGCGAGGGAGCTGAGCGGGGGAAACGCAGCATCCCTGGCAGCGGCAGGGCCGGTGGAGCGATTCCCAAGGGAGCGAGGAAATAAGGGGCCGTGGTCTCAAGGAGAAAAAGATGAGAAAAGGGAGAGCAGGAGAAGGAAAGTAGGTGAGGCATCAGCAGGATGCGGCAGGAACGGTACCAAATGGGCACTTCTCCACAACTTAAGCAAAGTTTGGAAGAGCTATTAAAGCAAGAGATCAGTGAAGGGGGAAATTGAAATGTTAGGGGCTGAAACGGAAAATTAGGCACAGATAATGGCATAATGGCACCAGGGCTTAACGCACCCTCCAATCGTTTGTTGCCAAGAGCTGTAAAACGCTCCCATGTGAAAGTGTCTCTCTATCCAAGTGCCCGGCGAGCAAAGTCCCCGCAGCCGCAGCGTGACGGGCACGGCTGCCCTGGGGTTGTGAATTCTGCTGCTGCTCCCCATCATTACCGATTGGTGCTGTAGAAACCGGGATACAACCCCAAGATGAAGAAGGGGCCAGAGATGCTCGGACAGAGCAGCAGCAACAGTGAGAGCTGAGCGAGCCGATGTCCGCAGCCCTTTCCAAAGAGCAGCAGGAGCTGGCTTGGCCACCCGAGGCTCTCCGGGCTCTGCCCCTCTTCCCACGGCTCTGCCCGAGGAGACCGGGCCAGTGGGCACCCATCACTGGGCACCGTGCTCAGCACCGCTGGCAGCACCGTGGTGGTGGGGGGGTTAGGTCTCTGCCTGGGAAGCCAAGAGCTTGGGCTGGGGAGGCGAGGAGGTGCTTTGAAATCAGAGTCAAAGCCCTTTTGATTTAAAGAGGGTTTGGAGCGGAGTGGGACGTGCTCGTCCCCCTGCGCTTTCGCTGCCAGAAGCGGTTGGAGAGGCCGGCACCCCGCTCCCAGCACCACTTTCGCCGGGGTGTGCGGCCGCCCCAGGCCAGGGCCGTTCAGCGGCTGCGGGTCCCCGAGCCGGCGCAGAGCCCGGTGCGCTGGGTCTGTGATCCCCGTGTCAGTAACCCGTGTCCCGCTGCAGAGCGTTCGTGGAGTAAATCCCTCCTGCAGCCTGGCGGGGCCTCGCACCCTCTGTCACTGCCCCCACGTCAGATGGGAGCGCACGTGGGGCACGGGCGTTCTGGCGGAGAGCTGCCACAGAGCCTTGCCCCTGCCCACGCGGGGAGCAGAGGGGGGCTGTGACCATGCTGCACGTCACGCCGCAGGGGCTGAGCGCAGCCGCAGGAGCTGCACGGAGCAGCCGTGTGCGGTGGGGTGGAAACCGCGGCAGGGAGGGAGGAGAGCCTCGCCGTCGCACGTGCTGGCGAGAAGGGCTTTGCGTGGCTACGAGGCCTTGAAACACCATTCGGTCCGTGAAGTAAGAAAATCCCTCCGAGAAATCCGTGCTGCTGCAGCCCCAAACCCGACCGCAGCTGGCCACGGCGCGGCCACGGCGCGGCTCTCAGCAGCGCGGGTGCCACCTCGCAGGGGCTGACGGCCACTGGCACCCAGGACACGTTCACTGCAGACAGAGAAGCCTCTGCCGCCAGCCTGTGCAGCACGGCGCCGGGGCTGGGCTGGGTGCTGAGTCAGCCCCTTCCACAGGTGGGCAGGAGGGCAGCAGGCAGCTGCCCGTGGGGCGGGGGTCTCCCAGGCTTGATTGGGCTGGGGGGGGTTATTTAATGGGCAGGTGAGGAGCCTGTGCTGCCTGTAGCTCAGCCTCTGCTCGAGTTCCCTGGTGGTGGCTCATCCCTGGCAGGTTGGGGGTGTGCCCCCGTTCTCAGAGGCTGGCTCCACATCGCTTCCAGCCCTGCAGCTCGCAGCGATAAGCCCGGTTTAGGGAGACGTGCTAATCTGGCAGTTGCTATGAGACCCGTGTGATGGTTTTGATGCAGTGTGGAGGCAGGTGAGTCATTAAGAGGAATATGGTGTTTTCTGGCACCCTTTGAAAAGCTGCAGAAGTTTCCCGGCGGTCGGTGGGGTGCAAGCACCGAGCGTCCCAGCTCCCCCCTGCGACAAGGGCACGTGCCACCCGGGGGAGCCGGCAGCGGTGGCTTCTCCGGGTTGTGGTCTGTTTCCGTTGTGGCTTTCCAGACTGTCGGTCTCCAGCAGCTGCTCGCTACTTACGGGAGAATGTTTCCCAGGGTTAATTCTGAGGAGGAGAGAGCTCAATACGCGCTCTGGTCTCTGCCAGCGCTCCTGGGCTGCAGCCCGGCGGCTCCCGCTCTGTCACCGCTTACGGCTCCTCTTCACGTGCAGACGGAGACCGGCCGGGAGAGCCGGTGGCCCCGTGCGCGGCCCTCAGGCACGCCACAGCGGTGCTGTCGGGGCGAGGGGGCACCGCATGCCCCGGTGGGAGCTGGCTGGGGGTCCCGTCCCCGGTGCCGGCGGTGAGCAGGAGGGGAGGGTCTCGGGCTGCGGCACCCGCGCCGCGAGCAGTGACTTACCTACCCGGCGGAAGGAACCAGCGCGACAGAAGTTTTTAATTAGGTGTTTGACTGTAATATTCTCAGTTTGAGTTCCCACAGTGTTGGTTAGTTACCTCAGTTAATTAGAAATTTTACAGCTGGGTAAAAAGTTGATAACCGCTGAGAAGAGCGGGGCATTTGAGATGACGGGGTCTCCCTCCGTCTTGTTCTGGAGGAGCGCGCTGCTGTGCCGGAGCCCGAGCTCCCGCCGCCCCCCCGGTGGTCGTTCTGGCAGACGCAGACCCGCTCCCCCCACGCTACGGGCCGGGGGCCCCTCGGCCGAAGGAAGGAGGGGGTCAGCACGAGCTGCTGGATGGGCCCGGCCAGGCTCTGGCATCCCCGCACAGAAACGTTAAATGAGGCTTAATCTGGTGGTAATTCCCGGTGACATTAAATGTGATCGATGGCCCCCCAGGTGGGGACGGGCCAGTTGCCCTGGCAGCTGTGATTTAAGAGCGGTCCAAGGCCAGAAGATGGTCGATTTGGAGGTCGCATTTCGCAGGTCCCCCGGCTCTTATCTGCAGACCCCGAAGCGCTAATTCAGGCTTTGCTAATGAGGTGGTTTCCTTCCTGCCTGGCATCCCTTTATTGGAGTCTGGTGGAGCAGAGGTTCGGGGAGAATACTAATACTCACCTTGACATTACCAGCGTGTTGGAGAAGCGGGTGTTTGCTCCCTCGCCGCCCGGGAAGCGCGTCTCGGCGAAAGCCAGCCCCTGGGGGTGCTGTGCCGAGGGGTGCCCGTGGCAGGAACGCATCAGCCCGCAGCGTCCTGCGGGGAGGAGGGGTTCAAGGAGGGAAATGTTAAAACAATACCTGATTGTGAAGGGTGTGACAGCACAAGCTGTTAGTTACGTTTGCAGTAACAGCTCGGCACTGCGGCGACGTGAGGTGCTCGGGGCTGTGTGTGAGGAATAAAGCCAACGGGTGCCCATCCTGTGTCCCCCCGGGCACAGGGCTCACAGCAGAGGCTGCTCCAGTGATTCAGCTGAGCTGGAAGCCCAGGCCAAATGTCCCCAAGCTGCTGGGCAGGGATTGTGCCTGGAGCTACCCGGTGCATGGCCTCCTCGTGGAGCCCGGTGCATCTCCTGCAGCCTGGCCGCGCTGCTCCCCGTGCAGTTTTCCCCTCCAGCTCCTCGCAGCCCCTCACCATCCCCACCGATGGCTTGCGTGGGAAGCCGTCCTCTCCAAGCAAACCTGCAGGAGATCCCTTCCTGGACAAGCTCGTGTCCATATGATTTTAAATTCTTTTTGTAAAGCCTGGGTGGTTTTCCAGTTCGGTGCCATTAGTATGCAGAGACAGTGACCACAGATGAAGGTTCTGAAGTTGCTGGTGGTTCATGAGGATGCTAAAGTCTCTTCTGAAGCTTAGAGCCTCACAAATGGAATAAAAGTGTTTCTTTGAGTATTTGAAATCGGTTTCACATGCAGTCCTTATCTGACTCCATGATTTATGGGAAAGATCCTCAAATCTATATTGAAAATTACAGTTAAACAGAATTTTTGCCTCTTCAGCTGAGGTAGAAGCACCATTAACAGTTGTTGCCCTAGAGCTCAAGTACTTTGTTAGTTTAAGAAAATTAATTTTTTTCCATCAAGTCTTCCTAGGATTCTGATGTTATATTTGCTTGTAAACTTTCAATAATAAAGAAGCTGCCTTTTGGTTGGTTTCGTCCTGCCTTCAGGGTCTCAGGTACGTGCAACCCCAGGCTGCATCGCTTTGGCTCTGGGTTGAGCACCAGGGCCCCGCTGCCGTCGGGTTTTGGTGCTGGAATTCAAGTGCCGCCACAGAACAGGAGGAACAGAAATGGGAGCAGCTGCCGGAGAGTCTGGCCCCTGGGCAGGGGGGTCCCAGCTCAGCCCAGCTCCCGGCGTGCTGCTGCCTGCGCTGAGCGCCCACGGGCAGGGTGCTGGAGCAGGGGCTGCAGCTGCTCCGGCGTTGGGCAGGCACCGCAGCCCCTGCTGCTGGCCGGGGAGCTGACCGAGGGGCGGGTGGCATCTGGTTGCCACAGGGCACCGGGCAGCCCGCTGCCGGCAGCGGGTCGTGGCACTGCGATGCTCAGGCGGTAGGAGATGCTCTGGAAGTTCTCAGTGCTCCGTTCCATCCATCTGCTGCTCAAATCCTGCAGAGAGGTGGCTTTTCAAGTGAAGATTAATCTGAATTAATTTGGCTTTCTCTTCATGAGGCTGGAGAAAAGGCCAAAGACTCTTCTCGTGTGTACAGCTGCTCCTGGCAGGTTCGAGGTTGTCTTAGAAGATGTGTTGCTGTTTTGATCCTCCTCCAGCTTCTGAACAAAAGAGCCAGTAACAATCGTGTGTATGTACAGGTGCATTATTCCTAGCTGGGAATATTAATTCATATTGAATTCTATTGTATTTTCTTACGTCTTTCTAGTTTAACTTTTTTCTTCTCCTGCTTGGACATTATTCCTACGTTTTGATGCAAAGTTGATAGAGACAGGGTGCAGGTCTCCAGCAGATGCTTGCACCTCTCCCAAGGATGCCTCCGGTGTTTTATCGGTGATCACATAAGGGTTGTGGAGGCGGGAGCTCTGGAACGGAGCTGAGCAGGGGGGCAGTGGCTGTGTTTCGGAGGGCTGACCTGTGCAGCAGGATTTATGGAGATACTCAGTGCTTTATGGACAGCACAGGAAATTTCTCTTTAATAGAGCTTTAAATATTCACTTGCAATATTTACGTAAGTGCTGTAACAGCTGCAAAGGAGTCATTAAGGACTACTCAGGGAGATAATCCCGATTTTAAAATTCCTTTAATGTGCATTTCCAGAGAGATTACAGCCACATCTACCTGGTCCATAAAGAGCACGTGCCCCTCCGTCGGGTTCGAGGGCAGTCAGAGAGAACCAGGCAGAACGTATCTGGATTAAACTGTTTGTTTCTGGCTTCTGCTGGCTTGCTTGGCAGCCTGATGCCATTTCAAAGGAATATCGGGTGTGCTAATCAGCTACTGAGCCTGGGCAATCAAATGTGTGACTGATAAAATTGATCACTGCCCTGACAAAAGGTTTTCCTCATCCAGTCTGCTGGCATTGCTTGTGTTGGCGCAGAAACAAAGAGGGTTTCCCACCTTCCTTACCTAACGCAGCAAGGTGTTCCCGCGTTGTTACGCTCGCACTGCGTGCGCCCGGGACTGCTGCTGTGGTGATTTATTGCTCGTTAAGGTGTTCCGGGGGCCATTCTGTTACTGTTGGTTGGTTTATTCTGTTTCTGGTTTCATAACCATCCTCAGTGTCTCCTGGCAAGGATGGGTTTTACCTGTGTGAGACTTCGTCTCGCAGCAAAAACGCTGCTCAGGACCTCTGGCTGGCCTGCAGCGGCTGCTCGTTCTTGTCTGTCTTCTGGATAAAACCTGGTCTCCTTTCGGAGCCTTGCTGGAGCTGCCTGTGCAAGGGGGCTCTCTCCGTGGCTTCCCTGGGAAGAGCCCGGCTCCCATGGGAGAGGAGATGAAGGCGACTGAATTGCCCAACATCATCTCACGAATTTGGGGATACATAAAGATTTGAAGATCCTGACTCCTTCCCCACTTCCACCATCTCAGTTGGGCGCATGTGGAGAGACACTAATTTGAGCTGGCAGCGATTCATGTTCACTTCTCGGGACAGCGAGGCACCAGAGAATAGGCAGGAGCAGCGCTCAGCTGACGCGTAGCCGGGAGGCACGGGGGCAGGGACGCACGGGGAGCTGCTCATAACGGATTCAAGGGGGAAAAGGGGAAATTAGGCTGCTGGTCTCCACCTGACAGCGCTCCTGGGCTCGGAAATGCTTTCGTGGAGGTTTTCGCGAGGCCTGGCTTTTCGCTCCCCGGCGGGGCGGCAGAGCTGCGGGGAAGGGCAGGAGCCGGGGGCGGATGTTGGCGAGGGCGGCGTTCCGCTGTGTGGGCAGCCGAGCGCAGTGGAGGGCACGGGCTGCTTGCAGACCCCGTGTCTGATCCGCTGGCAGCAGCCGCACCAGCCTTTTGTCCCTTCCCTTAAGCTTATAAAATGGGAAAATTTCACTTGGAATCATGAAGAGATAATAAACACGGATCGTGCTGCTTTACGGGTTTCTTGCACGGAACAGCGCTTCAAGTTACGCACTGTAAAGTGCCACAGAATGTAATGGGAGAACAACTCTGGGTTGAAGGGAAGGCATAATCACCTCTCCTTCCTTCCCCAGTCCCACTGCAGCCTGGACCCCTTCCCTATGCCGACTGAATTGCCATGGCAATCCCGGTTTCGGTAATCCCTCGGTTCCCTGAGCCTGAGACTCCAGAATCTCGGGACAAGCTCGGACTGCCGTAGGCTTTCCTGCTTGCCAGCCCGCGGTCCCTCGGGTGGGCGATGGGTTGCTGTGGAAGGTGGCGATGCACCAGCCTCACCGTTCCCACAGTGCCAGCGCGTCGCCTGTCAGTTATTCATGGGTCGCAATGAAGCCCTTTCTGTCAAAAGCCTCATCCTGCAGGATTTGTACATCTCCTGGTTATAAATGCTGGATTGTGGCTGGGATTTGGGTACGCTCTGAGCTGTGGGGCAGCTGGCAGTCACCCCCGTTCCCATGCGATGCTCCCGTGGGGCTGGGCTGAGGCAGTCGGGGCCAGGGCTCGGCCCCAGCTGCTCTCCCAAAGCAGTGACTGGGAGCTCAGCACAGCAGCTTAAACCCAAATCTGCCCGGTGAGAGTGATTTCGATAACTCTGCCCTGCCTCCGAATCCGCAGAAGTTTACAGAAATAAACCTGCTTGGCGCCGGAGCCGATTTGAAATGGCTTCACTGAACAGCCCTGCGTCACCGAGCCAGCAGTGTTTTGTTTGAAATCTCTCCAGTCCAGTGAACTTCTGCCTCCCAGGCTGGGCTCTGCGCCTGGCAAGCTGCCCCGCAGCGAGGGACTCGCTTTGGACCGAGCCCAGATGCAGAGAAAGGAGCGCTCTGCTACCCGGGCAGGCTGCTGGTTCTCGCTGCCTTGCGCTCTGCCCGGCACGCTCCGGTTCCGATGCCCCAGCGCCGCTCGTCTGCGGCTCTTTGGCCTTCGGGGGGAAGCTTGGGACTGGGAGGTCTCTCCCTTGCGCCGGGCCGGGTGATGGGCACGGGAACCAGCCTGGAGGTTCTCCAGGCAGCACCGCAGAGATGCTGTGCAGGGCTGCGGGCGCCGGGGGGGGAGGAGGGTGCTGCGTGCACAGGGGCAGACTCTGGACTGGGCTCCGGGCGCGGAGTCTAGGGACGGGTCGGTTGTCATACCCACTGCGGGACCAGCCGGTTTCCTCTGCTCCGGGGCAGCCGGCAGCTTTTCCCAGGGCCCGCTGCCGAGACTCGCGCCTCCTCCAGCGCCCGGCTGTGCCGCCCCTGCTTCCCACCAAGCCGAGCTTCCATCCCCGCGGAAGCAGCTCTAGGAACCGTGCCGTTCCCGGGCTGTCAGGCGTTGGCTTGCCTCCGCTCCCGCGGGAGACAAATGAAGAATTTCTGAGTAAACACTTGGGAATAGGTGTAGGGGAGAGAAGCCGGGACTGTCAGGATATTCTCCCTCTCCGCCAAGACTATACATGTTCCTTTTCATTTCAAGAGGTATTTATAGCTCCTTCCTTCCTTTCCAATTATCGCCATGAGAAGGCTGTGGAAAGGAAGAGGAAAGCAGGAGGGAACTGGCTCAGTCTGCGGACGGCGGCTGGGTCTGCCTGGTATTCTCTCTGCGCCTTCACCGCGCTCCTCCCAGCAAACGTCCGAGGCCGGAGCCCGTGCCGGGGCTGGGAAGGCACCCTGAGAGGGAGGGGGGGAGCAGAAGCCAGAAAACAAGCTGCAATTTCAACTTGTAGTTTTATTTGGTATGTAATAGCTGAAGCAATAATTCTATTTGTGGAGTTGAAACATGAAGGGAGATAAATGGTTTAATTTGAATCAATATTAATTTTATGCAATTTAACTTTTTATCACAGCAAATACAATTATCGTACTTGGGATCTATCAAGAAAGAAAAAAGTCCTTTTAGCTCAGAAAACGCTCCGCTAACCAGGCAGGGTGTTTGCGGGCTGACAGGATTGTTCCTTACTTCAGTTTTGATGAGCTGCACGTGTCTGTCCTAAAGGAGCCGGTCGTGGCAGGCGCAGGCAGCAGCTCTGCCGGGACAGGCAGGCAGGGCTCGGCAGAGCAGCCGCCTGCCACGCTCAGGGAAATGTCTGAAAATAAGGAAACAGTCAGACCTCTCGCGTTTGCTAAGACCCTGGAATCCATGCGCCTTGCCTGCTTGCTGGGTACCCATCCGGGCGACAAGTAATCACGGTGCTGCTGGCGAGGCAGCAGCCTGGCTTGCACCTCCTGCCTGCCCCTGCACCGCGACGAGCGCGGGAGTAGCCCGAAGCGTGCAGGATTTGCTGCTGCCCCGGGGCTGTGCTGATACGGGGTGGGGGGACCCATCACGCACCTCCCGCGGCAGCAGGCGTGCCCTCGGTAACGAGAGGCTTTTTAATTATAGCATCCCGTATCCGCTCGGTTCGAGCAGCGTTCCAAGCGAAGCGCTCTCCTGGGAGAGGAGCCGCGTGGGGCTCGTCCTGCCTCTGCGGTCCGTCGGAGCGGAGGTGGGGAGCTCGTCGCTGCGCGGGGTCCAGGCGTGCGACCCACCGGACTGGGGCCAGCATCGTTGGTCTGAACCAGCACCGGCTGCTGGTGTGAGCAGGCAGGGCTGCAGGCAGGCGCAGGCAGGAGGGTGAATGCATTTCTGGTTGCACCCACATGCACAGCGTTTGCGAATCGTGTAACTGGAACACGCCACCGTGGCTCCACTGCAAGCCTTCGTGCCTTGCAATTGCCTTTTACAAATATCAAAAGGCTGTTTCGAACAAAAATGGCATTTTCCTTACAAGCCAAAGCTACGTGCTGCCTTTTTTCTGAGTTTAAAGACATGAGGAGGTCACCAGCCCCAGCCCAGGCGTGGCTGCAGCAATGCCCCCGGGTAGAGCCGGTGCCGTGCTGGTCCCAGCACGGATCTTCCCCAGGGATGTGGGGGCTGGGCAATGCCTGCTTGGCAGCATCTTTGGGGACCAGCCGTCTCGATTGGGAGTGGGAGCCCCTTCGTAGGCACCTCCTGCTTCTCCCTGCACCTGTAAACCCTGGGGAGACTGGGGGTTACAAACCTGGAGCAGCAGCATCCTCAAACCATCAGTGTAAACCCTTCTAAAGCGGAGTCCTTGCAGGCGCCGGGTTTGTCTCCCCCCGCAGCGCCTCAGACCGCGCACCAGCCAGGGGCTGCGTTACTAATGCAGAGGCGTTAATTGGGAAACGCTGGTACCGTCTCGTATACACCGAGGAGAGCTTCTTGAACAATCATCGCTGCAAAGTATTAAACACAGCATTTATCTTTCTGAAAATTGGTACAGGCTTTGAACATCGGTTTTTACCTTAGGGCTAACGTGTTACTTTGGGGAATGGCTGTGGAATAAAGGATGTTTTGATCTGTTTTGCTTTAACCTTTTTAAATACATCTTGAGCACAAACGCTGACTGCTCGTTCATTACCTGTTTTTGATCGCCCACAACATTTGGAGGCAGAGAGGAGGGAGATCAGAAGGACAGAGCGGTTATTGCTGCCAACAGCAGCTCGTGTCAGCGGGCTGCGGCACAGCGTGCCTCCGGCTCGCCTCGGCACCCCGGCGGTGCTCGGTGGGACCGGCTGCGGCACAGTGCGGCATCTTGTCTGCGTACGGCTCGTGGTGCTGCCTTGGCGTTCTTATCCTCTAACTTCATGGCGCCAGAAGCTTGGCACATCGCTTGGGCTCGGCTCCCTCTACATCGCCCGCAGGAAAAAAGCGCCTGCGGGGACCAGGGGTGCTCGCCGGGGGGTTTGGGTGAGCCGCGTGCCAGCGGAGGCGCGTCCTCCAGCGTGCAGAGCACGTGAGACATCGCCGCATCTCCTGCCTGGGGCCGTGTCCTCATCCCAAATCCTCGTGCGATGCCGAGCCTGGGGACGGGGCAAGTTGGGAGCCCACGATGTCGGGAGAAAAATCCCCTGTTGGGCTTTGCGGAGCTGCCGGACGGGCCCTCGCCGGTGGGTGCGGAGCCGCGCAGGGCGCGCCTTGGCTTGCCGACACAGGGATGCTTGGGCACCAGTTTGGGGCAGTAACAGCGGGACAGGCAGAAGAACTTGTTCTTCTTGCGCAGCCCTGGGGGAGGTCTGTCTCTGTTACTTTTTTCTGAGAACCAGAGAAAAACCCACTGGAGACAGATGTCCAAATTTAAGGTTATTTTTTTCCCTTTTATGTGGTAATGCGTTAGCTGAGCAGAAGCAATCCTCAGTGAGTGCCTTAGGACAGAAGAGCCGTCTCAGGGAACTGGCTGAGAGATACAATCGTTCACTTAAAGTGCAATAAATAAATACACTTTCCTCTTCAAAAATCATGGGGAAGTTATGCCATGAACCTTCCAGAAAGTTCGAAGACCTTTGAAACATTCGGCTTTAGACATAATCACTCATGTTACGCATTTAAAAAGCAAGCAATCTGGGAAACCGAACTGCAGACCTCTCCTTAATGTGCAAAACTTTTGGGAAGTTCCGTTTCTCACGGTGACTGGTGGCTGAGCGGGCCCGGCCCCTCGCTGAGATCTGCGTCCAGATCACGTTCTGGCAAAAGGTCTGATTTTGCAACGTGTCTTTTGCATGCTCGGCTGGACTCCTCCTGTTTTACGCCGCCTTCTCATCAGCGCCAGGCTGATAAGGGTGTCTGGCACCGGGGCTCTGCAATGCTACGGGCAGCTGGGTGAGCTGCCGCGCCACGAGGCTTTGGTGCCACGAGAATGCCGTACGGCTGCCTACGGCATGGTCCTCCGTCCCAGCCCCGCGGCACGGCGGCTTCGGCTGCCGGTGGCGGCGCAGGGGTCCCCACCGAGGCACGCTGCCCTCAAGGAGAAGGGGCTGCGGTGACATCTTGCATCTCACCGTCTCGCGGTTCAGGACAGCGCAGGCAGGAGCCAGCCGGGACGCCCCGACCACCGACGCAGAGCCAGTGCTGCGGTGCGGACAGCGTTACTCCCTCTGCACGCTACAGGCTCCAGCTGCAGCCGATTTTCACGGATGCCGTTCCCCTCCCTAGCAGGAGGTCGCAATATTTTTACCGAGGGCAGAGGCAGCTCGGCATCCAGCTACTCGGCGAGCTTTCCATCCCTGCGTGCCGGGGCCGGGGAGGTGCCTTGCGAAGGGCGCTCGCCCTCCAGCACAGCAGTCGCTGAATGACCATATTCATCGGCAAACTCGAAATGAGGGAGCGGAACCAAGCCGGAGCTCTTCAGGACAGAGCAAGTGGGTGTAGGAGACTGTTTGGAAATAAAACGTATTTGGGATTCACTGTTCCCCTGGAGCAAATCTCACTTTTAAGGTAATAAAGCCTTTTGACTAAGTGCAAAAGCATGTACTATGTTCTTCTGCAAAGAAAAATGTGTGATTTGCATCGCTTTTAGTGCCCAAACCTGCCAGACCTGCAGCGGAACGCTGCGGCAGTTCCTCGGCCAGCTGTGCCCTCGTCTCGCCCGGGACGCAGCGTGGGATGGCGGGTGCAGCACCGGCCCAAAGATTCCCAAAAATGCTGCTGGGGGAGACCAAGCTATCCTGCTCAGTGTCCTGGCAGCCGTACGAGACTGGGGATCAAATAGGGCACTTCATCTCCTGTGCTTCTCCTCAGTCTAATCATTAATTGGAGCGTGTGTCCGCATCCCTGCCACTGCCTTCTCATGTGGTGGAGGCCACGAATTCCGGAACCAAACAGCCTGGCAGCTGTTTCCCATGGAATCCCACCGAAAGGAGGCAAAGCAGCAAAGCATTTCAGATATCTCCATGAGGTTCCCATGACACGTGTGGTCTGTCCTCGGCTGCAGCTTTGCATCTCCCGAGCTCTCAGGAGGGGCTGCTCGTGCCCCAGGGCTGGTGTAAGCCATTCCGGGCTTTGAAGAAAGAGGGGGAGAAAAAAGGAGGGGGGAAAGGAAAAAAGGTTGTTTAAGGATTTAAGCTGAGGCCTCTTGGCGATGGAGGGAGCTGCCTGGGGTGGTGGCTTGGGCCAGGATGCCCTTGGGGTGATGGATCTGGGTGCCCAGCTCTGCCCCTCCCTGGCCACCGGCCCTCGGGTGCGGGGCGTAAGAGAGGAGGTGAGACCCTCCGAGGACGGGGAGCGGGCAGGCGGGTGAGATCTCCGCACCGGCCGCTGCCCCCGTGGCAATCCGCTTCGGCGCGTCTTCAGCTCCTGCCCTTGAAACCGCGATTAAAGCAAAGGGAAAGGTGCGATAAACTTGATATAACAAACGCAGTCCCGCAGCAGCGCGGGCTCTTACCCAGCGCGTTGCCCGCGGTGCCCCGCAGGGACCGTGTGAAGCAAACGCTGGGGGCATTCGGCTTGAAGCTCATCGGCGCTCGGGGAGCCTCGCGCTGGGTTACGGTCCGAAATAATGCTGAAATACAGCGTGTCTTGTCAGCGGCTGTTGCTTTCTCTGGCATTCGCCGTACTAAGGCAGCAGAGTGCACAGAAACTCTGAAAGTTAAGGGGAATAAGGTGAAACAGCCCGTTTCCCAGAGCTGGTATTTCCCTGCAAGTTTCCCTGATTTCAGTAATGTAAAAACACTTCAGTGTATTTCTGACATTTTCACATCAAAACATAATTATGTTTCACTATTCAAATATTTAGCAGAAAGTTCTTAACCAGTCCTTGCTACATTAATTATTCCTATTAATTATGTATACATTTATAAATAGCAATAGAATTAATATTTAACAGTATTTTTATTAGAGAATTTCAAAAGCCTGTTAAAAATCTGCATATCTGAAACACTACCTTTTAAGTCGAAGGACAGTTTTCTTCATCTTCTTCCTCGCTCTGTCTTACCGGCTTAAACACTTCTCCCCAGGGATGGTATTTTTAGTTCTGGGGTTTGGTTTTTTGTTTTTTTTCTAATCATCATTTGTAGTAGGATGTATAATTGGGTGCTGCTAATTAGAGCTGCTCCCGTGCAGGCATTACTCCCAGGTGGGAAGCTGGGTGAGGGCTGTGCCCCAGCCCGGCCCCGGGGAGCGCTGCACCTGCGGCTCTCGCAGGGTAATTAATCACCACGAAGCTAATTGATTTCCTCCCAGGAGGGCTCAGAGTGGCTGGGCGATGCCCTGCTGACCGGCTGGAGACGGCTGGGCAGCCACGAGGCCGAGATGCTCCTTTGCTCGGCACCGGCGCAGCGTTTCCCGAGCTTTGCTGGTGCGGTTTTGTTGCTGATGTTAGGCAGGGTGTGAGGTCCCAGCGCAGCCGGCGTGCCTCGCACGCGGCACAGCGCCTGCCTGGATCTCCACACTGCGCGGTGTAAGGCCCTGCGGTGGCTGGGGGCTGCACGCGGGGGCTGCGCGCGGTGGGGGGGGCCCGGCTGGGCAGGTCGTGCTCAAAGTGTGATTTTGGTGAAACCGATGAAACTCTTTTTCTTGAGAGATGCGCCTCTGCCAGAAGAGAAAATACAATCATCTTTGTCCTGGCATGTCCCGCAGACTGGAGCAGAAGAAGAAAAAACCCATAATGAACGAGTGGAAAATTTCAGTGCGGTTTTAAATGGAGGAGAAGGAGATGGAGCCTCTCCGTCGGCCTCCCGAACTGCGTTTCAAGCCCGCGGCACGGTCCCCAGGCCCCGGGAGCGACCCTTCGCGAGCGGGCTGCTGCCCTCCTGCCCTGCGTCTCAAATCGTTTCCAGTCTTCCTTCACCTTGAAAAAATCCGCATATGGTGGTGACGCTTGGGTCATCAAGATTAATAACGATAGACTTCTCCTGGTGTTTAGTGAGGGAAAAACACCTGGAGCTGCTCTTTTATGACTGATTAATTAGGGGAAAAAAAACACTGTGGTTCTAATTGGCATTTGAGTTCTTTCTGAGTTTTAACATTCATGCTATGCAAATATATCAATTCCTAACAATGTCTAACAAGATCATTTGAAAATGAGTCTCCCTGGGGGATTGCAATCACGGCGTTGGGAAAGGCCTGTTTGCCTTCCACCTCCTTACAGAAGTCAACGGGAAAGTCGGTGTCTCCGGTTCCGCACCCGACACGCACCCACCGGGTGCTGCCCGGGGACGGGGTGGCCCCTGCTGTCACCTGCTCCCAAGCACGGGGACAGGGCGCCTGGCACCCTGCTCTTGTTCCAGCCCCTAACTGTGAGAGCAGAGATGGGCTCTGGGTCTCTTCTTTCTTCATCTTCACCACCGCCCCGCTCCCTCCCCGCTTGCTTCCCCGCAGCCTGCCACGGGAGCCGGCGACGCTGCGCTTGCAGCCCGGCAAGAGGAGGCTGGGCTGTGCCTCCGGCCCCTCTCCCCCTGCCTGGCACCAGATGTTTCGGCAGAGGGAACAGAATCACCCATGATTAATTTATCCTCATGAAAAAACCATGGCTGACTCGACTAATAGATGGCTTTAAGGGTGTTGTGTAACTTGGCCCTCGAAGGGAGACCGCCGGGGCCGTCTCGGGGCCGCAAGGTGTTCCTGGAGGTCCTGTTTACACCGGGCTGATAAAACAAGTCCTCCATGTGTTTTAATGTGCTAATTGGGGGTTATTACGGCCCTTTTTATTTACGATTATTTTACAAATGTAATACTCCGTCTCATTTTACTCTGCGCTACGAGCTTTGAAAGGATGATAATTACCTCTCATGTAAACCTATACTTATATAGAAAAAATGACGTGTGAAATGAAAGGCCTGAAGAAGCGGCATAATCTGTGTTTGCTGTGCGTAGACGTGCAGGATACGCGCCCGCTCCGCTGCGGGGTGTATGCGCTACCACACTGGGGCGGCTCGTTAGCGCCGCTGCCGCGCCCGGGCACCGAAGGCAGCGCGAGGGACCGCGTCCCCACCACGTCCAGCGGGTTTGCTTGATGTTACGGCAGCCCTCTGCCTGTAAATGCTGGCTGGGAGGGGATGAATAATTCATCGCCGGCATGAGGAGCGAGTGGATTTTGCCTCGTTTTCCTGCCCGGTTGAAATCCGGTGCGCGAAGGGCATCGCTGCCCTCCCCAGGGCTGTCACTTGCCTCCCTCCCTGGCTCCCCACGGGTTCAGGGCTCCGAAGCTCTCGGGTTCGGGGGGTTTGCTGGCAACGGCTTGCTCCGCTCCACGCTCAAGATTGCCTTCGCATCTGTTCAGCTCGTTATGTGGAGCGCGTCGTGCTGCAGCATGAAAGATTAGCCACGGATGGGAAAAAACAACCAAAAAAACCCCCAAGTACAGGGCTATAAAAGCAACAAGTTGGCGAGGAGCGAAGGAGGGTACTGAAGCACTCGGGTGTGTTGCGGCTCCCTCCCTCGGCAGCGCATCCATCTCCCTGCGCCTGCAGGAAAATCGCATCAGCTCCCCGAGCGGGCAGGGGAGCTCGTTGCTGCAGCTCTTCCCTCTCGCTGCCTTTTCTCTTCCTTTCCCCCTTTTTTTTTATCTCCAAGGCCTGAGGGCGATAATTATTTTTTGACTGGAACAATAAGCCAAAGCTCTGCAACTGGCAGGGATAGGTTTGGGTTGTTATTTATTTTAAATGACTAAGCTGATTTGCTTAATGCTCATCTCTCAGCCGGGGATGCGGAAGGGGCAGCTCAGCTCGACCTCTCGCTTTGCCGTGCTGGAGGAAAGGTAAATATTTCCTTGGGCAGAAAGTTTCTCCGAGCCCTGTGAGACGTGGCAGCCGCTGCCTTCCAGCACAGGGCGAACCTGCGGCCGCCTTGGATGCATGGAGTAAATTTAACGAGGAGCCTGGCCCTGCTGCAGTCACCGCTACCCCAGAGGTCCTCATGAGGGCCAGCGCAGCGTGGGAGCATCAAGGGATGGAGGGATGCCGGGAGAGACGGCTGGGAGCTCGGGGCTCCCCACGGCGCCTTCGTCTTCCCCGGGAATGGTGGCAGAGGAGCGGAAGGATGGGATGGGCTGTGCTGGGTCCTCTCCGGCCCCAGTGCCGGGGTGCGAGCAGCTCGCGGGGGAGTGAGGTTGGGCCCCCGGCACCCAGAGCCCGTCTCCGGCAGTGCCGACAGCAGGGATGTGTCTCAGCTGCATCGAGAATGAAATTCTAGCTAAATTTGAATATTTTTTTTTCCTCCTGTTTTTGAAGTTTCCCAGGAAACTTGCTAAGAAGGCTGATACGGAGGTGTAAGCCCTTTCAGAGCAAAGCCAGCCGACCCAGCTACGTCACCTGTCCCCGGAGTAACGGGATCTGGGTGCAAGTCCTCCCTTGCGGTGCGCTGCGCCACGCCGGGGACGGGGTAATGCATCCCGCAGGCTCCGTGCGCGGCCGCATCCCTCCCTGCGAGGTTTATTTTGGTCCCGGGAAGGACCGAGATCATCCGTTCATCCCCGGGCTCGCCGATAGCGCTGGGAAGGACTTGCCTTATGGCGGATGCAGCTCGTGGCTTTGCTCTGCTGCTGCTCCGCTGCTCGCTTGCCTCTTTTTTCACTTTATTCTCCCAAAGCTCCCACGAATAAGCCGCTCTCCGCTTTACAGCCCTGGCAGGCATCAGCTTTGCCGCCCGGCTGCCTGCTGCGGCTCTGCGGGGCCGCTCGTGCCCGGGTCCAGCGGACGCTTCAAGGGCACTTAATACCAAAAGCCTCGCAGCATCCGAGCACGTCCCCGGGCTGCTCTTGGGTGCTCTGCATCCCGCCGGCAGCCTGAGGAAGATGCTGACAGACCACGTGGATGGTTTTCCACCCACGACTGGGCCGGGAAGCGTCTCTGGTGCGAGCTGCCACAATCCTCCCAAACGTTTGTGTTGCGACAGATGTTGCTTTACACATTTCCTTTCCCTTAAGCCTGTGGTTATTACTGAGAGGCAGAGACGCCAGGTGGGACCCTAACTACCCAAATCAGGGCTCGTTCGGTGCTTTGATGACATCAATTACCTTCCGGGAGCAAGTGCCAAGATTTCGCCAATTCCGGCAGGTGAATCTCTCGGTCTATAACCATCTCATCGGAAGTGGTTCACATTCCTTCCATGGCGTACAGAGCCGTACATCCACATGCACCTACGTACCCATCGTAGAAAACTACTTGCCGCGCTGCAGCTTTGGCCGATGAAGTCTGCGTTTACAGACACTCGTTTTTCTGCAAACAGTCTCTTTGCTGCTGCCACCCGTGTGATGATCAAGGCCGCAGCAAGCCAGCAGCCTTTCTGCAAGATGAGAAACATCTTCCCAGAGTGAGCCCAGACCTTCCAGCCAGCCTCTGAGAACTTGTTTCTGGATCAATGGGGAAACACAGCAACAGAATTATAAGTAAAAAATAAAACAGAAAGCACCAAACCAGTCCATTTTCAAGACACGGAAGATGAATTTCAGACTCTCTGGGAGGTCTGTTCCTTCAAGGACTCCGTAGCTAGATGAATAATAACATGGTTTTCAAGCACTTTCATGAGGAGGGAGATGCTCAGTGCTGCTCGCCACAGTCCATGGTGGCCGAAGGGCGTCGGGGTGATGGGGGGATCCACGGCGATGCCTCTGCGCCAGACAGATTCCTCTTGAGCGGAGCGGAAGGGAGCTTCAGAGATCGGCTGTACAGGAGGAATCTTTCCTGGGCACTGTTTATCTGGAAAGTGCTTCATTGAAATCAGGCGGAGAACTGGGACCGTGGTCCTGCATCGCTGCCAGCGATGGGTGCAGACCGAGCAGGAGCAGGGAGAAGCTTTGTTGTCGGTGGTGTAACCGTTCGGTGGATAAACAGCCGCGTTTAATCTTTGCTCAGACACCTTTCATCAGAACTGTATTAACTTCTTTTCTCTGTTTTTAATGAGAGAGTATTAAATCTGAGAGGATTTGCAGCAGAAGTGAGTTTCATATCCCAGTTTCTGCACCCAGGAAATCAACTACTGAGTCCAATCGTTGTCAGAAGCAGTTACCAAAAAAAAAAAAAAGAAGAACCTCAAAATCTGCACAGAAGAAGAAACACAAAGTCTTTGGTGTGAAGGGAAGAGGCGTATCTCCCTGGAGAATATGATAATTTATAATGAAACATTATCTACAGACCCATATGTTACATTTTCTATTTATGGCTAATTTGCTTAAGCATTTATAATGTGCACCCCAAGGGAGGACAATTTGTCTTTGGGCAGCTGGCTAGCCGGGGAGGGGAGAAACAACGCGCTGTTTCATCTGAGCACGCCAGCACCAGGGAGCAAGCAGTGCCCGCCCCAAAAGGTGCTCGGCGCTGCCCTGGGGGAGGCTGCTGCCGCTCGGAGACAGCCAGCCCTGCCTGCGGCGCTGGCCGAGCCAGCCGTGGCACAGCCACGATGCTCGCCGTGGCGGAGGGACGAGCCGGGGGGGACTAGCCGCCCTGACGGTCCCTTGGTCGCTGCCGCAGCCCCCGGGCTCAGGGCTGCCCCCAACACATCCGTGGGGCCGTGGGCTGGAGAAGTTGATTTTCCATGCTTACTATTTTTGGTGTAAAAAAAATCAGGGGCCAGCTTCTCGTGAGACAGGGGGTACCCCTGGCATTTCCCACGGGCATCTCGTGCCTCCTGGCCGGACCTGCTGCGGGTGGTGCTGAGGAGAGGGCTCTGTCCCTCTGGTGCAATCCGGCTAAAGCCGGGAGCGGAGCTGAATGAGACAGCCCAAGGAGCGTGTGTGGAAATGATGAATGCTCCTCTCAGCCTTGCTGCGAGGCTGAGGAGATCCTGGGATATAAACATGACAGTTTGTACGCCGGGTATGACTGCTCTGCTCTTCCCGGATGATATTCAGCCACAAACATTTCAATCACACCCTCAGCGAGGGGTGGATAACCCAGATGACTCTCTGAATCACTCTCTGCATCACTAAAATATTTTCAGATCTGATCCTAGATGTCTCAACAAGATGTTCACAAATCAGCCCAGGAATACGTCTCCCTGCCTCTGATGTTCAAATTTTGCCCTTGAGCTCTTTGAGCAAGAAAGAAAAAAAAGAAGATTTTGAGATTTCCTCCCGCTATTTGACCCAGATGGCTCCTCGCGAGCGCGCGGAGCTCATCGGGGAGCCCCGGGCGTGCCGGCCCCCGCGCTCCCGGCAGCAGTGGCCCCACCACAGAAGGTGAGCTCATTGTGCTCGAGCGTGGCTTGCCTGCGCGGCCGCCTGTGGGAGCGACACAATTCCCCGCAGCGCCTGCCGAGGTCAGAGCCCCGGGTGCTCTGCGCCCGCGGGGCCGCGGAGGCGGCTCATTCCCAATCCTGTGGCTCCTCCTGTGCTTGTGGCTGGTCACACGGGGACAGGGTTCATTTATGGGCGATCAGTGGTATCGGTGATAAGCTCAGTCACGATTTCCTTTCAGGGATCCCGGATTTCTGCTTTAAGATGATGGCGTGTCGATGCACGATTAGCTGGAACGCAGCTCCGTGGTGGAAGGAGCCGGTGGAGCGCTGGAGCCGTGTGTGAGCAGACGTGTCTGGAGGTAACGTGCCCTTCAGAACTGCAATAATTTGCCAGTCGGCTCCTGCTTTTCTCTGGCCAGTGACATCCCCGTCCAGCCCAGCAGCAGCGGAGGAGAAGCTCACCCTCCCCAAATACTTGGGTGACAATTTTATGGATATTTCACGCCCCTGCAACATCCATCCAGCTCTCAGCTTTGCCCAGGTTATTGATTAAAAGCATATTAACGATCGATAGCTGGTCTAATTGCAGGGCTGCTGCAATGGCCGCCTCTCCGCTCTCACGGCCGCGATGCTCGGTGGCAGTGGTGGCAGCGTGCCGTTCCCTCTCCCTCGCCCCCTGGAAGCTGTACAGCTGCCTGATGTGTGACCAGGAATCTAACATCTCCCCAATACAATATCAGCCTCCTGGAGTCGATTTCCATAGAGGAAATCAAAGCGAACTATTAAAACTCATTACCATTTTTATCTCCAATGCTGCAGATTCCATTTGCTATAATTTTATTTGAATCTGAATGCACATTGTATTTGCATAGGCAAGAATACCCTCTCTTTCTCCCCCTCGTTTTTGTTCTAAGGAACACTCGCTCGTAACTGCAAGGGAAGAACAGCAGCCGCACGCATCCCTTTCATAGCCAGGCTCCGGGGAGAAAAGTGGGTTTGAAGTGCTGCAGCTCGGGGGCTGCAGAGTTGCTGGAAGCCTGGGCTGCGGGGAGGGGGGCTCAGTAATACAGGCAGACGTTTAAGTGTTTTAAACCAGTCAACGGGTTGTAGTCTTCATCTTAGTCCCTGTTGTCTATGAGCTGCCCAAGGACAAACGGGCAAGCGGGGCTCCCTTAGGCTGCTGCTGGGCTCCAGGAGCCCCCGCGTCCCCCAGCCCTCGCACCGCCAGCCTGCACATCTTCTCGAGCAGATGCCACGATCGCTTCCTTTTGCCAAATTCAAAGTTTAGCATCCGTTTTAACAGTAAAGCCTGATGCTGTTTCTCCTGTCCCCTTCCAGCGCTTTCACTTGAGCGTGCTCCTGCCCTCCCTCGGGGGTTCACGGCTGCCTTGCCGAGATGCACGCAGAGCCAGCGGGGAGCGGGCACCAGGAAGCAGCCTCTGTCCCTCTGTGCCCATTGAGGTGGGCTTGACCCCCCATTGAGCACAGGCTGCTTCCTCAGCCTTTGGCACGGCCTTGGACACGGGGTGCTGGTGCGTAAGAGCGGCGTCAAGAAACTGAGCACATCCCACCGGGCTGCTGAGAGCAGAGGGACGCCAGCCGGCAGCGTGCTGGAAGGAGCCAGCTGGGCAGTCGCCCCCCAGCGTGCCGCCATGCGGGGTTCCTGCCGGGGGTCTCGGCGGGCACGGCCGGGTGCCCTGCAGTGGCTGCCTGGGTCTCGCTTCCCCTCACCCACCCGGGCGGACTCATTTTCACGCTCACCTCCTCCCTGGGAGGAGCCGCGCGTTTCCCCTCACGTCACGTGCGAACCACGTTTCACTGCAGCCCACGTGCTGGTTAAAGTTAGAAACAGATTGAGATGATGTGAGTACCGAGGCGTCACTCTGAGCTGCACCGAGCACCGCGGCTCAGGGGCCGTGCTGAGCTGCAGGGAGCCGGGGCGAGCTGGGGTGAGCACCCCCCGAGCGGGGGTGAGCACTCCCCGAGCCCCGCGGCAGCCAGGGCTGGGATGGGTCTGGCAGCAGGAGCGTCCCGCGCGATGCTGGAGCGCGGGGTTGTCCCCAGCCCCAGGGTTCCCGCAGTGGCAGCAGCACCAGCATCGCATTTCCCGGGCTGCTAAAAGTGACCGTCAAGTGGCAGATTAATACACACTCGTAAAGGCAGAGTGCTCCGTTCTTCCTCCAAGCCTGGGCTTTGATGCTGCACTCAAACATACAAGGAGAAGGTGCCAGAAAGGGAGAGCCACACGCCGGTATTTTTAGAGCCCAGCGTGTGGCTGTTGCCGCTGTTGAAGCCGTGGAGCGTTTGGGCTCATTACAAACAGTTTGCGCGTCTCCGACGGCAGCCTGGCCGCGGGGAGGGAGCGATCGCAGCCGATCGAGCGGCTCCCCACAGCTCCCACGCCGTGCCCCGAGTATGAGACCTTTCATAGCCGCCGCTGGAGCCAGCTGCCGGCGTTGCGGCGCGTTGGCTGTGCCGGGGCTGGCAGCCTTCCTCCCCTGCCAGCAGCCGCTTAGCGAGAAAACGCTGATAGGAGTTCAGATGCAAAAAGGTGAATCCCAAAAAATTCCCGTCCCCTGGTTTCCTTCTCCTCTAACACCACCAGTATGTTGCTGTGATGGTTTTTGTTAGGAAAACAATATATTTCATAGTTTGCCAGAAGAGAATAACAATATTGATTTACCCACAGCAGCACATTTCATTTGCTGTTAAATTTTTATGGAGCATAACGAGCTGTGTGGTGGGTGTGATCGTTCCTGAGCATTAAGGTAATAGTTTCAGTAGATGTGAACATGGCTGGTAAGAGGGTTCATACGATCCGGCAGCTCCTCACCCAGCCTCCACTTCGCCACCGTGCTGTGCAGTCCTCCTGGAGACGGGAAAGGATTTTAGTAGCAAAAAGAGGATATTCTCAAGGCAGAGAAGATGCTGTGCTGCAGCGTGCGCTCTGATACGGTGAACATTTAGTCTCTGAACCAGTTTTCCACCTCCCAGCTATTTACGAGTTTCCCCGAGACACGGTTCTGTCTATCGATGCACAAAAATTCGCTCTCTGCTACTGAACGTCGGGGCTTCGTCTCGCTGCGGTTAAGGCTGGCGGCTCAGGACGCTGAGCGCTGCTCTCCGGCACTGGCTGCTCCGGGCGCTTTCCCCGTGTGCCCCAGATGTTAATTCCAGCTGCAGCCAGGCTGAGAGCGCAGGGAAATGATTTACAGCCGGGGAAAGACAGTCCGGCTGAATGCAGGTAACTTCCCAAATCTTTCCTAAGACGTATTAGGCAGCTTTTTGTGATTTCTCTGCCTAATTTGTCATTGTTACGCTGCCGTAAATTCTGCCTGGCGGTGGGTGCAGCAGATGGTTGGTGGCGATTTATATTTCAACGCCTGGGCCGTGCAAAACGTACCACGTGTAGAACCAGAGGGATAGGTGGACTCGGCCTCTTGCTGAAAACCAGGCTGGCACTCTGGCCCGCGTCTCAGTATCAATATCCTGTCTAATTACGAAGCACAGGCGTTTCCTAATTGGGCCGCGATCCTCCCGATGGCCGCAGCCCACCCTCAGCGGGTGAACGTGGCTTGCCCGTTCCTCCCCACCCGGGTGCTGGGAAGCTGAGCTGCGAAGGCTTTGCCTGACAACGGCAAACTCATCAAAACTGTGCGCTGAAGTAATAAAATCAAATAAATAAATAAATGAAGCTATTGAGCAATAATACGGTGCCCCACACCCCACAGCCTGAAGGGTCGAACGGGCATTGACCCATCCGCGCTTCCACCCCTACTGCCAAGGGCCCTTTTCTTCTCCTCAGCTTCCCACAGGCCCTCGCCGTCGAGGAAGAACCCTTCGGAATTTTGCTCTTGTCCGCAGAGGCAGCAGCAGCGGAAACACTGCGCGCTGTCTGCGTGTTCCTTAGCCGTGCAATCCCCCAGCCCGTGGCCGGGTTCTGCTGGGCCGCGCCGCACGTGCCGGGGTGGCGCGCAGGTGCCGCTGCTGTTCCCCGGGCGGGAGGAGGCGCAGGCTTTCCCAAAACGCCGTCCTTTCTGCTGAAATCCCGTCCCCTCCCCAGGTTTTAGCACAGGAATCTAATCTTTCGCAACGAGCAGAGGTTCTTTTTTGACAGCCAAATTAATATTCATTATTCATCAGGGAAGAAAACGCTGAGCTGTTTATCATTGCTTCATTAGATTTAGCCAAATACCAGCTAAACGTAATGACTTGCATAAACTCCTGTGGCAAGGCTTGAAATCTGTAGTCAAAAAAGAAAATTTAAGGAGGGACGGTGGAAGTTTGACCCGGGGTTGCTGAGCCCGATGGCTGCTGGAGGAGCGGGTGGCGGGGGCGCTGAGGGCAGGCAGACCCGTGCTTTGGGAAGCGGCTCCCCCGCCTTTGTCATCTGCAGTGAGAACACACGAGGTGGCTCGCAGTGAGCGCCCCAAACCGTGGCGGTGCCGCCTGGTTTGCAGTTCGGGAAGGGACGCGCCGGCGAGAGGCAGCTCAGAGCCAGCGAGGGCCACGGGGCCGGGCGGCTGCGCCCATGACCACCCCTTCCCAGTCCCTCCCAGCACAGAAACCCTGCAGCGTGCCCAGCCACGTCCTGGGAGGCTGTTGGAGAGGATGGAGCTGCCTCCAACCACCCCCAGCTGCCCCCACTGGGTTTTGTGGGCGGGGAAATGCAACCTGTTCCCCCTTCCCACAGACTTAATTAAAGTAATTAAGCCTTCCCCCTCCGCCTCTGCTTCCCTGCCAATAAAAGCAGAGGCAGGGGCTGCAGGAGCCTCAGCTGCTGTGCCCTCCTGAAGCCCAGCTCCAGCCCAGCACCATCCCAGCACACCCAGGGACGCCGGGGAATGCTCTCCAGTGCTTGTGAAGGCAGGTCACCTCCCCTCCTCCCTGGGTCCCGACCAACATTAAATCCCTCTGGCAGGCCCCTGAAGAGGTGGCAGAGGCTCTCCTCTGCCTTTCAGACCCGCTTACTAATTGCAAAGTGTGTTCGTTGTAGCACCCTGCTATCCCGTAATTGATGTTGGATACCTCTCACAATGAGCCTGATTTAAATGTATACATGTTTCTCCTTCTCCTGAAACCCTGCTGGCTGTGAGACACCTAATTAACAGCAGAGCTTTCAAAGTCTCCCTAACAAATGCATCCCTGAGTTTCTTAGCACAAGGGCTCTCATTAGTGAAGCAGTGCTTTGTGATTATTTATACCCCTTCTATAATTAAAAATTCTGAAAGCTAATTACAATTATCCATCAGTTTTTCAACATACCAGGACTAGAGATCTTCACCTTTTTTTTCTGTGATTGTTTTTCCTTTTTAACTGACATCCCCTGTCCCTCGGGCATGGGTGTGCACACCCCCCCCATACGGTGCCACCCCCCAAACCTCCTCCCCGGCCGCAGCTCTGCTTCCCGTCGCGTGCCGTGGCCGCTGGTTGTTTGCTTTTATTGTGTGCTTTGCTCCCCGTTGCCAGCAGTGGTGTTTGCTTTGGGAGCTGGAAGTGGAAGCAAGCGGCAGCAATTGCTCTTGGCTCCGGGAGCCGAGGGAGCGTGCGACGCACGCCTGGGCAAGGTGCTCGTGTACATGCAAGGTGCTCACGCGCGTTGGCCGCGCCGCAGCCCTGGTGGGGCGATGCTCCCTCCTCCTGTTGTGACCTCCCGTAGCACCTTTTGGGGGCTCAGAGTGGGGCTGGGCTGGGGAGGGACTGTGAAAGATGACTTATGAGCAGAGTGTTCCCTGCACGGGCTGCGTCTGGAAGTCATAATCTTAATATGAACATCTTTAAATATCCTTACTAATGGGCTCATTCTTTAATTTCCTGAAGCAATGACAGTTTCAACAGACCCTATATCACAGCAAAGATGGGATCTGTCACTGAATGGCTGAATTATATTTCATCCTTTATTTTTATCAGCTGCGCTGACTTACATATTGCTTTTGGAGTCCCGGCTGGCTTTTGTCTGGCCCGTACTTTGCGGCTGCTCATAGAGAAAAAAGCGATAGTTTATAAAGCCGTTTTCACAGCGTCCCCATAATTTTAGGCCGTGTCTGAGGCTTCATTTTGAATGAAACTCTGTAGATAAACTGTTATTCATGGTGATGTCTGTGAAGTCCTTGGCAGCCCCCAGAGAACGCTGCCTGCTTATAAAGGGCTTTCCCTCAGATTTATTTTTGAAGAACAAAGGGCAATTTTCCCATCTTCGCGGCAGCAGCAGCGGCCCACGTGGCAGATGCCGCTCAGGGTGTTCTCTCTTGCAGCACTTTTTTTATTGAAAATATAATAAACTCCTGGGCTGCGTGTGGCTGGAGAGCGAGCCCTGGGAACTGCTTCCCGCGCAGCAGCTTGGTGGGTTTGCAGGAGGCGGCGGCTCTGCCTCCACCCTGGGTGGGCAGGGTGGCGGGGATGCTCCCGTGGGTTTCCCTGCCGGGCATCCCTGGGTGGTCCTGCCCCGCCGCCGGCTCTGCCACTGGGCAGGAAGGTGACATCCCGCCCGGCCGGCTCCTCTGTGCCCCGCTCCCAGCACCTCGGCCTGAAACGAGTCCCAGCCCGGCTTTAAGCATCTGGACGTGCCGACCACAGGTGGTGCTGAGCCAGCAGAGCATTTGGTCGTGTTGTGCTGGATGCGTTCCCGTGCTCCCCGCTCGTGTGCTGGCTCCAGCGTTGCGCGTGCCCCCGGGGGCGGTTGAGCATCCCCCAGCCCGGGCGCTGCCGGCACCTCTCAGCTGCGCTGCGGCACCGGGACGGCCGGGCGCCAGCTGCGATCCTCGGTGGCCTCTGCCGCTCACCGAGCGGTTGGGGGCACGGAGACGAGCTGCCGCAAACGCCGGTGACCTCCAGCCAGCCGCAGTTTCAGGGACAGGGAATTTTCCAGGCAGACGAGGAGAGCAGAAAGGAGCTAGGGGAGTGGAGGCGAAGCACACGAGCAGCTCCGAGAGCTTCTCCTGAGACCCGGCAAGTGCCAAAGTTAATACATTTAATATATTTCGTACGCGCTATGCCAGCCATTAGAAATGTGCTTGTTCTGTCATTGCTCTGAGGCAATCACGGTGAAGCATTTGTCCTCTGAGTGCACGGGGAAAAATTAGAGTGCCCTGAGCTGAATTGGTCAGCCAAAAATAATGTACGGCTTTATCCTTGGAAGGAAATTGGGCATTGATTGGAGGACAGAAGCTCGGCGCAATACAGAAGCAACGTGACATTTCCATACATTAGGGAAGCATGCGCGGTAGGCGTAATTCAGGGCATAAATCACCGGTCCCCAGCCGCGTGCCTGTGCATGCCTTCGCCCGCGGTCGGAGGAGAGCAGCGCTCGCCAGGTCCCACATCCCGGTCCCCTGCTCGGCACGGCGCTGTCCCACGGGAGCAGCCCTGCTCCTGCTGCAGAGGTCACGGCAAGGATCGGTGATTTAGCACTGCCGTAAAACCTTGAGTGGGGAAACGATAGGAAAGCTGATACGGTCACTGCCGCGTACTGATTCGTCGGTCGCAGGGGAAGGTGATGGAGCAAATTGGGTTTGGCGTGAATGCTGGAAACTGCCAGCCTGGCCCCAGCCTGAGCCCCTGGTCACTGCCTGCTGTCCTCCGCCACCTCACGGCTCCGTGACAGGGAGGGGGATGGGAAGGATCTGGGGAAGGTCGATGGCTTTTGCATCCATGGTGTATTTCCAAGTCTTTTCATACTGTTATTAAAAAATCATCATAGCAAGAGTTTAAATTCCTTTGGTTCCTTCACCGATGGATATTAAAGGCGGGGGCAGGGAGGGCAACTTGTGGCTGAGGTAACTGTGAGATTGCTTCTCTGCTGCTGACACAACGGTGGGAGTGTCTGAGCTTGATTTCTTCCCAGAGGAAGGCTGAGCAAAGACCCAGAGGAGAGCCTTTGCTAAAGCATCCTGCTAGCACGAGGCGCCGGACAGCTGCCTGCACGTGCTGCCTGCGCCGGCTCGTGGCTGCTCAGCAAGCCCTGGCGTGCTGCAAGCAGCAAACCGGGAGCGTGCGCTCTGCTGAACCTGGAACAGCCACAAAGCAGCGAGTGACCTGGGAAAGTGCCGAGGTGTCCACCTCCTGCATCTCCCGTCCACCTCCCCCATCTTCTCCGAGTGCAGGCTGGTACCGCCGCCCGTGCGGGCCGGCGAGCCCCAGGTGAGCGGCGTGGCGGTGCCCGGGCTGGGATGCTCCTGCAGGGAGCAGCGGCCACGGGCAGAGTCGCTGCCCGGCCCCTCCAGCCTGCAGCGCTTTCCCCGTCGCAGCTCGGCCAAACCATGAGAAATTTCTCTCGGCTCTATGAATATTTAAAGTAACTTACAGGATCTCAAGGGCTCCCTGTCTGCCCTTCTTAGGGATGGTAATGATCTCTGAATATGAAATTAGGGACAATTCTAACCCATTCATCCCTTTAATAATGACTCAAATAATTCCAGTGCTCGTTGGCACGAGTTCTCTGGAAGTTTGCCGTCCTGTGTGAGCCGAAGCGATTTCAGCGCCACCTGAGTGCGGTGAGAGCACCTTCCCTCTTCGCAGCGGCTCACAGTCCTGCAGCACCCGGGATGGTCCGGCTGGGCAGCACGTGAACCTGCATGGGGCAGCCCCCGGCTCTGCCGCTCCCGGTGGGGCCGCAGAGCCTCGGTGCAGGCAGCGTGCCGGTGCTGCGGCACGTGCCCTGCGCTCGGCTGGTGCCACGGGTGGGTCCTGCCCAGTTCCTCTCCTTGCATGAGAAATGGAAAAGTCTCCTGGTTTCCTTTTAATCAATTTTGCTGTGCTTTTAATTAGCAAAAGGGGGGTCAAGCTCGGACTTGAGGGCATTGGCTGTCGCTTACTTATGTTTTCCGTTTGAAGCACATTGGTTTTTATCTCATAGCATTGTTCCCCATTAGATAACTTGCTCGTTATTAGCTGTTCTTGTGTGGACAGGGTGCTTCCGTTTCCTCAGCCGGGTTTCTGAAAGGCTGCTACTGGCATAGGTGCCAGCGAGCCCTGGCACTGGGTGACATGAGTCACGGTCCGCTCCTGCGCTCGCGATCGGTGAGCTCCTCTGTCGACGGAGCATCCTCGAGGCCCCCGTGCACGGGCACGCAGCGGCTGTGCAGCAGTGGGGAAGGGCAGTGTGCTTTTACTTCAGAGCAAACTTTCTAATTCCAGCTGTAACTTGAGGAATTCCCAGGCACATCTGAGGACAGAAAGCCAAGTGCTCCTTTCCCAAAGCTAATACAGATATAGACAACAAGAGAAAAAAGGAACTTATGACTAAACATCACAGTCGCCTGAAGAGCACAGCAGTATTTTAAGCTACTGCCTGCTATCTTTGGGCTGTGACTCTCTGATGAGTAACAAAATATTTGCTTTTTTACCCTTTATGGGTCTGTCATTTCACTGGCAGAACCTTGTCCTATTGACCCGAAGAACCTCAATTGCAAAGCTATTAAAACCTAATTTTCTGTACCAGGCTCCTGAGACAGGCATGAACTTCCATAGAATAATTCATTTCTTCCCTCTGAAAAAAAAAAAAAAAAAAATTTAGAAAAAAGAGAGCGAGGCGTCAGAGTGCCCCTTCAAAGGGAAGCCCGGGACGGAGCCGCGCCGCAGCTGCCGGCGTGTTTCCTGCTGATATTTCGCTCCGCAGTGTCCTTCCAGGAGAGGAGCAGAAACGCTCCTCAGATAAATGCCCGTTCAGAGCCACGGAGCATCAGCTGTATTTACACAAGACAACTGCCGTTTACCGATAAAACACAAAGCCCGTGCGGCTGCGCTCCGTCCTGCCAAGGTCGGCAGTGCTGCCGGCAGCCGGGCGGGCAGGAGGCGGCAGGGCAGCTCAGCGCCACACTTCTCGTGGGGCAAAGTCAACTTCCAGCCTCCTCCTCCTCCAAAACCTTCAGGCTTGCGTGATCCCAGGAGCTGGGTGCTGCTCTGTGACCAAGCCTGAAGCCTTGCGCGCTGCGCTGCGCCGACGCGATGGCTGCTTAGCTCCCAGTGTGTCTGCAAGGCTGCGGGGGTTCCAGGGAGGTGTTCCGGGAGTTCGGAGCTGCTGGGTGAGCCCATCCCATGCTGCTGCGCTTCCTTTGCCAAAATAGGCGTGTGATGGAAGGGAAGGGCATGATGGAATCGCACCCGAACTGCGTTTCGGCACCTGGAGGAGGGTTTGCCGCAGAGCAAAGCCACGATCCCGGCGGGGGATGCGTTTTCCCAACCCATCGCCGAAGAGCAGATTTCGAAGGCTGATGCCAACTTTGCTGCCAGGGCCGCGCTCGCTGATCAAAGTGCCGGAGGAGGAAGGGGGAGGTCACAGCGAAGGAAAACAGGCCGTGTTCTGGGGCTGGCCTCCCCTTTCGGGTACAGGGTACCTGGTGATTGAGCGAATATCCCACGGCTGGACTGAGCAAATATCCCACGGCTGCCTTCTGGAAGAGGAACAGAGGGAGCCTGTGGCTAGGGGACGAGTACAAGGGGGACCCTGGGGCATGAAGAGAGCTGGGAGTTGGGTCTTGGTGGCGGATGAGCAGAGTACCTCGGGAGCTCGGGGACACCCCGCTCGGGCTTCAGGAAATCAGTGGGAAAACGGCGCTGTTTTGCCGAGCGGCTCGCTCGGGTGCAGCAAACCCCGCAGCCGGCGGTGCTCCGACGAGCCGCCGTTTAATATTCTCAGTCGTGATAACGCTTTGTTGGATAAGTGCTTTTTAAACCCTACAGATAGATAGAGTATCTGGAGTGGCATTTTAAAAGAGAAAATTGAGACAAGATTCATTACAGGCACCAGTAAATGTCAAACATTTTATCAACTGCGTAAAGTGCCGTGTTAAGCTGTCTTTTCCCCCCAAAGCTTGATTAAAACTACAAATGCCTTTTTAATATTAATATTATTCTCCGTGCTGCTTGTTTGGTTACTTGCAAAGGCAAGAAGGGGCTGGTGGTTAGCAGAGAAGGCAGCGCAGGCAGGGTGGAGGAGGCGGCGCAGGCAGTGGGAGCCCCGCAGCTTTGCTGGGCCCCGGCAATGCGGGTGCTGGGCTGGGGGCTGCCCCGGGCTGAGCCCTCCTGCTGCAGGACCCCGTCCCGGGGCGTCCTGTCACAGTCAGTCCCGCTCTGAAACGCTCCTGCACGCGTTTCTCCCGTGTGAGGAGAGTTGTCTGCAACGGGTCCTTCTCGCTAAGCTGTGTTTAATTAAAAGCTGGCTCTTTGTTGCATGAGCTAATTAGCACTCTTTGCTTGGAGGCTCAGACTCAATCAATATCTAAATCCGTGGTCTAAATCTAGCGCAATAATAAATAGCTGCGCAGGCTGTTTCACGAGGATCCCGAAGCCGTTGTCGCTGTTGTCGTCTGCACCGTGAATTCTGCACCGGCAGCGCCGAGCGGCTCTGCCAGAGCCGGCCCACGGGGCCGAGAAGGGCTGGCACGATTCCCCAAAGACTCCCGAGTTTGCAGGAAATGTGCACTTTGTAATAGAGTTTTCCTCCAGAAATCGCTTGTGTCTGCAGGCAGGGGGGAGCACGCCGTGGGAAGAGCCATCTGGGCGTACCTTGCTTGCAGGGCGCTTGTTCCCCCCCAAACCACCCGCAGCGGGGTGCAGCCTGCGCCCCTCCGCAGGGCCCGCGGGTCCCTCCGGCACCCCCCCTGCCTCCGCCGCGGAGCTGAGCGAGCCAAGCTGCGTTTCTTTCACCGAGCTGATCAGAAGCAGCTTTTCAAACAAATTATTCATTATAAAAATTATTTCTGTTACAGATGCATCTGATCTCCTAAAGGGTGCGGTTTCTGATAGCAGAACGAACTAATGAAAAATACATGACCTGGCGCGTCTCTAGCTTGTTTATTTATCCAGCAAATCTCGCTCGGGGCGTTATGGCGCTGCGGAGGGCGCCGGCACCGGGGAATGCCGGCTCTCACCCTGCCAGACCCGGGTCTTGGTTTGTGGGACTGGCCAGCGCTCCTGCGTGCTGCCTGCTGGAGTTGTCTTGGCCGCAGGATAAACTGGGCGTGCAAAGCCTGTCCTGACTGGCCAGCACTGGGTCTGCTACCGAGGCTTTGGGGGCAGGCACGAAGCCTTGCCGGGAAGCAGCAGCTCCCCCCAGCTCCATTTCCCCGGGCTCTGGGGGACAACGGTTCCTCCTGGTGCTGGACAAGGCTGAGCCGGCGTTTTTCCTGTGTTTTCCCAATATTCTCCCTGCGAGTCGCCTTCAGCCAGGAGCAGGTCTGGCAGCTTCAGCCTGCCTTCCTTTCCCTGATTGCGTTAATAATGCCGCCGTGCTGTCGGACGGACGTGCAGACACCGTCAGTTATGCTGGGCTGTGACATAGCAACAAGGCTGTCCATCAATTTTGTAGAGAGTGATAGGTAAAATAAATGATGGTGAACAAATTAACTGTTTGAGGATTAAGGCTGCCTGTGCACAAACGGAAATGCGCGTGCAGGCTGGAGCTTTTGCTCGCGCCAGTCCCGGAGAGGCGGGCAGGAGGACGGTGCCAGCGCCGGCAGCCTGTGTGGGAGCAGGGAGGGGGAGCGCCGGCAGGAGCTGTGGTGAGCCCCAAGCACGGGTCCCATCACCTCATCACCAAGTTGTCAATGAACTTTCAACTCACGCTGCTGTATTAAATCAACAGACTCATCCTTCAGGCTCAGCACTTGACTGAAAATGATGCCGTCAGAGGTATCAACCGATGCCTCCCATCTGCCTGTCCCCTCACAGCGACGCTCAGCCTCGCTGTGTAAACGCCATTTAGCAGAGTCACTTAAAAAGACCTGTAAATCGAGAGGAGAAAGGGACGCAGAGAGAAGCCCAGTGGGTGCTGGAGGGGCTGGAGGTTGCTCATTGTGGTAAAACAGGCATTTTGTGATGCTGGGCAAGACCGATGCGTGCTCCGTGGGCAGGGTACCATTCTGTCCGGTGACTTTGCCTTTGAGAGCTCACGCTCTATAAATGAGGCAGGCAGTGGGTACTTTGCTGTCACTGAACTGCCCCGATGGCTTTGGGGCACAGTGGTCTCCTGCCTGGCGCAGGGCGGGAGGTGGCACATCGCCCCTCGCACCCGAGGGATGTCCTCAAGGGAGAGGCGCGGGACGGGAAACGCTCTTTGGGGGTAACTTCATCCCTGCATGGGTGCTGATACCAGCCCGCACGTTAAACCAGAGCATCAGACTCTTGCGTCCTGTACCAGGAGCACCGCTGAAGTGGCTGAGAGCCAGACACGAAATTGCCCTAGCAAGGTTTGTGTTTATTTTTTAGGTGTGGGCTGGGAGCGGGAGGTTCGCACAAGCAGAGAGAAAACGGATGGTTGGCAACTCCCATCTGTGCAGTCCCACAAATCACCCGTGATTCACAGTTATATAAAGCTTCTTATATAGTAAACAATCTCGTTAATAAAAGCAGAAGTACAAGGTCCAATGTAATCCAGCGGGTGTGACTAACTGGATTTATAGCTCAATCCCAGTGCTCGCTGCAGAAGCGGAAAGATTCCGTAGATCGCACAGGAACTAATTTTTGCGAAGATCCTCCGCAGTGGTTGTTCCCGCCCAGAGAAGGGACAATGCCACAGAAATAGGTTACGTGATGTGGGGTTTTTTTTAACATGCTTTCCCAGAATCCCAGTTTGAACAGCCCACAGTGGTGCTATCCGCCCTCCCCCTGCCTGGGCTTTGCATCTGCATCTCCCGTCTCCCCCTCAGCCACGACTCGGTGTTTTCCTGCTGGCTCCGTGTCGGGAGGGAAAGCTCTTCTTTCTTTGACTGAAGCGACGATTATGGGGTGACCGTCACCCATCCTGCTTTCACAGAGCCACACGTGTTCCTGTGATCACGGTGCTTCACCTCGTCCTTGGGACCCGAGCTTTTCCAGCCTCCCGTCTCCGGGCCTGGGGCGTGATGAGTTGGGTCTTCGCCTCACCGTGACGGTTTTGTTGGTGCCAATTGTCAGATTTGGTGTGCGGTCTGGAGGGAGGCCTTGGGGAGGGCTCTGAGAACAGCGAATATTTATAGACTGTTACAGCAATGGCATTTGCAGATAATTTTGGGCAGTAAGGGAAAGCAGCAGCGTGTGCTTCCCCAGCTACGCAAAGCTACCACGCTCAAGTGGGATGAAATGTTATCATTACAAGAGCGTGCTTTAATTATATATTTGAAGAGCTGGAGGTTCAGCTTTGGTGTTGACGAGGAGGAGCCCGTTAATTGGGTTATTTTACCAGCCGGCGCGTGCCTCCCGGGTTCGCAGCGGCGGCCCTGGCAACGCGTGCGCCCATGGGTACCGGCACCGGGGGCAGCCGGCGGCATCCCGGTGGGACTGGGTGTCCTGCCCAGGGAATGCTGCTCCGCTCCCTTTTCCCTGGCTCTGCACAGTGTCGGTTAAACCGTCGTAAGCTGCGGTGCCATATGTCATCTTTTCCTCCAGCCTTTTCAAAGTGCGAAGAAAGAGGCAGCTGTGAGAGGTGGCATTTCCACGCTGGGTACCGCAGCATACGCCTTTGGTGGATAAACTCGGCTTATTATAGTACAGGCAACAGGTAGCGTGACGTATTGCTGGGCTGTTCTGGAGACTTTGGAAGTACCAGTGACAGCCTCTGAGCCAGTCGTCAGAAAGCTGTCGCTGTCCCGGTGTGTGTTCAGGCTGGACCCCGCCGGGGAGGACACTGATGCCCTGGCTGTGACGCCCCTGCGCAGCGATCGGGCTGCCCAGTGCTCGCAGCTGCTGTCGGTGTAACTGGGAATACCACAAATCCAGAAATGCAGCTCAGCTCACCAGTACACACCAGCTCCTGTGGCTGCCGTAGCTCCTCAGGCCACCAGCGTACGAGATCCAGCTGCTCGCTGCGGGCTCCTCGCTCGCCCGATTCCCCAGTTCTCTCTTTCCTTTCGCTAAAATTCCCCGTACGGCTGCCCGGCCTCGGGACCGTGGCAGCATCCCCGCCAGCGGCTGCTCGGGCCGGCTGCCTTCTGTAAGTGAGGGGGGGACCTCGCAAAACTTCCTCCGTTCTGAGGCTTGTTTAATGAAAAGCCAGTTTCATGGTGTATGCGCTAATTATAACTTTCTAGCCCAGAGGATCAAAATGGACTTGTTGCTTATAATTCTGTAATTCAGATCTACTGCAATTAGTTTGGATGCTCAGAAATTTTCAAAATAATTCTTCTATATAAATGTACTTTGCTGATAGGATTTTTTTCTCACTTGAACTTTTTTGGTGCGCTTATAGGCAAAGGAAACTGCCTGGGGATGTGTTTCTGGCAAAAAGGAGGGATGCTGATTCTTGAAACTATTGTGCTGGTGAACAGTAATGATTATCCGTGGTGTTTCCATACCGCAGTGTTTCCATATCCCAGGCAACGGAGCACTGCAGAAGGGGAACACACCGCAGGGAAACGCCAAGCCATTTTCTCCAGTGAGAATGGCAGCGATTTCCCATCGGGGCGAGCTCTTGAGACTTTAATTTGGTGTTTCCCTTAGAAGTACATAGGCTGCGGAAAAGCCGGACCCAGTCTGTGACTGAGGGGCAGAGAGGCCGTTAGTCCCTTGCTAACGACCCTCCCGGGCAGCTCCAGGGACCCACCGCAGCAATAAAAGTGATTTTAGGGTTTGGCCGTGGCACTTTGAGTCGCGTGGAGGGTGCAGCGAGGTTTGAAGTGCTGGCTGGCAGAAGGGAGCCATGCCGTGCAGCTCCCGCCCGGTGCTGTGCTCCCAGTTTTCCCTCTCTGGGTGGCTGGAGGCACTTGCTGTCATCTCTGGCAGCAGCTACAGAGCCGCCAGCCCCGAGGGCTGCTGCGTTCCGGCTCGCGGTGCCTTGCGTGTTTGCCTGCCTGGGTTTGGGTGCGGGTGGATCGCAGCCCTTCGGTGCAGAGATCCGGCTGTCGGAGCGTGTGGTCCCTTTGCCGCAAGCCAGTAATGATTTGAAATGACACCCGCATCCCTCCTGGCACGTGCGCCACAAATCGCAGCGGTTCTGTGCCGTAATGAAGCCAGTTAGTGCCACAGCTCCGCCGGCACGGGAGCCCTGGGAGGGTGCGCTGGGTGAGGATACCTGTGCGTCCCGGGAGCGACCCACTGGGCGCAAGCTGTGCCGGAGTCACAGTGCCAGCCCAGGCTCCCGGCGTAAGCACCAGCCTGCCCCACGCGTGTCAGAAACGCCCGTCGTGGCCTCTGTATTGCTTGCTTTTGGCAGACCGGGGCAACTGGAAGTGGGGAAAAAAAAAAGACCAGTTTAAGTGTGCAGTGGGAAATGCACTGCTGAATTTATTGTGGAGAGGGAACTGGCTCTCTGAGTACGAGCAGCAGCAGCTGGTTTTCCTGAACGCACAGTGAAAGATCGGGGCAAATTCTCCCAGGAGTGTTTAGTTTTCTGTCCAGTGATTGCAGAGCTGTTTCCGTCCCGACCCGCGAGTGGCGGCGGCAGGAGGCTGCACGCACGCGTTCCCAGCTGCGCCCCCCCGGCGCCGCAGCCCCTTTCTGGACCACCGATCCCACCTTTCGGCTCTCTCCCCGTTCCTTACTCTGCGCTTCCAGGAGTTCCTGCAACGGGCTGCTAGCTCCGCTTCCAGTGGGGAAGATGATATTTGTGCTTCAGTTCATTATAAATAAGCATCCAGGGAAATATTAAGTCAGGAATTAAATTCCAGCAACTTACAGCACTGACGCAGGAGTACATCATCGTAGTCTGAGGGGGAGGATGGCAGAAGCCGCAGTAAATAGAGCAGCTCGCGCGTGGCTCTGGCTCCCGGCTCTGGGCGAGCGCTCCCCGAGCCCCTGGAGGGGCATGCGGGGGCCGGGATCGGCAGCCCACCCTCCCCAGGACCGGACCGGCGGGCTCAGCCTCCCCTCCCCGGGGGCAGCAGTGGTTTTGGGGGGTTGAGCTGGGGTCTGCTGGTGGAGGAGAGAGCAGAGGTGGGGGTCTGTGCCGCCCAGCCCTGTTCTTAGATGTGTCCTTCCTTACTGCTTGTGCACGAGGAGTTTGCGTTCAGAGGGGGGAAACCCCGTAAATCTTGCCGGAAAGGTTGCAATCTGTTAATAAGTTGCTCATTTAATGATCTTAATGACGGTTTCGCTGAGCTAGTGTTACTGCCGAAAAACCACCTCATGGATTAGCAGAGGCTCGATGGTGGGCGCGTAGCGTGTTTCTTTGTAAAGCCTCGGTTACCCCCGTTGCACTGGCCGGGCAGAGGCTGGGAGGAGCAGGGCAGAAGGAAGGTCAGACTGTGTCCCCTGTTGTCATTACCGCCGGTAACTACCTCCGGGGCAGCATCCCTCGGGGCGGCCGAGCAGCCGTGGCTCCAGCCTCGCCCTTCCTCCGGCGTTCTCCCCCGTGCAATGGTCTCCGCGGGAAGATGCAACTCTTGATGGCCGAGACCCGTCACGACCGCGCACCGGTTGGGATCAGAGTGACTTCCAGGGTTCCAGGGTGCGCAAGCGTCAGCTTTTGGTCAGCACAAGGTGAGCTGGGAAGGGCATGGCCCCCGCTCGGCCGGCTGCTGGCAGCCCTTGCAGAGCCTGCGATAAAACCGCCGTGAGCAGCGATGTGTTTAAGCGTATGCTTAAACGTTGTGCTAATTAGGGCTTGTGAGCACATGTGCGGTAATTACATTTTTTCACCGTTAAGACCGCAGCTACTATTATTGTATAAATAGATGGAAAGAAAGCAAATATGTTTGTTTCTGCCTTACCTTGTGTGTTAGAGAAAAAAACACCAGCTGCCTTAAAAGCTGTATTTATTATTCACTCAGAACACACTTTAAAAAAACAGGAATGAAAGCAAAGTCAAAATATTTGGTTTCCACGGCAAGCTGAGGCTGCCGTAGGACTTCTTACGGCATGGAAGCTGAGGAGCTGCACGCCGCGGAGCCATGGCGTAAAACAAAGGGAAGAATATTTTGAGATCAGAGGGTTCCTGCTCAGCTCGGGTTGGTCTGGCATCGAGCTGTCGCAGCACTGAGTTCCATCACTCCAAGGGCACGGATCCACAGCCTGCAAGAATCAGCCGCCTCCACCGCTCCCATGGGAATGAAGCTTTTCTGAAACCCTCCTGTTTGCCGGCTGTTCACACCCAAAAAAGTCCAACCGCCCCTTTGATGGCTCATTTCAGCAGCAGTCAAGGCGCCGGGAGACCTTGCAGCAGCCACCGTTCCCCGCTGGTGAGGTGGGCAGCGTGCACGCTCAGCTGCTCCATCGCTTTGACTTCGCTCGCGGGACGGGGAAGTCCTCGGCAGGATTTGTGCAGCCAGTACCCACTTGGACACGCTTGCTGGAAGGGAGATCCATGGAGATGGGGCTGGAAGGAGCGCGGGCTCCCAGCAGCACGTGGATACGTGACTTCGAGGCTGGCAGTCGGGCTTTGCTGAAGGATGCTCCTTCAGGGCGCAGCAGGCGAGCGCTCCTCATCCCGTACGGGCACCGATGGTGTTTATGGTGATGGCATGCATGGTAATCACAGGTATTTCTTCTGAACGCATTTAGGTGTTTTCTCCTACCAAACCGTGGCCCTTTTCAGTTTAAATGATGATCATGGGTTGTGGGGGTGAGTTACGGGGAAGGCACAAGAGAACTTTGCACGTCACCTGTGCCCTCATCCTCCCTATGCGCTTCTCCCCGCCTCTGCTTGGCCTGTCCCCGTCCCAGGGCAAAGAAATAATAGATAAATAATTGACAAATAACAAGTACTGCGACAGGCGTTCCCAGCGGCAGGGGACCAAGTCCCAGCCCCGTTCCGGAGCCATGAGCCGATCTCCGTGACCCGCTCGCCAGTCCGAAACTGGCCAGACTTTCACAAACATCAGAGACCGACTAGTCAGGGTGGGAGGTCTGGAGCAGCCGACGGGCACCGCCGCACGTTCCCCAGCACCCACCTTTTGCACGCTAGGAAGCCGAATAATCCGGTTTTCCCCAGCCCCAGCCAGAACAAGCGCGCCATAAATATTCATCTGCTCAAATGAAAGCATTAGCTCTTGTTTCCTCGAGTGGAACTAACTGAAAATTGATGATAGTTTTCTGAAAAATGCAAGATTATGTACACAGAAGCAATTATATATAAACTTATTAATTATTTAACAGCTTGCTAATGAGCGAGTTTCGTTCTCGTAGCTCGGGCCGTCCCGCCCGTTTGCTGCCGCGGGCGGCCGGGTGGGGGGAGCCGAAGGACCGAGGTGCATTTCCCGTCTGAAGCGCTGACCTTTGGCGGCCGGCCTGGAGGTGACGGTGGCTTGGCCGGCTGCGGGGCCGGGACCCAGCGGCGCAGCAGACCTCTTCAGCTCCAGCTCCGAACGCCTGCTTGCAGCCTGGAAGCATTAGCTGCATTATGCGCTTTTGAAATTCTCATTAAACATGTATAAATGGAAATCATTTGATTTTTCTAACGCAGGCGAACAATTTGCATGGATAGAAAACGCGTGTTCCTTGAGCAGCGCTGGTGTGCCAGAGCAGCCGGCACCGCCGGCCGGGCTGCCAGCACCCGCTCCCAGCCTCCTGCCAAAGGAGTTTCTCCCTTTACAGGAATTTCCCGCGCTCCGTCGCGTGCTGTCGGCGTTCACTGGTGCCTGCTGTTAGGCGAGGGAGGTCCCGGTCGGGTCCTGTGCACCGCCAGCACCCTGCAGTCACTTTGGAGGTGACAGAATGATAAACTTTATTCCAGTACCTGTTGTAGTGCCGCTTTCGGCAACATTTTTCGCATCGTTGCGACCTGTGCTAGAACTGAGGTACGCGCCTGCAGACGGGTGCATGGCACGTGGGGGGACTGGTGGCTAATGAAATCCAGCAAGCCGTTTTCCTTGAGCTCGGTGGAAGATTTGTGTGTAATGAAAGTAAAAACTAATAAACACTTGCAAATGCAAATAAGGGGAGGTTCATTACTTATGTTAAGTAGATTATGTACGTTACTTACAAGTAGATTACTTACCGAGGTGTTGGTGCACATGGAAAGCAAAATGTTCCATGTAACGGTATACGTGGGTTCCTTCGTGTGCAGCAGTGGCCCAAACCCCCGTCGTGCAGCGGCGTGAGGGGTGACGGTTCCCCAGCGGAGGAGCGGGATGGCCCGGGCGCAGGACTGGCTGCGGAGTGAAACCCTGCTGCGAGCAAACTGCTGGCATGGCAGAGGGTACAGCTCCGTTTCCCCATCGGAGGGCAAGTTGTCTCTTGGTGCTTTCACGGCCTCTTTCTCTCTGTGTTGGTCCAGGCCATAAAAGCCTCGCTCTTTCTCGCGCAGCAAGACCTGCCAGCGCAGGGAAGGGTGCGTTTCCCTGCGAGGCAGGACGGGCAGCGGGCTCGGTACAGCCCTGCCGGGTCTGGGCGATGCTCCGCGGCACCGGCACCGGGCAAAGCCCTATTGGCAAGGCAGCCCCTTCCGAGGGACTGGTCAATTACTTTGTCCTTCAACTCTCTTTCCTCTTCAGGCAAGAGGACATTTTAAAATTAAATGCAATCTAGATCATCCAAATTTAAGATAATCTGCTTCCAGATTTCAGAGCCAAGTTGACAGCGATGTTGGGTTTTTTCCCTATGAGCTAATTGGGTTGTTCCTAAAGGAAGAGATGCAAGACCTCGCTAATGGAAGTCTGCAGACATTGTGTTTTAATTTGGGCAAACAGGAGAGCTGTCAGGCTGTAATCTGAGCAATACAAAAATGATTAGGGGCGTTATCAGAGCCACATAAATCCATTGACATAAATGGGGACCGATAGGTGGGGGTTCTGAGGTCTCAGTGGCCATTCCTGGGGAAACGGGACTCCACATCAGTCAGGCAGATGCATTCCCATTGTTATATTGATCATTATGGACATGACAAGCGGAGTGGATGGGACTTCTTTGCGTTTTTAACATTTAAAAGCTGCTGCAGAGGCTCACTTGGCCAGGCCGGGCAGGGACCCTCCGCAGGCAGCTGCCTGCAGCCTGGCGGGTTTATTTCCACAGTCAGGCGTCTCCTCCCCAGCCCACACGATGAAAAAATTCTTTTGTAAGCTACTCACAGAAGCTGCTTGCAGCAGGTATTTAGGTGTCTTGGTGGGAAGGCTTCCTGCAGAAGACGTGTCGGGTTAGGGGAAGAAAGAAGTCCTATCCCGTTTTTGAATACGTGCCGCTGATGAGGAGTTCGTTGCATTATTCATCCTGGTGTGTGTAAACCAAGAGAGTTAGAGAGGGCAGTTGCTGCTGTAAGCCGAGGTGTTTCGACATGCAAGTGATGGCTTTTATTCCTAGCGACAGAACCGTGAGATTTTTTAATTGTACAGGCTATGTGCTCAACACAGCAGTCCGACAGCTCTGGCTGGGGTCTGCCTGTATTTCCCTTGCTGTTGAGCAGCTCTCAGATCTGTGATAATTTAATTAACCTGCCCTGTTCTGCTGCTGCGTCCTTTGGAGCAGGGGAGGAGGATCCAGGCATCCAGGGAGTTCCTTCTTTGCCTGAGCACGTACATCTCCTCTACAGAAGTCACAGAACAGCAATTTCCCCACCTGGAGATCTCATTGTGGGCTTTTAAATTATAGAGCATTTTCACAGACACATGTCAACTGCTCAGGGTAAAGAAGAAAGCAATTCGTGACACGGATGGTGCGTGGTCACGTCTGAGCTGGCCCTGCCCGCACGGCTCCCGGGCATCGCAGCTCCAGGGACGCCGGGAGCCAGGGCTCGCCGGCCGTGCTCGCCGGCAGCACTGTGTGCCGTTATCTTTGGAGCCGGCTGAGAAACAGAGGTGCTTGCACAAGGGCAAAGGAATTTCAGGAGTGTAAAGGTAAGCTTTGACCCCGCCGCTTGTCGGTGTGATGCTTTGCAGCTCTAAAAATAGAGCCTCTCCGGCGGGGGAAGGATATTTTTGGAAAAGCCAGTTACTGCAGCCCATCTTGGGAGTCTTCCTTTAATTTCCTTCTGCACGTAAATTTTATGAAGTGCTGGGAAAGAGCTGGCGCGCGCCCTTGCGAAGCAGCACGCTCTGTGGCATGCGTGCCTCCCCCATCCCCACCGCCCCCCGGGCGCAGGGAGCGCCCCCTCCCCAGACCCCCAGGGGCCATGTGGGGCTGGGGGCCGTATCCAGCCCGACGTGACGTAGCAGTTGTTGGCGAGTCTTTGCCAACCCCCAGACTGTCCAAGTACGGCTGGGGGGATCAAACCTGGCCGAGCATCCGCCCGTGCCTCTGCATGAGGCTCCAGGGACTCGGTGAACTCACCCGGGGGGTGTGGGACGCTGCGAAGGGACGGGAGGCGCGGGGGGCAATGCCACGGCCCCGCGCGGAGGTGCCGGGCTTTCAGCAGCAAACCAATGAGCTGCTTGCAGTCTGGTCGTAGGGCCGGGAAGCAGTGGGAGCCCCAAGAGATGCAATTAGTCCTCACTTCACTCGGGGCACTACAGTCAGGGCTGATTTGAGCCATTAGAAAAATCCGATCCGTGGGTGGTGCGCGTGCCCTGTAATGAACTGAGGGGAATGCCCCGGCAGTTTATTTACCGGAATCGCTGCTCAAAGCACGCTTTGAGAGGGACGCTACGTACGGGGAAGCGGGTAGCGATGATGAACTCCAGCTCGGTCTGCTCAGAGGGAGCCGGCGCGCGAGGTGTGTTCTTTGTGCAGGTGAGAAAAGAGCAGTCGGCTCTCGGCTCCCCGCAGGCAGCTCCCGCCGGCTCCGCCACGTCTCCCCCATAACGACGGAAACTGCCTTGGGTCTCCCTTATGGGCACCAAAATTAATACTGTTCTTCGCTGGAAGTGGCATATCCAGCTGCTCCCCAGAAGGTGAACATTGATATTCCGATTTTCAGCCGTTCGACCTGCGCTCCGGCCTCGGAGCTGCGGAGATGGGGGAGTGCGGGAGGGAAGCGCAGCTCTGTGGTTTGGGTACCCCAGCTCCATCCCCGCAGCATCCATGGAGGAAAACACCCTGTGAGGCCTGATCCTGTCGGAAGGCTTGTGTCACGACAGCTGCCGCATCAGATCGCTGTCTCGGAGGGGTTTCAGTGCAACAGGAGGGGAGACGAATCTTCACGGACACAACCTCATTATCTACGTGGCATTTAAGCGTAATTTATGCCCGACTTCTCGCTGCTTCTCTGGTAGGAAATTGCATTGTTGGTTCCCCGGCCCTCAGCTTCTGCCTCAACTGTGACACAGATATTGAAATAAATCGATCCGACTTGAGTTCCCTGTGCATTTTTATTGCCGATTTATCAAGGCAAGCAAGGCACTAAACGAGTTACGTTGGCAGGAGGAGGAGGAAGATGAAGGTGTGGTGGCCTGGCTGCCCGCGCCGTCACTAAACAGGGTTTGGGCATCGCGGCAATCGCCGCTGCTCACGCTGGGGATCCGGCTGAGTTCTCTGAACCTCGAGCCTTCCTTCTTGTCTTTTTTTTTTTTATCACATCCTAATTGGGGAAGCAGCAAAAGCTTTTAAAAAAATAAAACAAACAAACAAAATTGATGAGCAGCATCAGGGGAGGAAAAGAAAGCATTTTCTGGCTGGAGTCCTTGGCACGGGTAGGAAATAGCTGCTCCTCTTGGAGAGCGTTTAGTCCGCTGTGAGCTGCCAGCTGAGGAAGTCAAGTGAAAACCAAGTGCCTGGGAGCCGAGTTCGCTGCAGCGTCCCTCCTGCCGTGCCTCAGCCCAAGCAGTGGGTACTTGGATGTTTATTCCCAGACTAAATTGCTTTTGGAGCTCCGACTCGTTTGTCAGCGAGAGAGAAAACAAGCTGTCGCTTGGACCGACAGCCTGCCCGGCTCCTTCCCCGGGCTGGCCGTGCTCGCGTGGAGGAGGCACGCGGCGAGCAGCCGCGCTGCCCGGAGCGCTGCGGTGCCAGCGTTTGCCAGCGTGGAGAGGAGGGCTCCTGGCGCTGGCATCCGTGCGAGAGAGGCTGACGCACGCGGAGCCACGTGCCGAAGCTGCAAACTCTTTTACACGTCTGGGAAACGTCGGAGCGTGTATCAAGGCTCGGAGCTTCCCGGCTCCTCGGGGAGACCGGCTCCGCTAGCGGGCGCTGCTCAGAGTGAACGTGGCCAGGTGCTCACGCGGGTCGGGAGGGTGTCTGCTATGGACTGCGAGCCGAGTAAGCGTTGACAAATCTCCAGCAGTCGTTTGTATGTGCAGCTCCTGTGTCTGTACAGCACTGGTGGGCAGCTCGTGGGATAAACCTCCTTCATTTCCTACCCCCTGTACAATCTGGGGGGTCGGTTTTCCTGCCCTTGTGTTTGGTCCTGTCTGTCCAGTGTATATTTTAGGGTTGAATTTTTTTGCTTCTTGTCCCTTTGGGGTCTTTCAGCTGGGTGGCCTCTCTTGCCTGCAGGGACTGGTCCATGCGATAGCCAAGTCTGGCCTTGGCCTTGAGCATCACCCACCGCCGCAGGCAGCCACAACGCCTGGCTGCAGCCAAGTAAGTGTGTGACTGTGTGCAGGTAAAATACTGATCCTGGCGGTGGTTCTGCAGTTCCCAGAGCCATCACCCCTTTCCCACGGCATTACACCTTCCATCGTGAAGGTGGCTGATGTCGGGGGCCGCTTCTGCAGCCAGTGCTCCCTTAACCTGCGGCAGCGTTGCCTTTCCTCCCAAGCGCCGAGCAGCAAACGTTTCCCTTGTAGGCTGCGTGAAAAACTCATTACAGGGAAAAGATTCATAAAACCTTCTCTCCGTCCTTGAGGTCTGTTTCGCAGAGGCAGGAGGAGGTAACTCACCTATTTTCACGAACTGCCGTACACTGGAAGTCCTCGCTCCGTGCAGAGTGCTCCTCGTGCACGCCTGCTCTTCCTCTCGGTGGAGCATCGCAGCTCGCTCTAGAGAAATCGGCAAGTCCTTCCTAGTCTGCGGGGAAGTGATGCCAGATCGCTTTTTTTAGCAATGTTCCTTTTTGGTAGAACTTGCAGAATTTGCTCCAAAGTTTTGGCTGGGAAGAAGAACATAGTTTTCTTGCTTCGGCACGAAGTTAGGAACCCAAATGGAGAAGTTTAATGCCTCACGGGGATTATTAGAAACAAAAAAAGCGTTTGAAAGAAAGCTTGCTGCAAATCCAAGCCTTTCTGTAAGCTCTAAATCTGTTACACGTTAGACTGTAGTCTTCTAAAACAAAAGTGACTGCACCAAATAGATACTGTTATTGTTTAAATATTTCTGCTGGGAAATGCTGCATGAAGAGAACCACAATAGCTGCCCCAACGCAGGATTTATTAGAGCAAGTTGGCACCGCTCTGTTTGCAGGGAGTGGAATATGCTTGTAGAGATTATACCAGATTTACAGTGATTAATAATGGATTGGACATGGCAGACTTCAAAGGGTTTGGCTCCCTCGCAGTTTGGGGGTCGGTTCAGCTGAGCTCAGATTGCAGATTCGCTCCAGTGGCTCAAACAAGATTTCTTCCTCGGAGAGCACAGCGTTTGGCTGGCGCCAGCGATGCCCCGCTCCTCGTGCCCCCGCTCCCCTCGGCTTTCTGCGGGCAGCACGGCCGAGGCGGTGGCACACCGAACTTGCCGCCCGGCTCGGCACGGTTCCCTGCGGACACCTGCTTGCCACCGCGGCCGAACCCAGCTCCGGTGAGTGCCCGGCCGGCTCCTGCGCCGTGGGAGGTGCCCTGCTGCACCCGCCGAAAATGGGCCGAGGCCCCCGACGCCGCGGCTGCTGGAGGAGGTGAAGCCCTTAATTACGGGAGAGGTTCTTCTCCAAGCGGGCAGGGAGCGCCTACCGGGAGGATGAGAGGGGATTTTGTCATCAGCCGGAGGGATTAAGTGAGCCAGGAAATGTAGGACATCCCTCGTGCTCGCCGTGCCGCTTGTGCACACGCAGACCTCGAGCTATTTTTAAAGAGCTTCCAGCGTGTGCTGCGGCCGTAACTTTCAGCATTAAACACCTGACATCTGCTCCGTGCAGCAGGAGCTCTCCCGCTTTGTCTGGAGGCTCCTGGTCACGCTGAGGGTAGCACAACAAAGAGCAAGACTTTTAAAATTAATAACAGTGTTATTAATTATGCATTGTTGTAAATACGCCCTCATTTGATCTTTGTCAGACAATTCAGTGGTGTCCTGCGCGCAGCTGCGGTCGCACTCTGCCCAGCCGCATCCCTGCTCCTTCCCCGTCTGCTCGAGCGCTCGGATGCACGCCGGTGCATCTTAATGGAGGACCACGCCGACGAGCCCGGAACAGGCCAGGGCAAGCGCCGGTTGCCGAGGAGCCTCAGACAAATGTATTTCCTAAGTGATAAATGCTTTGGCATTAATCAAGCGTTATTGTGTGCTATAGTCGGGAGGCATCTCGAGCTAATGAAGATGTTTTCCCCCTATCTGCCGTTATCTGGGCGCCTGGAAGTGCTGCGGAGGAGCTCTCATCCCGCTCCAGGCAGGGCTGATGGGATTTGCACCGGTCCCAGTTGCCATGGAGAAAGCGTTGGATGGCTTTAATACATCTCTGCGAATTTCTCCCCGGAGTTTTCCTGTGACAAGCTGGACTGGAGGTAGCGTATAAGAAGCTATAATCTTCCAACTCTATGAAAAAATGATTGATGGAGCACGAGGGGTGTAACAAGCTTACTGGGGCTCTGGCAGCACGTGGTGTGGCGAGGCACTGGCCGTGGTCCCCGAGGGATGCACCCCCAGACCGGGGCTGTGCCCCCCCTGACCCCACTGTCCAAATCCCTGCGTCCCCGCGGGGCTCACCCTGACGTGTCCCCCCCCACCAGCCCTTTGCTGTGCCCCTCGCACTTGGGGTGGGCCGGATGTGGACAGCAGCCGTTGGGCAGCCCCGCGCGGGGCTGTGCCCACGCTCCCATCACGACACTCCTCTTCGCCGGTCCGGACGTGCCGCTCGTTACGGCTGCTCTGTCAACAGTGCTGAGCTCCCCACCTTCTCGTTAACATGCATTCGTGGGAATTAAAGGGAAGGACATTAAACTTCTGTTTGTTTTCACATCAGCGTATTCCCATTTAGCAGTCTGAACGTTTGCATTTGCCTGTTTGCTTTTTACGCTGATGAAAACATGAATGATTCATACAAACAAAGGGAAAAATAATTTCCAGCTCGGTGTGCCAAGCAGCGAGTCGCTCACCTGCTCGGGTCGCCTGAGGTTCCGTTTTGGCTTCCCCCCCCCCGATCCATCCCGTTGCCCTGCCTCTGACCGAACTGGGGGTCACGGATCCTGGTTGGATTGAGTAAACCTGAGCTGGACGTTTTCAGCCAGAAAGGAGACAGCAGGAAAATCAAGAGGAGCAGGGAGAGAAGGGCTGGCTGTCAAAACCCGCAGCCGTGTCTGGAGCCTGCAGGAGCGAGCCCGGGGCCGGTGGGTTTGGGAGCCAGCCCTGGGGCCGGCCGGCAGCCGGCAGGCCTCCTGCCTCCCTCTTTTTGCCTTTTTGTTTTGTTATTTTTCCCACCCACACACCCCCGGTGGTACTTCCAGCTGCTTTATATTCTCCAAACATTTTCCCTTCAGCAGCTCATGGGCTTTTGAAATATGAAGTCCATCAATCACGGGTTAATGTCACCTCCGCAGCGGTCTGTGCGCCGGGGCCCTGGCAGCCGGGCACCCCGTGGGGCCGGGTTTGGCGAGCGGCTGCTGCCGTAGCCAAAAATCAGATGGCCTGGCTCCTCACCTCCGCGTGTTTCCCAGGGGTTTGGTGAAATCCCCTGCAAATCCAGCCGCGCTGCCGGAGGCTGCCCCAGCGCTCAGCTCAGAGGATGCTTTCCCGTGGAGAGAAGAGGTTGCACAGCAAAGCGCGCGCTTCGGCTCATACGCCGGGGTTAAAAAGTAATTAATTAATGAGTTTATGGTGTTTTCCCATCTGAAATTCAAAACAAAAATTATGCAGAACATAGAAGGTAATTAGGAAGCAGCAAGCTACAACACACCTTTAAAGGCGAGCTCTGAAAAGGACGGTGTTCGTCAGCAGGTTTGTAACCCCGCAGCCGGTGACGGCTCCTGCCCTCCGTCGCCTCCCCGGGAGCATTCGTCACGCTTCGCCCTTCCCTTTCGGATCCAGGCGGGGCCCCAGCAGCACCCGAACCCCTCCTGTGCTCGGTGCTTAGCCGTGATCAAATTTCCCATTTAAAATCTATTAGCCAGGATGAGAAAATTGGTTGGTATTTTATGTGCCTGGTTTAATTTTTTTGTTTTCCCTTGCATTTACAACTGGCTCCTAGCACGTCACCCACCTCCTAATGATTTAGCTGTGCAAGATGTTCCACCAATTTATTAGAGTGGAGTGCACGGAGCAGGCCGTGCATACTAAACACGAAGTTTTTACTACACTTGGTTCAATAGTCTGAAAAAGAAACTTTTTTTTTTTTTCCCCTCATCTTCTACCATGTACCAGCGGCAGCGTTGGCAGGGCAGTGTCTCAGCCGGGCACCGGTGATGCGCCAGGCGAGGTGGCGGGGTACGTACGGATGTCGCCGTGCCCTTTCAGGAGGTGAGGTGACCGTTGATCCGTATGTGTCTCTCTCGGCACAAAATCACAGCTGGAAATCGAGGCTTTGCACTGTTTTTCCTGACGGCCAGGTCTGCAGCGCCAGCAGCAGAGGTGTTTGCGTGGCGCCCGCCCCCCCCTTTGCCAGCCCTGCCTCCTCTGCACGGAGGGCTGGAGTTTTCCTCCCGGGAATCTTGCCTCTGGCGCGCGTTCCCAGCGGCTCCTCGCCTCTCCGCGGGAGGGGAAGGCTCGTTCTGGGAGCTGTGACCGAGGAAGCAGCTTCCCGGCCGGTGGGACGATGGGTGGGGTGGCCGGGCTCCCACCTGGAGCATTGGGATGGCCAACGGCCGCCCCGGGAAGGCGGCCCGAGCTATCGGCCGTGCAGCGATACCTCCCTCTCTGGGAAGCGCTGGCCTTCCCGCAGCCCCTTTGTCTTTGGCAGCCGCTCCAGTTCCCAGTTGCACTTTCCTCCCTGAATCCATCATCGCCTGCGCTTATTTGCTGGCCCAGAGAAAGTCTTTGGTTAGATGGGGGGGGTGATTTGGACTATTTTGCTTAGGTTAAAAGATGGGGATGCTGGATGCCAGCCCGAGGCTGGGGAACCGGCGTGTCCGGCACGGCTCTGCAGCCCCGACCCTGCTCCCAGCCGGGCAGGCTCTCGGCTGCAGGGCCTGTTCCCCATGCGGCGAGCGCAATCAGGGCTAACACGTTCCTGAGGTAAGGCCGACTGGTTAACATACAGCCAGCTGCTGCTGCTCTGCTGCCCCATTTCTTTCACTTGTCAACCTCAGAGTCATATCGTAATTGGGAATTTTTAGGGACGATAATTTTACACAAAATACTGTGTTTCCTCGTTCAGCACGTGGGGCAGCTCAAGGTCTGATGGCTGCTGCTGGCTTCCCACTGGTGCCCGTGACCGACAGCCGGCTCGGGCCGTTAGCCACGGCATGGCTGGTTCCCCTCGGAGCCAACTGGGGCAGCAGCAAAAGGGAAAGGGGAGCAAACGGCTGAAAATACGGTCCGAGCATCTTCTGCTGCAGGAGCCGGGCGATGGACTCGTGGTCCACAGCCACAGCCAGCAGCAGTGGTGCTCGGGGAACTCCTAAATAAAGTTTCTAATTATTACAGGCAGTGATTACATCAGTTAAACAATTTTAAGGAAAGACCATCACATTTCTTAATGGTTTTCCCTATTTTTCCCCCGTTTTCCAGCTGGTGTGGTTGAGCTCAGTGCCCCTTGCAAAGAGCAGGGGGGGATCGGCATGAGAAATGGCAGCGATGCGAGCTGAGCCGAAGGGAAGGCCGAAGAAAAATCGTCCTCACAAAAATGTCAGCGTCAACCCTGGCAGGGAGAGAAGGAGAAAGATGGGGTTTGAAGGAGGAGAACATAAAAGCCTCTGCGGGAACGGTACCTGCGCAGGAAATATCGCCCCAAAAGCCAGTGCTGGGGGATGCCGGGGGTACTGACTCCTCTGCTTTGTTCGCTCCAGACGTGCGCTCTGGGTAGTGACTGATGGTGTTTGCCCTGTTGGTTCTACGGTTTCCTCTGCATCTTCTGTTTCTGTTTGCTTTCTCTCTCGGTTTCTTTCTCCCTCTCTTTCTTTCTACTGTTAACTGTCTTTTCCTTTGACTTTAGGCTGCTCCCTCCCCAGGAAGACAGGCACATCCGTATCCCCGCAGCAGCAGCCTTCCCTCCTGCCCCCGGAGCATCCTTGCTCCTCGGGCTGTCTTGTGAACTCCCCAAACGAGCTTTGCCCGCGGTGGCTCGTTCCCCTTCCAGGTGAGTCACGTACTGAGCAGTTAGCCCAGGCTCGCACCGCCTGGGTTTCGGGCGCGTTTCGGGGGCTGCCCAGCCGTGCCGACCTTCGTGCCGCCTTTTCTCATCCCTTAACCTCCAGAAATACCCAGGGGTCCTCCCAGTGCAGGACCTCGTGGTGGCAAAGTCGCCGAGGGCGGTGGGCGCAGGGCAGGCACCGCCAACACGCGGGCGTGTGCGTTTCGTTTGGTTCGGTGCCTGCAATCGATACGAACTTGCTCGGGGTAATTTTTTTGTGTCTTTGAACAGTTTATTTGGCCTCTGGAGTGCTCGTTTTCTAGAGTAATTTCTCAAGCCTTGTCCAAGCCTCTTGTCATGTCTGCGCTAAGTGAGTTTGAGGGCTGTTTTCTAGTCGCTTTCTTGTTTCTATGTTATTTTTCAGTTGGCTCTAAATTTACATTGAGGTGTAATTCAGTTTTGTTTTGCTGACTTGGGCATGAGAAGAAACACGTTACTGTCGCTGGGAAACACCTACAAGGCACTTGGCGTTTGGGCAGCCTGCGGAGCCTTGTGGGTTCTGCTTTCCTCACCCTGAGCCTGTTTCCCCTAATTCCTCTTCCCCTTCGTTGAGCTTGGGCAGTGCCCAGGGACTTACTCGGCGCTGCAGGGACCTGGGGATGCGGGGATGCCATGTCCCCACAGCCACACCAGCCCTGCTGCCCCCAGCCCCTCTAAAATCAAATTAAAGGATGGCCCATGAGCACGGCAAAGGGAAGAGAAAGCCTGATCTTTATAGATGACATTTAAGCCTGTAGAAGGCCAGTGGTTTTTACCCACTGTCACATTTAAAAGGCACTGAATTCATTATACCATTGAATAAATCATTTTTTTTAAATGTATTTATCTGGAGAAGAGCCACTGCTTTCCACTCAAGAGCTCCTCCTGCTAGGACAAAAGCTCCCAGCATGGACGCGAACAACCCAGCGCCGTCCTCTCCTGCCATGCCCATAGCCAGGGTCCGGACCCCACGCCGCCCATCGCGCCGGGATGAGGCGCGGGGGAGCAGCTGAGGGCTGGCAGTGCGCCCGAGAGCTCCCACAGCTTCACTGCCGACAGGCGCAAAGGGTTAAGTGCCTGAGATGGAGCTTGGGAAATCAGGCAGGAAAGTAATCAGCTCCCAGCTGAAGTGAGGAGATGCTTGGTATTTTACAGCTCCTTTCATACACTTTACAGAAACTAATGGTTACACAAATAATACCTGGGGGATGATAACAGGCTATAAATAATTCAGGGTTCTCTGCACAAAGCTGCTGTGTGCGGGTCTGAGGAGCACACAGGCACCCTGCGGTGACTCCAGTCCCTCCGAAAGCAGCGTGGGGGACGGTGCCCTCTTGCCCTCCCGGCAGCCCCCACGGTGGCGGCCGTGCCGTTTCCCCACCGGCTTTGCTTTTTCCTCTGCACCCGCGCTGCCCGTTCCCCTGGCCGCCGCGGTGGTTACCGGCAGTGCCCCTTGCCGATGGTGCTGGGAGAAGCCAGAGGCTTCCCGTCCGTACTGGGACCGTGCAACCGGCTCACCGGTCCCATCGCCGCCTGCGTCTGTGCGTAAGCTGCTTCGGCGCCCGCCTGGCCCCGGGAAGTGGCCGTTCCCACAGCTGAGCCAGGCATCCCGGGGAGCGGCTGCGTCCTGCGAGCCGTGGTCAGGGCCAGGCACGCGCGGGGAGCTGGCTCCGCCCGTCTCTGCACCGGCGCGGCAGTGTTTTTCACGAGTATTTGAGGTTTTTGGAGAGCCGTCACGCAGAATTCCCCATCTGCAGCTGTAGTGGTTTCAGTTTAACTCTGCCGCTAAATATTTTGACAGCCGCTCTTCTTACCGCCTAGCACAGCGTGTCGCCTTGTACGCTAACAGGCCCCTCGGCGCCCTGCCGTGGAACGCCGCATGCTCCGTACCGGCACGCCGCGTGCTCCCCGCTGCCAAAACGGGCCGCGCCGGGCTGCCGCGACCCTCCTGGGGGGAAACACTCCCGGCTCGGACCCCGGCGATGGGAAAGGGGCGAGGGAGAAAGCTGCTGTGCCATGGGGGCAGGCTGGCTGCCGGGGGGCTCAGCCTGTCTCCCCCAAAAAGATTCCCACACGTCAGGTCCCCCCGCTGGCCATCTTAATGTTTAGCCCATGACCTTCTGGCTCTCTTAATGAGGACACGACCAGAGAAGTTGGCAGCAGGACCCACAGCTCAATTAACCAAGAGAACAAAACCCTTCTACATCGTAATTTGGAAACGGGGTTTTTTTCTCAGCCTGTTTCGCAGGGAGGAATTGATCTGTCTAATCTCTTATCTGTGACTATGAAATTGTATTTCCCTCTTAACAGCCTACAAATGTTACAGATGAATAGTTCGGGAGACACGCTGCGAACAGCAGGAATACTAAAAAGGGTCGGTAGGTTTTGCTCGCTCTGGGTTGCGGAAACCAGCACACACGAGTGCCGGGGTCTGCACCGGCGTCAGCCCCGCCGCTCGGGGACCCGTCGCAAAAACCAGCGTTGGCGCCTGACCGCTGCCTGGCTCGGGCTGGGGGGGTCTCTGGAAGCTGTGTTCAGTTTGGACAGCACGGGTTTCTCCACAATTTCCCCTGTGAGTTTGCAGGCACTGGCTCCGCGCTGCAATACTCGGGTTGCAAGACCCAAGGTGACGGTGTCCCGTCACGGCTGCGCTCCCCACCCGAGGGGCTGTCTCCCCCCGCAGCATCTCCGGCGTGGGGGTGATGTGTTGATGCGAAGTGCCCCCAGCCTGTCCCCCCCTCTGCTCCCGTCCCCAGAGAGGTTCCTGGGACCAAACATCCGAGGTGAAGCAGAGCTGCGAAACGTTGGCTCCAGCCTGGGAATTCGGGGTGCAAGCAGCAATCCCAAACTGCTGCTGAACGTGTTAGAAACGGGGAAGACAGCCCGGCTGCCTCCTGCCTCGCAGCTTCAGGAACCCGCACAAGGGAGGGACCTGGAAGCTCCCAGCGGTGGAGCTCTTTGATGGATGAATTTGGAGTGGCCAGGGCGACCTTTTTGGGAGGAGATGGATACTGTGCCCGTCCCAGCACATCCCTCACCAGGGGATGCCCCCAGGGGATCGAGCCCTTTGCAGGGCGCCGCTCGGCAAAACCCCCACCTCCGTCGGGGCACCGTCACTGAACCGTCACCGTACTTAAATGCGTCACCTAGTCACCTTGTTGTTCAAATACAGCTGGATTAATGCAGTCACTTAATGCCCTGTTTCAGCAGCTGATTTTTAAAAAAAGCTAAATAATTGAGGGAATTACTGTAAAATTAGGGAACTTAGCAGTTTATGTACTGCTTACTGTCAGAGCTGCTGGCCATGAAAAGCCAGCGGGTGCTCGCTGGCGGCCTGGCTCGGCGGTGCGGCAGGGACCAGGGGCCGGCAGTGCCCTGCAGCCCCGGCTGCCGACTGCTGGGACTCTGTTGCCCCCGCGGAGCAGATGCTGGAGCCAAGGGTTGTCCTGGCCCAGCCCTGGCTCCAGAAACCCTTCGGTCCCCCCAAAACACAGCCATGGAGCGGGAAGGGGCTCGCGGAGCTGCAGATGGGTCTCCTGCCCTGACCACTGTGGCCAAGACTGAGCAGGCAAGAGTGAAAGTAACTGTGGTGGGAAGAAACAAGCTTCATGTCCTCACGTTTTAGTACGGGAAATATCACCTGCTCCTTCAGCTCCTCTCATAAACAGAGAATTTATGTCAGCGAGCTAAACCAATATAAGTTGAATAATACTTGTTGATTAATGTAGTCGATGAATTTCATCTTTTCTTTAAAATATTTGCTGCATATTTCTGTAAATTATTCATCTGGTTTATAAGGCAAAGCAAATATTTGTGAATAGATATGAATTATGTGATTTATAAAGATGAAATATTCATGAGTCATTTTCATTATTCACCTCGTCCTGGAATCGCTACATAAATCTGATCAAGCAAATAGATTTGGTGAAGCTCAGCCTGAATTTACGGATATCACGGAGCTCGCTGGCTCCCACACAGCAAACCGGCGTGGGTTTGGACCGAGCGTTTGAATGGCGTGCTCCACTGCGCTCCTCGGGCTGCGGTACCGCTTCACGCAGAAATCGGCTTTAACCTGAGTTTCTGCAGAGACAAGGGCAGGAAGAGGAGACTGACGGTTTCCTTCCCCGACAAGGACGCCGGCGCTGCCGGGAGGTCGTGCAGCACCGCGGGGAAGGGTGCTGGGGAGAGGTGTTGCGACTTGGAGCGACGGCTGCAGACAGCAGGAGCATCGACCGTGCAAAATGAGTGAAAAGCGGGATAAAAAGCCTTGCCGTTGGGCAGCTTCAAACCCGGCCCTTGCAGATGCCCTTCGCCAGCCTTCGGCTTCCCGCGCATCCCCCCCGCCTGCCCGTGGTGCCTGCTCTCCCACCCGCCTGCCGCCAGGCTGCTCGGACCCCTGTGCCCGAGGACGCTGAGCTGCAGGAGGGCAGGTTTCACCCTCTGAGGGCTCCCACCAGGCTGCTCTCCCTCGTGCATCCTCCAGAACATCACCTTTGCCTCCCATCTCTTCATTAAAAGAGATTTACTTTACAAAGGTGGTGTCCAAACCGCTGAGTGGTGGGAGGAGCAGCAAGAGAAGCGTCTCATGAGGGATGTGCTCAAGTGAGGGACATTTATCTCAGCCTGTGCATTCCAAAAACCAAAAAGCACCTTGGCGTTGTGAAACGAGGACAAGTGTGGAGAACGCTGGCAGCAGAGCGGTGACCCCAGAGGAGAGCCAGGGGGACAGCAGGGACCCCCGGCCGCAGCGGCCTCGCAGGGACAGGGTGAGTGTGGGAACAAATCCGGTGCCAGTCTTAGGGTTAAAAATAAAAACTGGAGCGTTAAAAACTCAGTTGAGCAGATGCTTAACTTTTAGGACGTGAGTAATGCCTCTAACTACGCTGGGACTGTGGGTCTGCTTAAAGTTATGCACACACTAAGTGCTGCTTGGACCGGTGCCACCCGGCGCTCGCAGTAATGAACTCGGCTTTTTTGGAAGCTGCAAAATGAGCACTCAGAAATTCAGCTTTGGGGACCTTCATATTTTCCAAAGTGTTAAAGTGCTTTCTTTTTAAATAGCAGGCTTCCATTTAGAAAATAGACTGTTCCACAGATAGCATTATACATCTTCTGCCACGGGGGTGTCTTGCTCAACACTGCGCGGGGACATCGTAAAACCCATGTGCTTAGCCAAGTGGAATTGCTGACTCTATTACCCTGGTCAGAGAAAACCGTCTGTCTTCATCCTCCCTCTTATCCATCAGAAGGGGCCGGTACGTACTGCGCATCCCAGATCCGCAGCCCATCAAGCTGAATTCGGTGGAACCTCTTTGGGGATGCGGAACCTGAGGCCATGGCTCCTCTCGACATGCTGAAGAGGTCGGATCGACCCATAGGGTTATTTAAATCCACCGGAGGAGGATGGACAGCGTGGACATCCCGCAGCCCACGCTCCCACCCAAAAGCAGAGGCGGCAGGGTCGGCTGCTGTTTTAATGGCATCTCAGAAACGAGGGAGCGATTGCTCCAGAGCCGTGTGTGTGGTGCGGGCAGCCCCAGTGAGGGGTGGGCGTGCAGGGACCCCAGGGCAGTGGGGACCCCTGGGCAGCGGAGCCAGTGGCCGCACTGAGGAAGGACACGGGGTCTTTGGGTCCCCAGCAGCTCCCTCTGCGCCGCAGGCACGCTCGCTCGCAGCCCCTCTCCCGCAGGTCGCATTGCTGCCTGCGAGGCAGGAGCAGCGATGCTTTATTCCGGCCGAGGCAGTTGCTGAGTTTTCACACTAAACCCCAGGCTTGTTCAGCCGTGGGGTGGCATTTTTCCCCTTGCCGGCTCTGGAAGAGCCACAGAGAAGCCATTTATCAGCACTGTGTGTGCACCCGATCTCCGGGGCTCGCTGCTGCGCCTCCCGTTATCGGCCGTCTGCGCAGCACTTAATGAAGCAGCTACTTTGAGGCGGCGGCTTAATGAATTTGGGAAGTTTCTGACCCTTTTATTGCAACGTCTCAGGTATCAGGGATCTGGAAAATAGTTTTAATGTTGCGTGGACCATTTTGAGCCAGCGTATTTCCTCTGGGTATTCTGCTGTGAGATGTGTAGCAGAGCTTTGGGCCAGCGGCCGGCAAGCTGCAGTAGTGGGACATTCAGCCGCTGGGGCTTTTCCTGAGAGAGGTTTCTGCGGTTAATGCTTCTTTCCCATACAGCGCCTCTCCCATCGGAGCACGCCGAGGTTGGAGCGGGCTGGCGGTCACCGCAGGCAGAGCCGGCCTCGGCTTTGCCGTCGTGCCGCGGGGGTGCTGCCTGCCCATGGGTGCCTTCCCCCTTGGACGACAGGCGGCGGCGCTGGGCGGGGGGTAAGCGCAGGTGAAGGCAGCGGTAAGCGGCAGCCAGCCGCTCTGCCAGCCCCTGGGGGACAGGGCTGGTGCCGGCCGCAGGGCACCGAGAAGCAAAGCCTCTGTGGCCGGAGTATCGGTGTCTCCATAAACGCGCCTTTCCCATCGGAGGGCACGGCGGGCTGCTGAGCTGCGGAATAGCTGCCAGCTGCGCGCGCAGGCGATGCGGCAGTGCCAGCAGCGGGAGAGGCAGCTTTCCAGCGCGCTGCCCCGACAGCAAGCTGGGCTCGCCGGTGGCATCGCCCCGGGTGGCATCTCCCCACACGGGGCCCTGCCACACCCGGGTCTTCTTCTGCGCCCCGTCAGACTCTGCCGCAGCCGTCCTGCTGTGAAGGACGTGTTCCTGCAACGTGCGCTGGGTGTCGGGAAGCCCTCCTCTGAGCGAGGGTGTTTCTGCAGCTCTTGAGGCACCAGCGCAAGCCCCGGGAACGCGCTTTTGCCGAAAACCGAGCAGATTCTCCTGTATCCGCACGCTTGGCAGGAAGGTGCGGCTGGGCTCTGTGCACCGTGGGGTGCTGGGCGAGGGCCGGACCGTGCGGTGCCCGTGTTCCACACGGTGCCCATGTCCCGCTGCGCCTCCATCCCCCCTCCAGCTCCAGGGTCCAGTCAGGAGCACCCCATGGGCACCTCTTCCCCCCAGACCCATCTTTCGGGGGATCTGGAGCCAACCTTTGCAGGTGGGTTAAAACCATGCGGGTTTTTCCGAAGCAGGAGGGAGGGTGTGCAGGGAGGTTCTGCTGCTGCGGCAGGGCCAGCAAAGGAGGGGTCTGAGCTGGAAACCCCCCAGGAACGAGCTGCGCAGCGGCTGGGAAGGGTTTCCGTGCCTTGGCCCCAGCTCGGTAACGATACACGCTTTAGTAACGGAGAGAAATTGCACCCTGGGGTCGGTGCAGCTAGAAACGCGCCTGCCGATATTGGGCAACGTTCGTTTGAGGTTTTGCCTCCTGGCCCTACACGGTCTCGACAAAATGAAGCACGGCACGCTGGCAGGGGATCTGAACTCAGACAGCAAACTTTGTAGTGGCTTTGGATAATACAGAATTTTACACAACGAAGTCAAGAGCTTGGTGGCTTAGAGACAGCCGAGGCTTTCCAGGGCAAGGCAGTAAATCCTGCCCCTTCACAGCCCTGCTCCAGAGACTCGGGCTGCGGCTGCGGTGCGTTGCTGCTCCAGGTCAGGGCGTGCCTGCAGAACTATTGCAAGCCAGTCCCAAGGAGCGCAGGACCCCGGGGCACAGCCGGGAGCATGTGGTCCCCACGCTGGGTAGCCGCAGCCCATCCTCCTGCGCCGCTGCCTCCTCCCTTGCCCCCGCAGACAGGCAGAGGACCACGAAGAGCAGCTGCCGCCGCCGCCTCCGGACTCGGGGATTTGTTTTCAAGTTGCTTCTTTTCCCCCATCTGCTTTGTCGAAAGACTTTGTTCTTAGGCATTTATTTTTTAAAAGAATAGATAAAAATCTGCACTCCTCCAAGGGACATTAATTGCTGCTACTTTAGAGCATACAGGGCTGGTAATTACATTTTTTGCTCAGCAGCTGCTGGACTTGGAAACGGCTTTTGTCTCTGAAAAGGAGGAAAGAGGCACAGCACCTCCCAGGTAAACCACGTCCGGGTCCTCCAGCGCTGGGACAGCGCCGGCGTGCCGCTGGGCGGCAGGCAGTCCCAGGGCCCGGGCTGGGGGACGGCAGCCCCAGCAGTCCCCGCAGCAGCCCCCCAAGCAGCCCCCCGAGCAGCGCAGCCTCTTGCACATCCTCCTGGACGTCCCTCGCTGCCTCCCCGCACGGGACAGTTTGTTTGTCAGCACTGGGAAACAAATGCAGCCAAAGCCACCACTGCCTCACGGCAATATCGGCTATAATTCTAAGGTCCGTTAAATATGATTTAAATATTTTTTTACTCATTAGCAATAATTTAGACTGATTCTCCCTTTTTTTTTTTTTGAAACTTCAAGTATGATTGTAATAGCTTTGTAATTTTGGGCTCTATCATTAAAATTAATGATATCCTAATGCTCTATGTGCACCAGAAAAGTCTGATCAGTTTTTTCCCCTTTATATATCATTACTAATAGAACATTTTAATGGCTGTAATTTCCAGCCCTGTAGATGGAAACCTAAAAATAGGAAGAAAGCCTATTTCATCACGCCATGCCAGCGCCTAAATAATTCAATTACATAGACCGGAATATCTGAAGCTGGGTGTGTTCCCAGCTGCAGATAACCAAAAGTACTTGATATTACTTTTAGAACAGGGCTGGGTCTTAGAAGGTCTCGCCCTCCGGTCCCCACCAGGGATGGGTGCCAGCGTGCGGCCGCAGCAGCATCTTCCCCTCGCCGAGCCGGAGGCCGGAGGTGCTGCCGGGCTCCACCAGCGGGGCAGCACCAGGGCTCCAGAAGTTCGGCCCTGCTCGTGGTAAGTACAAACCGCCCTGTTGTCCGGAGGGCAATGCCTGCACTGGTGTCTGGCAAAGGCTGCTCCACAAACACCGTGGGCTCCTGGCTGACGGCATCCCTCCCACGGCCCTTGCTGTGTTCTCTGTTTCTCCCAGCGCTTTCCCCCGCCAAGGGGACGGGCAAGAGCATTGCCACATCCCTAAAACCATGCTAAGCACCCGCTTTATTACTCCCCACGCTCTTTCTCCTGCTTAGGCACTTCTAAAGCCTTTCATCATCCTACGCACTCCTACGCACAGCTAACTCCTTTCACGTCTGTACCTTGCGGAGTTTATCGGACGTATTTCTCCTATTTATTGGTTTATGCTTTGCCTCCGCTGCCAAGAATTCACAATTAAATCCTCATTGTGGGTTGTTTTGTGGTTTTTTTTACTACTTTCTCTTTCTTTGCCGAAGACAGTGAGAGATCATCCTCGTGCTCGTGTGTAGAGCCGATAGCTCCCTTGGCGGCCGGACCCAGGTGGTGGTGGGAGGGGAAGGGCACTGCGGGTCCCTTCCAGCCCACGCCTTTTCTCACCTCACTAACGCACCGTTCTGGGCCAGATCCGCCGGTCCCTTGCGAGCAGAGCAGAGCACGGGCTCGCTGAGGCTGCGGCGGAGGTGGTGACCGTGCCATCGCACGCCATCGGTGCGGCGAACCTGCCAGCCGCGCCAGCCTCGCCCGCACCGCGGCTCTGTGGGCATCACGTCGGCTGCCGGGAGAGAGAGGGAGGGGCACGGGAGGAAAGAAAAGCCATTTTTGTATGTCTTTGGTAGCAGTTCGTGAGCCACATGCAGAAGTGAAGGACGCAGCCTTCGCGGGGCAGCATCGCAGCTCCAGCCGTGCAGCCGGCGCTGTTGGACAGTTTGCAGCTCGGCGTGACACAAAAGCTGATATAATTAACGAGGGCGCAGCTCGGGCCTCTCCAGAGAGCCGGCGGTGCCGTGGGCAGCTGGCCGTGCTTTGCCCCGGCACGGCCGTATCGGCTGCTGCTCGTCAAATATAATGGTGAGACTTTCTTTGGGTTTTTTTTTTCTCTTTTCCAGGTTTGCTTTGCCTGCGGGCACCGTCCCGGTGCAGTGGCACGAGCAGCCCGGGCCAGGGGGACTGCACCGAGACCGAGGTTAGATGCGCACCTTTCTGTCGGATGGTTGGTGTACCGTAACTGCCCGGTCTGAGCATTCCTGTGGTTCCTCCCTGGGTGCCGTAGCCCGAACGTCACCTTGCGCCACTGCACAGGCAAACCAAGACGGCCTCCGGAGGGGAACGGGGCTGGTGGAGGGATGTCAAAGATCATAATTGAGTGGGGTGGACCCAGTTCCCCCCCGAAACCCAGCAGACTGTGACAGTAACCCCCCTCTGCAGCTGCGGGTGTGTAGGCACGGCCAGCCTTGTAATGCAGGCTGGCAATTAAAAACCTCTTTTGAAGGTCTCTTCAGGCTCAAACATCGTTTACTGCCTAATAAGGAGAGCTTTTATATTTTGGCATTTCTTTTCCCGTGGTATTATCAGTGCTCGGGAGAAAAAGTCAAAGCAACGGAGAAAATTAGCGCAGCCGTAAGTTATTGGGCTGGAAGCAGCAGCGAGGGCGGGAGCACCCGGGTCCGTGCCGCCGGAGCTCGGGCTGGGCGGTGGAACGGGACGTGCCTGCAAATGCCACCCTGTTAGAGCACGACTCTTCCCTCGTCCATTAGGCAGATGAGATTCGCAGGGGTCGAAGCCTCGCCTGAGAAACGAGCGTAGAAGAACAAGCTGGAGACAATTAGGGAAATGTCAGAAATTGTGGAATTAGAGATGAAAACCCTCCGAGCGCGGATCGGTGCGAGGTGGCTGAAGCGAGGAGCGGAGCCGACCCCGGGCTGGGTGACGTTATGCTGCCAGGCAGGTGACCGAGCCCTGTGTGACGTTTCCGAGGCTGTTTCCAACCCAAACCCCACTGTGGGCTTTGCCATCCCCTTCCCCTGGGGAGCCACGGGCATGGCTCGGATGCAGCTTTTCCCACGTGCTCGGCGTCCCTTGCACGCCTGTGGCAGCATCAGCAGGAGAGCCTGCATCCCCGACACGAGCCGCCCCGCTGCCTGCAGGGTCCCGGCACCCCCGGGCCAGCCCTTCCCAGGCTGTAAAGCTGCAGCCAACGTATGCAAAGCGCAGTCGGATGGTGCTGCGAGGGCTGTTAAATCGATTCGGCTGTTCTCAGGTCGCCCCATCAGGAGGAGAAGAGGCTCCGCCGAGAAAGGGAAGCCGAGGGGCTTGGGGAAAGCTGCATTTCTGTTCGGGTGGGACACAAGCGAGGGCAGCCGGTGGTGGCCTCAGCCTGGCTGCGTTGCCTCAGGTCTCCAAGTCAATGTTTACCGCAGGATGAGGCGTTTGGTGTGGGCTGTTCCGAGGAGCTAATGCTGGCCAGCTGCTAGCCGAGTGTTTGGGAAAGGAGGAAAACATTTGTATTCTGCCTCGTCTTTGGGTTCCCAGCGTGGTGATGCTGTAGCACCAGTCCACGCTTCGGTTTGCCTCTCGCGTTGAAGTTTGGGTGCCGCAGGGAATACGTTATCGCCCGCAGAGCAGCACGCGCAGCAGCCGGCTGTGGAGCGAAACTTCAAATGGGCAAGAGCGGGCTCAGTAAGACAAGGTGCTGTCCTTCCAAGGCGCGTCAGCCCTGACCCTGCCGACACTTCCCCCACGAAAAGAAGTGATTGTCTGCTTCCAGCCCTCCGCTGAGCTGTGGCACAAGGAATTTGAGCTGCGATGTCCTGTATTTCAATGCAGGCGGCTTGCCCGCATTCCGAGAGGATCCGGGATGCGTTTCACTGCGCGGCTGCCGGCGCTGTCCAGCCCCGCGCACCCAGCCCTGCCCTGCAGCGGGCAGCAGCAGGCAGAGGGGGTGCGGGCACCCGGCTTTTCAGGGGGGGACGAGAGGGTAGATGTGTGCAGATCTGCTCCCGGCAGCTCTCGTCGTGCTCCTGTCGCCCTCCGGGGCGAGAAGCCAAGGTCAGGAAGCAGAAGGTTTCCACGCTCTGCAGCAGATCGGAAACCCACGGTACCTCAACGTTTGGAGTTGTTGTTCCCAGCGTGTGCAAAACAAAATCTTTTTGTAAAAACAAACCAAGATAAAAAAAAATAGTAAAAAGAAAACCTTGTCAGATTCCCAGGGAGCAACGTCGATTCGTTCAGCTCCGGGGGCTGCAGCCTGCAGCAGCGACGTTTCCAGGCAGGAGCTGGGATGCCCGGCCCCCGCCCCGGCTGCCGCACACGCGTGTGCCCAGCCCGGCGTCCCCGGCAGCGGCTCGGCCCATCTCCGTGCCGCCCGGCCCACCGCCGGCAGCCGTGGGAGAGGGAATCCCGTGTAGGAAAACGCCCGGATAGCACACGGGGTCTCTGTGGTGCATAACGGGGTCAACCTGCTCATTTCTGGTCCTCGAGCGCTTTGCAAGATTCTCCCTGTGTGCAAGGATCCACATTTTCTTCGAAGGTAAGAATTTGTCATCGCACTTTTCCCCCTCCTTTCGGCAGCAGGAGGTTTTCCTGCCCGCACGGGGGGGGCACGTGAGGTTGTGGCACGGCCCTGCTGAGCTCCATGTGTGCCGTGCACAGCCACGGCACGGTCGAGCCGCCAGCCCTATACTTTTGTACAGCGATATATTCAGCACCTGTGTTCAAACCGATGCGCCTTTCTATCTTAAAAATATTCATCGGGTTTTATCGGTCTCATCAAACTGCTCCATGTGGGTACTGCTCCGCGGTCGGCGATACGAGCGCTGCAGTGCGGTAACAGATACTAGAACGGATTCAGAGCTGTATTTTGCCGCTCCTCTCCTCCTCAGGAGCTCGGGTCCCAGTGGGCTGTTCAGATGCTGGTTCTTGGGCCGGCCACCTCCGCGCTGGGAGCACAGCCCTGCCCGCGGCCGTCTCGGAGCCCGTGGTGCTCGCTGGGACTCTGCGAAACTTCTCGCACCCGCAGAAAGTGCCCAGGGCGGCTATTAAGGTGTAATCAATCAGTGTCAAATAAAAGTCATCAGAATATGGCTGAGCGTCTGATTGCCTGTAACCAACATAATTAGACGGTGAGGATTTTCTTTCTTTTCCCTTTCTGTGAGAAGGCTAAAAGCCTCCAAAATTGGAGCTAATATCCTGTGTCTGGAGCAAGGTGAATTCACATTTGACCTATTGTTCAAATATTCTCCTCAAATCCAGCACGACCTGGAGACGGCAATCACAGCAGGGGCTTCGGCACAGACCTGTCTGACGAACACCAAAAAAAAACCCAAAAAATCCCTGAAGTTTGCTTCCGTTGAGTCTGCTGCTCGGGCAGATTTCAAGGGTGACGGGGCAGGAGGGAAGGTCTTTGTCTCCCTCATTGATCACCGCCGTGCGAGCAGCCTTCGTCCCAGCGCAGGTGAGCATCACGCTGGAAGCATTTGCTAAATAAAGCCGTGTGTGTGTCGGCGACTCGGCAAGGGAGGTGGGACAGACCGGCCTGAGGTGGGAGAGAGGGAGAGGGCACGCGCCGCGGGCAGCTCGCCCTCCCCGAGGTCCCGGTGTCGGAGCGTCTCCGCTCGGGAATGCTCAGCCCAGGGCAGCCCTGAGCCCTGGCTCCCTCCCAGGGCCGAACGGCTCCTGCTGACGGGTGGTGCTGGGACGGACCGGGAGGACAGCAAGCTGCCCGAGCCTCCTGCTTCCGAGATGGGAGCAGCAGCTCCCTGCCGAGGCTCTGCTGGGGGCACGGCTGCTGCCTCCTGCCTGGCAGGTCCCGGGCCGGGATGTGGAGCCTGGCACCGCGGGGGAGGTCTGCCTTGGCTGCCGCTCTTGGGCTCCACGGACGGGCTTTCCCTCTGTTTTCTGCAAAGAGAAAAGACTTTGCTAGGAAGCAAAGGATGAGCCTCTAATCGCAACCCCGTGATGCTGCGGTCCTCTGGCCCGGCTCCAGCGCCCACACGGTGCCGGTGCAGCCTGGGCTCGCAAGCACCCGTCGCCTTTGTATCTCCAGCAACGCCGCACCGATTGCCTCAGGCTGACTAAAGTAGGCCGTGTTTCCATATTCCCTGTCACCGCTTATCTGTCTCCTCTCGCTCTCCAAATCCTCTTTCCATTTATATTGGCTTTAATGAAGTGCTGCCATCCCGCAGCACCGCTGCGCCCACCCTCACCGGCCGGCGCTGCCCCGCGTGCCAGCACCCCGGCAGTGCCCGGCTGAGCCGGCGGCCAGCGTTGCGGCTCTCATCCCCGTCTGCAGAGGTGAAGCCTGAGCCTTCCCGCCTGGCTGGCCATACCGTCTGGCTGATGTTTAGGTGGGTTTTTTTCCCTCCAGCTAATTCTTCTTTATCAGATTTTTGATGTTTTTCTCCTGTCATCCGGCCTTTAAGGCGACCTGCAAGGGAAGCAAACAAATGAGGCTCTCATTATTTTGTCCTTTTTACTTCACTCCCTGTGTGTTCTATTGATCCGTTCCTTCCTCACCTAGTTTGTGCGTGTTTTGGCACGGAGGCTGTTCGGGAAGGGCTGCGGTAGGAAAAGCCAGTCCCGTTCCAGTTCCTTCCCCCGTGTCATTCTGCTTCTGGCGAAGGCAGGCTGCATTCTGGTGAGCTCCTGGGACCAGACCTGCTTTTCCCTGGGCCAGGCGAGGTTTGGAGCCCGGGGGCGCTGGACAGCCCGAGCTCACCGCCCAGACAGACATCCCCTGCCAGGCTCAGCCGCCGGCTTCACCAGCCCTCCGGGCCTCGGCATCGCCCTGAAAGGTCCTCGGCATCGCCCTCCGCGGGGCCCCGCCTGTGCCGAGCATCACCAGCCGGCAACCAAACCATCCAACGGATCTATTTTCCTAAGCACCGAGTAATTAAAAAAACAGCGCATGGAAGTAATTCCCACTTAGGAGAAAGGACCTGCTGGAATTCGTGATGGGAAGGAGGCATTCAACAGATGTGCATTAGCATAATGTGGAAATGGCGTGAAGGATGATGCTATTTTTCTCCCCAAGCCGCTTACAGTAAGAGGAGCTGCCCTCCCCTCCGCTGCAGGTTTCCCTAGCAAAAAGGAAAGTCAGAATAAATAAAGCCACGGGACGGGTGGCTGGAAGTCCCGGTCAGGCCAGCACCAACCTTTCTCCCAGGGCTCTCCAGCGTGGGTGCAGACCAGCTCAGCGAAAGCCAGGAGGGGTTTCCTTCAGAGATGGAAGGGGTGGGTGAGCCGGGNCCCCCCCACCGCTGACATTTCTTCCCAGCTCTGGCATTTATTTTAATCCGCTCTGGTTTTGCATTTCCCTCTCGGGATTAACAGGCAAAGCAGCGAGCTGTCGATACGTAAAGATTAACTCACCCCGTGTGAGAGCCCCTGCCGCCAGCCACAGCCCGTGGTGTGAGGGGGAAACTGAGGCAGCCTCAGCGTCCTGTGCGAGGGATGCGAAGCCCGAAAAATCCCTGCGGGGCCATTTTTTGAGCGCTGGCAGGAGTCACCAGACAGAGGTACACCCGCACCCAAGGGCCCGCGCCGGTCCCAGTCAGCTTGCATGACAAAGCATGGTGAGTCGAGACGGCCGCGCTCCATCCCTGCCCAGGCACTGGCCAGGAGCCGAGCAGATGGACAGACAGACAGGCCATTGTGCATCTCCCTCCAGGCACTGCCCGGGGGACAGATGGACAGACAGACCACTGTGCGTCGGGGCGGCCAGACAGATGCTCACCGTCCTGTCCAGCATCCTCCCGCTGCACATCGTCTGCCCGCAGGCTCCATCTTGTGGAAGATGCTCCCCTGAGGAGCCACCCCTCGGCGTGGGAGCTGCCGTGCGTGGGTCCGCTCAGCACCGCCGGCGCCGCAGGAGGGTCCCCGGTGGGCTGGCGATGCTGGCACCCAGCCGGCACCCCGGCTCCCCCGCTCTACCTCCATGGGCTTAATAATACATTACGCCCCTGTACAGTTAATCCGGGAAATAAATGCAGTGGAATGTATCTCAACAGATGGAGGACAATTTTCTTCTCATCATTTAACCGACACACCGAGCACGTCCCTTCGCAGGGTCCCTGTGCGGAGAGAGCCGATACGAGAGCAGGCGGAGCACGCCGTGCTCGTCCTGCCGCTCCATCAGGCAGAATTTACCTCTCCCCGTTTAGGGGGGTTTAGGTGCAGCAAACAAGAGGAAGGAGTGAAACGCGGTGGCAAGTGCCGCCATGCTGTTCCAGGTAGCGATGCCTCGGGCTGTGGCACGGCAGCACTGGGGCTTTGCTGGTGGCACTGGGCAGCTCCCACCGCCCCGGCCCCCTGCGCTGCAGCAGAGCAGCCTTTCCCTCGTTGCACCCCTCAGCTGCAGGGTAAAGCTGAGTGGTTTTCAGTCTGCTGCGTGTTCCGCTTTCATGGAGGTTTATTTACCATATAACGTGACACAGCGATTTCACTGTATGTAATTTAATGACCCGTTAGGAAAGAATTAATCACTGGAAGCGGCGCTCACACCGGACATTGCTGAGGTCCGGCAAGAGAAACCCCAGTCCCAGCCCTCACTACCCGGTCCCGGTGGTGCAGCCCCTCGGGCAGGGGGGTTTGGCAGGCAGTGCCGCCGCGGACAGGCAGAAACGCTGCCGGCTTGTCACCCCATGTGGCCCAGGTTCCTTTGCGTCTGGCTGTTGCCCGAGGCTGGGGACACAGCCGGCGGGACACGGTTGGAGTCGGCGCTCGGTAGGAAAACAGGATGCGCGAAACTCTCAAGAGCACATCCAATTTCCATATTTTCCATCATTTTAATTACATAAAAGGCAGATAAATGGTGAGTGTGCTCCTACTTGTGCCTTTTCTCTTCATTGTTAGTCCTTCGCACGGGGCAGTGTGCGAGGAGTCAGCCGGTGAACAGTGTCCACTCGGAACTCGTTCTGCTTTATTTATCTCGTTGGCCAATCATTCCCCAGAACATAATACAACAAACATTAATTACTACTTCAGCAAGTCTTGGAAACACTCAGCGCTGCTCAAATGCCATCGTAGCCTCGTGCTCCGCACTTTAAGGCACGTGGACAAACGCACGCACCCAGCGGGTCTGACTGCACAAGCCTGCCGCTCCGAACAGGCGGCTCGGAGAAGTTTGGAAAATGTGTGGGTGTGCCAAGGAAAACGCCAAGCCTGTTGTCCAAAGAGGCTGGAAGATCCGGGGGGATGCGGTGGGAAGCAGCGGGGTTGGACCGCACCACATGCTGCGGCACGCCGGGCTCCGGGCCGGGGCGCAGGCAGCCGGCGAGCGGCCGCAGCAAGCCGTGCCAGCACGGGATCTCGGCGCGCGCTGGGCTCGTCTGGGGCTCGCAGCCGTCGCGTTGCAATGCTTCACCTGCGCGTGAACGGCACCCCCAAGTCCCTGCGCAGTTTCAAACAGTGTTCCCAGTGCTGGGACTCGAACACCCCGGCAGGGTCGGGCCGGGGCTGGAGGGGCTGGGTGCTCCCGTGGCAGCTGGGGGGGGGACACAGCTGGAGGCACTCAGCACCGCCCCCAGCCCACCTACAAAGGGCTGCTGCAAAGCCCAGGAGAGCTTTTGGCCAGGGGGAGGGGGCTCCAGGGTGTGGGCTGCCAGCCCCGTTCACTCCTGCTGAGCTTCTGCTTTGGGACATCCCTGCCTGGAAGGATCTGCTGCGCAAACCCCTAAGCACCGGCTGCTGGGGGGCTGCTGCAGGCTCCTGTGTGCGGCCGGGCTCTGCACCCCTGGGGCTTGGCTGCGCTCAGGAGAGGTTTCCCCCGGCAAAGCGATCAGAGGGCCAGGCAAACACTGGCGTGGGCAGAGAAGAGGACTTTCCAGGAGCAGCGAGCTTTGCTGAAGGTGCGTGAAGCCTCCTCGTGCTCAGCCCTGGGCCAGCTCTGGGAACACGGGGTGGGTCGGGGTTTGGGCTTTCCTGGCCAGGGAGCTTCGGAGGTCTGGTGGTCTCAAGTGCTGGCACTGAGGTGTCAAGGTTTGGGGGGTCCTGACCCCCAGGGAAGAAATCCCAGGATGCGGAGTGAAGGGAAGGGCAGGGCTGCAGCCAGCAGCCGCTGCGATGCTGACCCGAGGTCAGGCGGTGCTGAGCAGGTTTCTGTACTGGCAGCTGAAGGGAGTTGTTCTGTTGGGGACGTATAAATGCAGGGGGGAGAGGAATAAATCTCAATTCTCAGCACCCTTCTGCCACGCTGACTCGCACCAGAGCGGTGCACATCTGCCTAATTAGGAGCAATACTTCTGGCAGATGAGTTTCTTCCGCCGGGATAAGTGGGATTTCTTCCCACCCGTGCCTCTGGAGAGCCGGGGCAGCCCGCTGGTTTCCTTCATGGGCTGTGGCCACGGAAGCACCTGAGCTGCTGGTGTGTAGGTGCAGCCCCTTCCCACACCCCTGCCCTGGGGGTACCTCGCTCCTGGCCCACCGCTGCCCCCAGGATGGGGATGGGTGCTGGCCCGGAGGGTGCTGGCTGGCGCCAGCCAGCTCGGAGATCCAGTATTGCCTCTGGTGTTTCGGCTTGTCTGCGAGCAAGGAGGGGTTTAGCTCGGCGCAATCCAGACGTGTTTCAGAGGGGAGAGGGAAGAGATGTGTCTAAAGCCAGGCAGCAGGATGACATTTTTCCAGCCAGTTTAAGTTCAACATGATTAGACATTCCTCCTACACACCGAGGCACAGAAACGCTTCGGCAAGGTCTTTCCCTGGCAGGGCTGCCTTCTCTGCAGCCCTCCCCACCTCCCCCCTGCTCCTCCACCCGCAGGAACCCGGCCGTTCGGGTTTGCTCTCGGAGTTACTAAAAGCTTTAAAAATGAGGGCAATTTTCCTTGCCCGTAGCCCCACTGCCAGCTGCAGTGCATTTCCAAGAGGATCTCTGCATTTCATTAGATGCAAAGCTTCTGTCTGAGAGAAATCAATTGCAGCCTGAATCTTAAAGACAAAAATCAATCCTAAGTCTGCTTTCCAAGTGTGGGCTCGTATGCATACGTCGGCTGAAGAGGCTCGGGCAGCCTCCGGGTCCAAAGGGGCCCTTATGGACTGTCGTGTCGGGCATCTGCGAGAATAAGAACTGGCTCTGAATGCCAAGAAGGCACAGGCTCCTCTCTGGGGTGTGGTTGCTTAAGGGGCTGGTTCTTGTGAGTGTGGGGATGTGCCCCAGTGCAGTGAAAACCCATCTGCGGTGCAGGTTTCCATGGAGAGCTAGGTGGAATCAAAACTTAGCCTGTGTCAGCACACTCAGGTGTGCCTGCTGCAGTACCGGTGCATGTCTGCCTTCCCTAAACAGTCAGTACTGTTACGTCAGTGCTCTGGGTTTGCATTTGTGCAGGGAAAAAGGGATTTACAAATGCTTTTAATTAAGAAAACAGTTGCATGTCATTTTGTTAGCGTCCCGCCCCCGAAGGGCCGTGTGTCTTTCCTCCAGCGTTTCCCCTGAGCAGGGTGCCCCGGTGAGGGGGCACAGGGCAGCCCGGGAGAGCCCCGGCATCCCGGGGAGGGGCGGAGGAGGAGATGCTCTGCGGATAGAGCCATATGTTGTCAAGTTAATAAAAGACCTTGGAAAGCATAAATCCTCTGTATGCTGGCTGCTAGCCCAGGTGCATAATTTCCTTGCCATCGGGGGGAGCAGACGGCAGCTGTACAGCTCCTGTATTGTGAGCTAATGAAAAAGCCCACAATGAAACGCTCCATCCCCCGAGGACTGCGAGGGAACTCGGCCCTCTCCGTCAGAGCCATTATTTGTGTTGGAGGAGAGCCTGGCAGGCTGGAGCAAGGCTTCCTCCTGCCCCGGTGCGGGGAAAGGCTGGTCCTGCTGCAGGCTGCGCCTGGCCCAGACGAGCACCCCGGGGTCCTGGGAGGCACCTCGGGGGGGGAGACAAGCCAGGACCTCCCCTGCGGCACAGGGGAAAGGAGCCGCTTCTGCGGAAGGGGACAGAGCCTGTTTTTCTGCTGCACGCTGCTGACCTGCAAACTCCATTGCTGCAGAAACAAGGCGCTTTGGATGCTCTCGATGGAATGAGCGTGGAGGGGAGGAAGCGGCGAGGGCTGGGCGACCCGGAGACTGTTGCTGTGCCCCGGCCGGAGGCTGCTTCAGGCGGCCCTGGGCCTGCCGGGCTGACAGATTTGTTCCGAGAAACTTTTTTTAATCAGTAAAACAAATTCTCAATGACCCACCTGAGGCTGAGGAAGAACAGGGAAGCTGTTGTGTATATGACTCAACCGTAATGCAAAGCTATTTCCTTTCTCATTTGCGAACCTGAAAATTCAGGCATAGACAAATTAATGAGTATTATTATGAGCCTCATTAAGAGAACTGTTCTTTAGGGGGAACAGTCTTCCCCAATACAAGCACTGTGTTCTGTTTGCTCGCCTGTTAATTGATGGCAAACTGTGAAATTCCCAATTTCATTATGATTAACTTGTGCAGCCTGTAACCTGCCGGCTGGTGGCCCTGCCGGTGCGAGCCGTGATGGTGCAGGGTGCTGCGTGTGGTCACGGAGGTCAGAGCTGGCTCCTGCCCGCGGGCACCGGCTCCCGCTTCGCTCGGGCGGGTGGGGTGCCGCTCCGCGGACAGCCCTACGCCGCTGAGGCCGAGCGCGTTCGCTTCGCTTCCCGCAGCTCCAGCAAAGACGCTGGACTTTTTAGGGATGTAAATACCACGCTGGGCTTTTTCTCCTCGTCCTCGTGTGGATTGATCCAATACAAGTGTTCATCCTCGCCTTAAGTAGGGAACCGGCGCTGCATCTCGAAGCCTCATTGTGCCTTTTGCCATTAAATTATATTAAAAGAGCTTTCATGTTATCTCCTAAGTAGGTGCTTTTCATTCCAGCCACATTTCCTCCCTGACTGCCAGTTTTCTCTCCTCAAAGCAAGAGCTTTCCTTCCGTGCCCAGGAACAGGAGGAGTCTCAGTCGTTTCTCCTGTGCAGATTTCAGGCACCTGAACCGTGACGGGGTGTTACCGTCCGACTGACAGCCTCTCTCCCATGGGCATGCGAACAGGCACGATGGGCTCCCACCCCCCTGTAGCCCCTCGGCAGTGTGCTGACCGTGCCGACACAGGGCTGTGGCACTGAGTTAAGTCCCTGTTACCTGCTGCCCGCAGAGGATGGTGTCAGCTGAGGAGTGAGGAGACTGGGACCATCTGACGTCTGCAGTTGAACTGGTGGAGGAGCAGGAGGGGTGGTTATCTCATGACCTGACAGCAGAGAAACCATCAAGGCAGCCCCACCGCTCCCTTGGATGCCCAAGCGCCGCTGACTAATTGGGCGCGGTGCTTGGCCACAGCCCCATTTGGAGCCTCCAGCAGATTTTTCTTTTACAATGGACAGAAAAAAACTCAATTTTCAAGAAGTGCATCAAGCCCTTAATTGGGATTTTAATTCCTAAATGGCAGCGGGTGCAGCAAACCTGGCTCCCCGGGCTAATGCATCCTGGTTATTAGGGAGGAGACACCCCTTGAACTGGGGCGAGGCGGCAGCATTTGCATAGCAATGAGGTGTTCTGGCAGCCCCGCGCACCAAAGCTGATTTTTTTTTTTTGCATCTAAAAGCAGACATGAGTGGTACTTAGTAATTTGAGTCCACCTCTGAATGCACTTAACGATTCAAGTCCAATTAGTTTTCACAGTGCCCAGGTAGGAAGTAATCATTAAAAACATGTAAATTAAGTTACTGGGGAGCTTAATAGATTAGTCATTGACTTTCTAGCTTATGTTGGCTCTTAACCTTCAGCTTAAATTAATCACCAACAATTTCTCTGAACTGGCTACAAAAGGTTAGAGCCTGGGGGCTGCAGCATCCCCGAAAGGAGAGCTGACCCTGCGCGAGCGAGCGGAGCCCTCCCTTGGGAAAGGAGCCCGTGCTGGACGCCGTGCTGGAGACCCCTCTCCTTCCAAAAGCAAAGACCCTGGTTGCTGCAAACACTTTGTTTGTGGGTAACGAGCCGCTGCATCCAAGCCGGGGGGCTGCCTTCGGGATGAACCGCTTGTGAGCGCAGATCTCTGACTAATTCCCCCTGACGTCTCTTGTGCCGGGCCCTTCTCCCTGCGTGTATCGCTGGCACATTCCCTGTTCTGCAATAGCTGAATCTCGGTGGCAACAGGAGTGAATCTGAAGGTGTTTGGGGACTCCCTAGTAGATGCTCTATGAGATCAGGAGGCGCCTAATAGGAAGATGGAGTCTCCTGGGGCAGCACGAACCTCTTGGTCTGCGGGAGGGGGGCACCCGCGGAGCCCCCTGCCCCTCCCAAGGCATCCCCAGCCCGGCTGCCTGGGGCATGTGCCACTGTGGGCAGCAACGTTATGACGGAGGGGGAAATGAAGGCAATATCTTCTAAAAAGATATCTGGCTGTGAGCATTTGAAAAAGCTATTTCTAAAATTGCAATTACCAGGAAAGAGAACAAATTACCACTTCAGGGACTGTCACACATGGAGAATCAGAGCTTTGGGAAATAATCAGAGGAATGTATTCACAGAAGTGCATTATTTATATTGAAACATTTTAAAGTAAAGGTCACAAGGAGAAGCTGAAGATCAGTAAATAGGAAGACGCAAGGAGCACTTTACCGCCGCCATGATTACGGTCCGTTTTGATTATGAATGCATTAGTCACCGAGACACACAAGTCGCTGCAGATCAGCACCCAGGCACAGGCTGTTGGGCGTTCAGGAGGTGAAGGACCCTCACGCGCCCCTCTGCGGCACCCTCGCTTCTTCCTGCTCCGGTCCAAAGATTCGCTGTGTTGGCAGTAGCCGACGGGCACGCTCCTCCTTGAGCCCATCAGGAAGCCTCACCTCTGAGAAGGAGATTGCCCTGTCCCTGCAGACCCTGGACACAGTTCTGGGACATCAGGGGTCCCATAGCTCCTGCCCTCGGACCTTCGTCACCGCCTGCCTGCCGCTGGCCTCGCGGCGGGGTCTGGGCTTGTGCTGGTGGTACCTTTAGAGAAAAATCCCAGGCACGGAGAGTTTTCCTCCCGCACACCCAACAGCGCGTGTGTGCGATACCGCAGATCAGTTCGTCCTGTTCCCTTCTGTGCCCTTCAGAGCCGACTTCTTGCAAGACAGCTGCCTCCTTCCTCCCCTGTTCTTATCGCAGACCATCTTTAATGCTGCGCCGACCTGTCAAGCTTCCCTTGGCTCCCTCTGAGCTGTTACAAAGGACTTAAAGCAGATATGTAGAGAGGCCTTCCTGGGCAGCGCCAGAGCCCGTGCGAGGTGCTGGGATGTCTCCCAAGCCCCTCATGTGCCAGCCTGGCACTTGGGGGGCCGAGCAGAGCAGCCGCACCCTCTGTGGGGTGCAAGAGCCCGCCGAGCTGGACCGTGAGGCCAACCTGGCTGCGCTCGGCTTCGCCAGCAGCCCCGGCTCCTCTTCTCCTCCTGCTCTGATGAAGTAGCCCTGAGAAAATATTTGCCATTTATAAGCAGCAAAAATAGGATTGATTTACTGTAGTGACATCTCAGAACATGAAGTGGCACTTTTACACTCGTATCGCCCATTAGACATCTGAAGGCATCAGCACAGCCCATTTCATTTTTAAAGACGTACAAAATGCTCAGAGGAAGCCATTTGACATCCCCATTCTGGGAGCGATGATAGCGTGCTGGAAATAATACAAATGCATCAGAAGTCTTACGCCTGGTCGTTTCAGTCCCTGCTTTCCCTTCGAGTTGTGTCAATATGCTGCTAAAGAGCGAGTAAGTGTTGCTCGGTAATTTTTCTAAGTGTCACAGCTGCTGAAGAAGCTGCCCGTGGACAGCGCGCTTACATCGAAGCGGCAGTCGTGTCCGCATCTGGCGGGTGCTCCAGCCCTGTGCATGGGGAGCACCTTACGGGAGATACTGCTGCATCTTCAGGCAGAGCCTCTTCTGGAGGCAGCGTGTCTGGGCAGCCTCCGCTGCCCAGGAGGAGCAGGAGGAGGAGGAAGGCTCTTCGAGCAAGGAGCTTTCCTGCTCCTCCCTGCAGCTGGGTGGTGGTAGCCCCTGAAATCACCGCCCTGCACAGGGCATCCCGCCTATAGCCAAGCATGGGGTGCATCACCCACAGCCTCGGCCACCCTGGGGGTACCCCAACCGCGTGAGGCCATTTCTCACCCTCTGGCTCTGGGGCTTTTCTCTCTGGACCCAGCAGCAGCTCCGTGCTGGAAACACGCACAACTTCTAATGGCATTAATCTGTCACCAGGTGCCAGGGGGGAAAGAGCCTGACTCTGTTTCTGAGCCGTAATAGCTGCGCACTGAATAGATTTATTAACGAGGAGGAGACTTCACAGGCTCCTGGCTACTGACAAATGGCCACAATTTTAGCCCCCCCTCCCCCCAGTCAATACCTTTTAATCAAATCGCACCAAATTAAATTAAGGAAAGTGTCCAAAATAACCCCAAAGCCCGTGTCTGGGCACCGGCCGGCGCAGGGAGCTGCGGGAGTTAATTACCTCCGTGCTGCCGGGGAGAGGAGCCCCGGGTCGGGGAAGGAGAGGCAGGTTAGGTCTGTTCGGTCTCTGCCCCCCGTGTGGGGAGCCAGCTGACCCACGCGGTCCCCACACTTCCTTGCCTCAACTCCAGCAGTTTTCCTGAACCCACCCCGCACCTCGACATGCCCGAGAGCCCGTTTAATTACAGGGTGTCCTGTGGCCAAGGGCCACCCGGGCTGTGCTGCAGCAAGATGTGAGGGAACAGAAGGACTAAGTATGTACCCGCTGGGCTAACGGGGCGTCTCTCTGGTGTCCAGCACGGCACGGAGCGAACCCTAGGAGCTGGTGGTGAGGGAGACCTCCCACCTCTTCCCCAGGCTTTCCTGGCTCCCGCTGCGTCCCAGCGCGGTGGGATGGGCGCGACCTAAACAGCCGTCTTGGAATATTTTTTTATCGTTGCTTTTCTCTTGCTCTCGCACTTCCGTCGTGTTTATGCAGTTTCCTTATTGTTCCTTGGGGTTTGCTCTATTTAGCCGCTCGTGCTTCCACCAAGTTTTAGAGCTATTTCTGCGTATGAATTATTCTCTGACATAATTTTGCTGCGCTGGTTATATTTAGAGAGCCCGTTCATTGGGTGAGGCTTTCTCATTTTCCGTTTCGTTGGGTGAGCTCCTCTGATTCCTGTACTCCGTATTTCAGGCCCCAGTTGATGTGCGCGGACTAATTACATTGTGGGATGCCAGATGAGGCCGAGCTCGCGCTTCCTCCGGTTTTCGTAGTGATGTTTTTTGTGATAACGCGAAAGGCAGCCGTGGAGAGACACGTCCCCCTGCGTGCGTATTACAACTGTGTCAGCTTGCGCTGGATCAGCTAGGAAAGAAATTTTCACCGTGAAGAGAGGAAAGCTGTTGCAGTGGGACCCGGATTACTTCGTTGTGTGTTCTGTCCGTTGGGGGCCCAGCTCCCCGCTGCCGTGCCTGCGTTCCTTGGCCGAGCACGGCTCTCTCTGGGGCCGTCCGGACGGCTTTGCGGCACGGCCGGAGCCCCCCGGTCCCCGGGGAGGTTTCCCTGGGGGCTGCGGCGGTTTGGCCGCCCGTCCTCACCTGGCTGGCCGCTCCCCCTCCGGCTGCCGATCCACCGCTCCTCGCACGGGCTCCATTTCCACCTCTCTCACCTCACTACCTTGATGTATTTTTTAATGCTGCGCCTGTTTTTCCTCCTCATCCTTCTGCCTTCCATAAAATACTTGACTTTTCACAGCGTAATTGACATTTTACAGCTACTCCTCTTGCACGTGCCCCGGCTCCCCTGCCAGCCGGCTGTCGGCTCCTGGGAGCATCCCGGCAGCCCCGCGCCTGCCCCCCCAGCCGCTCACCCGGCTCCGGGCACCACCGGTGTGCGGCCGCGGGCCGGCTCTGTGCAGCACAACCTTGTTCCTGCTGGGATCCCCTGTCACCTGGCGGTGGCTTCAGTGACCGGCACCTCTCCTGGAGCTCCTCATCAGAGCCCAGCATCCCAGTGCAGCCTTCGGAGAGGATGGTGGGGCTGCTGGAGCTGCGCCAGCTGTGGCAGCTGGAGCCTGGCAGAATTAAAGTCTTAATTGCCTGTGATAATTAAAAATCTGAGGAAGTTTCCCCAAAGCACGAAGCTGTGTCCTGGCCCACTCCGAGCGTGCGCACTTACGGGCGGTGAAAGGACGGCTCGTTTGTGCCTCCAGATCAGCCCAGCGATGGTTTGGGGATGGTTGGCGTTGTGTTTTTTTCAGACTTCTCTGGCAGACCGTGAGGCAAAGCTGCCCCAGCCCTTTTCCCCAGGAGGGGATTTGATCCAAGCCCTGGACCGCCGGCACCGTGCAGGCGACTTCTGCGAACTGCATCGGCATCCCAGCCAGCAGGTCCTGGGGAGGGGGCTGGCAGTGCTCATTAAGAGCTAATTAACAGCTCTGCTGGGAGGGCAGTGCTGGGGCAGGGGGGGAGGGCACAGGCATCCCAGCCACCCGCCGGCAGGCTCTGGCCCTTCGTCTGTGGTTTGGATCCACGCGTGGTCAGCCCCACGTGCCGTGGGGAAGGTGCCGCCGGGAACGAGCTTCCTGAGGTGCCAGCCGGCGAGGGAGCTGTGAGCGGGCAGGGTCTGGCCACCAGCAGTGACCGGCCAGCAGCAAGGGAGACGATGCAGGAAAGACTTTAATAACCATCTTTAGTCCTGTGCATGCGGTTAACTGCAGCTGCAGATTTATGGTTCCAATTAATTGTGCGAGTAAATGAGAGGCACCCAGGTGAAACCACAGACAAGACGTTTTCTACGTGCTTTTCCTTCCTCGGCACTTGCCGATCCCTGCCAGGCCCTTGGGAGGGCAGGGCAGGCTGCTGCAGAGCCCCATCATCCTCCCCTGCCGGGGAAGGTGTCGGGGGCAGATGGGCATTCGCAGCAGCCCTGCAGCCATGCAGCTCTCCTCCCTCGGTCGAGACGAGCCCTGGCAGAGGATCGCTGCTGCAGGAAGACGACCTTGCAGTCCACGCTCCTCGCCAGCCCTCAGAGCTGCTGCTTCCCGGGAGAGAGCTCCATCTTCCCTGTCGACAGTGCATCCCAACTCCCAGCCATCAAGCAAATCTCATCAAACTCCCTTCTAACCTTTGCGCAAAGGTTGTGAGAAATGCCAGGGACATATTTCACAAGAAGTATGAGGCCAAGCAGTCCCAGGCTCGTAAAGTCTCGGGCAGGAGATGTGGCGGGGTGGCCAGGCTCTGCCCGCGTGCAGCGGGAATTACCCGGCCCTTGACGAGTGCTGCAGCAGCCACGGGGGAACGGCTCCTTTGGAAGAGGCTGACCCTCTGCGGCTCGCTGCGATGGATTAGGAGAGCCCGGCTTGCCTGTGCTGCCTTATCTGCCCAATAACTGAACGGAATAAGCTCTCTTATCTTTCTGGTCCGGCTTTTCCCTGGCAGCCCCCTTATCTCGCAGCCCTTGGAGACTGCGAGCAGCCGTTGAGCCTCTCGCGAGGGTGCTGCATCCGTCCGCTCCTGCTGGGCTTGGGCATCCCGGCACGGTGGGGGGGCACAGCCCCGTCTCTGCCCCTCATCCTGCCGCAGAGACGTGGGTTCTGCCAGAGGGGCTGTCCAGGAGGGTGCTGCTGGGGCTGCGAGGGATGCGCAAAACCCTCACGTCTTCAACCTAAACAGCACTGGACAGCTGGAGAGGACCCGGCCAGCCAGGGTCTGCGCTTCTTTCACAGCATAGTTTGCACCCACGCTGTGCTCTGCTGCATGGTCTGCTTGTTCCTGGGTCATTCGGGGGAAAACTGAGTCTGCTGCTGGTTACGGCTGTGGTTCTGGGGGCTGCGTGGGAGGGTGGGTGTCTCTCCACGCAGACAAGGGTGGAACTGAACTCTTGGAAACTAATCCAGAGAGCTGCTGCATCCCTCCTGTCACTGGCGACCCCTTTGCTCTGCCCTTGATTAGCACCTTTCGTTGCAGGCACCCCAGGCCCCGTCCGTAGAGCAACTTTGTGCAAAGATTGCGGGGAAAGATACTGAATATTTGGGTTTGGTTATTTTATTATTGGTTATCATTGATTGTACGAGAAAATGGAGGATAAAAAGCAGCTGTGAGTGATTGCCACTAGATGGCAACGAAAATGTCAGTGGATGTTGTTGTACCAGCCTGGCAGGGTGGTGGCCCTGGGCCACCAGTGGCACAGCCTGCGGCTCGCTGGAGTCACTCCCAGCTGCTGAAGGCCCCCAGGAGCGAGTTCAGCCCCTGGGCCGGGTACCCCGGTGCCCCCACAGCCTCCTGCCCGTTCCCCAGCCCTCCCGGGAACCGCATGAAGTGGGACGCCAGCCCTCCTGCTCTTCGTTTTCTTCCCCCGAAGCCTTGAAGTTATTCCCCTGCCTTGTGTGATGCCAGAGAAAATCCTTGCTGCGGACGGAGCGCTCGGTGCTGGGGGTTATCTGCGATGCTCGGAGGAAAGCACGTAATTGGGTCTCTTAGGTAACCTGCGCCGGATTGAAGGCGGCTGCAGCTGCACGGAGCCGATGCACCGCTGAGGAGACATTAGCATGTGAAATGATGACCATTAACTTGATTAAGGAAAGGACACAACACGCATTTTGTTCTTATATCGGAGCTGCTTCTTCCCATGAATCGTTGGTTGGGGATTTCGATTTCCTTATGCCAGGAGACAAACCACCTCGGAAAGGATGGGTAATTGCTTATGGGCTGAGTTTTTCTAGGCTAGCTTAATCTTGCCAGGGATTTGCTTTTAGCTTGAATGCGAGGACGGATTTTCTTTAAGATCGGGATGAAAAACACTATCATATATTAGAAGCGGAATAAATCACTTCTGGGCACTGGATTTACACAGGCTTTTCTTAACTGATGGCTAACCTGGAAAAGCCAGCCCCAGTCCTACCCGCAGGGCGCGGTCCTGAGCGCGCTCAGCTCCTGGGAAAGTGTCTGTACCCCTGGGAAAAACAGTTGGGTGTCCCAGCCCCGGATTGCTGCTGGCAGCAAGCGCTCCCCTGGGGATGGCTGGGCAGCATCCGCTGCCAGGGGCCGGAGGGACGACCCCGGGTCCCGGGAGAGGGGTGTCGGACACCGCTGGCCCCGATGCCGGCGCGGGTCAGCCAGGACGCCGCAGGAGCGCACAGATGTGCTCGTAATTAGGATGCATCAAATCAGTTAAAGCTGAAGACAAAGAAAATTAGAGAAAATGAAGAGGAAATGAAAGGGCTCACACAGATGCAGGAAAAATATTTTTAGTCCTTCTAAGTCCATGGCGTCTGTTGTTTTTGAAGAGTCCGTGCTGAATCCTCCCGGGACTTGCTTCCTTTCAAATGAGGTTGCCATCTCCCAGTGCTGCAATTAGACATGTCCGCACAGCTTCTCTTTCGTACAACCAAAGCACTTAATTTTCATTAAAAAGATGACATTGCGAGCAGTTATGAAGGACGAGCGGCAGCCACTGCTCTCTGCATTCCTGAGGACGGAACGGGACACACAGATGCATAAATTATCGGGCTCCTCTTCCACGTTCCTTCTTCCTGCTTCCCTGCAAAGAAGATTGACTTGATTGTAGGTGCTTCTCCTGATCTCTCTTCTTAAACCCTACTTACATTTGTGGTAGATAATTCAGCATATCCATAAATTAGTGTTGAACATCAGTTTGTTTTATGGAAGCACCGAATAATCTCCACCTCGTGTATGTTCATGGTCCAGCCCAGGATCCCCGGCAGAGGCAGGGGAGGCCGGTGAGAGTTCAGAGGAAGGACCCCCCCGTCCCCCTGCCCTACCCCTGCCGGGGGGTCCCACCGATTTCCTGCAACCCAAAGCCAGAAGGGCATTGGGGAGCTCTCACTCGATTTTAGCTCTCCGTAAGGTGGGAGGTAACAGGGTGTGTGCACCTCCCTCGGCATCTCATCAGTGCAAGTGCTTCCCTGCCCCGGAGCGAGCCAGGGATGCGCTCGGACCACGGATGCCGTGCGTCACATCCCACCCCATCCTGCCACCGAGTGCTGTCGTACCCGAACTTGTGCAGTGCTTCTCTTGCTCCTGCCAAAACGCTGCTGGTTCCAAAAGCGTAAACCCTTGGCCCTGCTGCCTGCCTTGATGGGAGGGGGGCAGCTGGCACCGAGCCGACTCGGCCAGCGCCGCGGCAGCCGGCCGGCTCGCTGCGCATCGCATGTGTTGAGGTTTACACCGCAGCCTGGCCAGCTTCCCTGGGAGCGGCAGCGAGCCCGCGAGCCACGCCGGGTGCTGGCAACCGCCCTTGCACGCTCAGATGATGGAAACCTTGCAGGGTGCTGAGAGGTAGAAAACAGGGCTGGATAAAATAGGGTCATTTTTATTTTTCAAGTTTTCCACGTTCATGAAAGCAAAGATTCGTGTGGCTGAGCCTGAAGACAAACTGCTTCAAAGAGCAATTTTAATTGGAATGATAATGATGAAAGTTTTGCAGCCAGCACTGAAATATGCATCACAAGTGTTCCCTCCTCCCGTGAAGCGCATCCACAAAGAGCAATAACAAAAACAGGGCTCTTTCGTGAGAGCCCTTTGGTCCCAGTCTGCAAGTGGTGGCCGTTTCCTCAGTCCAGTATCTTTTTTTCTGTAAAAACCAGTAAGCGACTGTAATGCCCAACTTCTCTGCAGCTTTTCTCATCTTCCTCCTCTCCCCTTGCTCCTGGCATCGAGCTGGCTGAGCATCGCTGCGTCACTCCGCTCTGCCCACGCTCGGCCAGGTGCCCCGCCGGCAGCACGCGGCACCGACTGCCGCTGGCGTGGTGGAGCACAGCGCGGGTCCTGCTCGGGAATCCAGCGGTGCTCGGAGCTGGGGCTGTGCCGTGCAGCGCCCGTGTCAGGGCCCGCCGTGAGGCACCGTGCGAAGGGCTGCCGTCCCGCTGATGAACGGGGAGCCCCTTGCCGGAGGCTGCGCTGCCACCAGCGGCCTCGGAAGGGTGAAATTTAAGACACTTTTAGAGAGCAGAAGGCAGAGGTGCCGGGTCCCCGCTGCGGAGCACCGGTGTCTCCGGAGCAGAGCTGTGCGGCAGCCCCCGCTGCTGCAGTCCCGCCTCGCAGGTTTCTGGCCTTGCTTTGCTTTTCCTATCAAACCCAAAAAATGGAAGTTGAGGAGGTGGAAGGAGAAGCCTTCGTCTCCCCCTGGGAGAGGAGCAAGGCAGTGGGGAGGGACAGGGGTAGGCAAGCCTGAGCACAGGGACACCATCCCGAGCGGAATAGCTTGCGTCTAGTTTTGATGAATAACCACTGAAACCAGCAATGATTGCCTTTTAGCAGGCTGGCGCTCGGGGAGTTCTGGCTTTGTTTCTAATGAAAACAAAACGGACTGGTGGAGCGGGTGGGGGAGTGTACGCTGGCAGGTGCTGGTCCCATGGTGGGGCAGGCAGGGGATGCTGCTGGGCAGAGGAAGGGGTTCGGGCCGACTGTCCCGCTGCCAGAGCTCGGGGAGCCCGGCTGGGACACAGACAGATGCTGCCGGACCACCCTGCGCTCCCACGGTGCGTGGCTTTCGGGTCTGCACCCATGGGACGCCCCTCCTGCCTCCCCCGTGCGCGCAGCTGCCTTCCTGCTGCCAGCATCTCCCGGGGGTGCCCAGAACGCTGCTGCTGCGCGTTGCAGAGCTGTGGGTAACATCAGGGAACGCTCCCTGGGCAAAGACCGTCCAAAAATAAACCCAAAGTCCCTCTCACCTCCAAAACCTTATAATCATGGCACATTCCTGTGCAACCTGGACTGTGCCCAGAGCGATGGCCAGATGCGACCGCACGTCATTCTTTGTACCTGGCACCAGGCAGCTGCTGTTGCCCTACAAAGCCGGGAGAGAACAAAGTGGTGTTTGACAGGCGGCCGTTCCGGGGACACGTGTCTCTTAAGAGCTAAGCAGAACAGAAACGCATCTCGACGGAGCCGCGGTTTTACCACCCGGGGAGCAGAGGGAGGGCTGCACCACAGGGTTACCACCGGCGCGGCAGGAGCGGAGGGTCTGCGCGGGGCTGTCATGGGCCCCCTCTGCTCCACACCTCGCCCCGCCGGCAGGTTGTGTCGCCGTGGGCTGTAGTGCCTCTCCGCCAGGTCGGCAGATGAAAGCGCTGAGCTTCCTGAGCAGGATGCTCCGGGGTGCTCCCCCAGGGTGGGTCAGCTCCCAGTGGGGCCGGGATGGAGCCCCGAGGCTGTGCTCCCCCCCAGCTGGACCAGTGCTGGCCCCTGGCAGGAGCACGGAGCCTGGGGCGTGAAAAGCTCCTCCGCTCCCCAAACGGAAAATGAATGCTGGTTCCCCTCTCCTCCGTATTAATCTCTGTCCCTCCTGGGAAATTACGCCACGATAAATCTTTATTTCTCATGATGGCTTGCCAGCTTTAATAACGGTTTCACAGGGGACGGGAGAAGCCGGCGAGCTGGAGCCGGAGTGCAGGCTGGAGGATGCTCCGCTCCCCCTGCGAACACCGACGGGTCGGGACTGATTTATCCTCCTTCCCCAAGCCCTGTTTGTCCAGCTGTCGCGTAGGGCCAAGTGAATAACTGTTTCCTCAGTAAATTTAGCCTCCTCTTAATCTTCAGGCATCCAGGATTTTCTGGAATTTATTTGCTACCCAAATGGAGCTGGATGGCAAGAGATGTAGGTCTGCAGAGCCTCCTTACGCAAGGGTGCCCGCCTCGCTCTTGCACCCAGAGATGTGGGCGGCAGAGCCGGTCCCCGCCGGGTGTGCTCTGGAACCAGCCGCATCCCGCACCGCCGGCCCCGGCACGGCTGCGCAGCACCGAGGACGGCGGCTGCCCGGGCTGCCACCGCCGGCAGCGGGATGCTCTGCCAGGTAGCACAGCGATACCTGCGCCCCGTTCTGCTGGCGGCTGGAAGGAAAACACGTTGCGTTGCAGCACCTTGACAGGGCTCGGTTGCTTTGTTGCTCGAATGTGTGGATGTTGTGGTGCCCAGGATTTTTATTGTTTTCTAACTCAATCCGAGCCGTTTGTAGAGCTGCGTGTAAGAAAAATGGAATTTGTTCTTAGTTCCCACGGTATCCGACTGGCAAATGTGAATAATTGTGTTTTCCTTTATTTGTGGAAGTAACTGAATGGCCAAATCCAATTACTTCTAGAAATTCTGCTGCGATGCAGAGACCAGTGTGAGCCCCAAATCCCTTGTCTCCATACAGGGGTGGCCGGTGGCCAGCGCCCCAGTGAGCACTGGGATGCTCAATAGCCAGCCTGCGCTGGGCCGTCCGGCTCCTCTTCCCTGCGGAGGGAATTTACAGAATTTACAGCAGAATTTACATTTTTGCCCAGTGAAAATGCCACCTGCAGACAAGAAGAGAGAAAGATGCTTTGCAAGGAGAAAAGACCTCTTGCATCTCATCCCGGGGGCCGTGGGAGCCGGTGCACGGGGCTGCCACGCGTCCCCTGGCCCCCATCACCGGGCCACGCCAGCCACCCATACGGTGCTGGAAACGGCTTGAAGCGGGTCCTGTAGCGGGTGGAGGAGAAGGAGCGTGGGCACTCCTCGCCGAACCCGCAGCCGGGGGCTGCTCCGCTCAGCCTGGCAGTCCGGGCGGCAGAACGGCTTTAGCCAGGGCGAGCGTCAAATGTTTTAGCAGGGAGTTACTATAGAAACTATCTCAAGTCTTCTTTCTGTGCAGCCTCGTTGCCACTAATAAATAGCCTCATTATTTTGCAAAAAGTGCTTTGGAAACCAGCAGCACCACAGTTCGGGCCAATACAAAATTAATGATCGAAAATAGTGGGGCCATTTTTCCCTGCACCGTAAAAAGCAGGGAGGCCGGGGCTTCCATTAGGGAGAGTTATGGCTCATTTCTCTGCTTTTGCTGTATTTATGTTTTATGTATTGAAAGTGATTTCAGCCACTACCACAAATTACTAATTCCCACATTACATTAAACGTCTGTGGACAGGAATGGCTCCTGCCTATCAAAATAAACCAGTAAGGTGTGTGCTGGCAGGGACCCGGCTCGGGAGCAGCCCAGCAGCTCCAGTGGTCCCAGCTCCTCCCTGCACAGCTCACTGGTGCCGACTGATACCGGGGGCACCACCGGTGCCCGAGGCAATGGCAGCCCCCATTTCCATGATGAATTTCTCCCTTCTCTGCTGCCCCAGCGGTCGCAGCCGCCTCCACCTCTCTGCCCGGCCGCTTAAAACGTGCGATTTCCATTTCACCTCAAGCATGTGCTTCCCGGTGCCCCGAGCAGCCCAGGAGAGGGCAGTTAAAAATAATAACAGGAATAACACAACCCTCCAGAGAGAAGCTAAAACACACATTGCTCCTCGTATATTAATAGCTCCTGCTGTTAATCACTTCTATTGCTGCTTGTTTCACACAGGCGGGGCAGCGCCTGGGCTCGGGCACTGCCGGGGGCGCACGCGCTGTTGGGGCTGGCACCGGGGTCTCGGATGTTGGTGGAGCTCAGCCCTCTGATCGGCTGGTCGCGGTCACCGTCCCGTTGCACACACCTCACTCTCACTTAGAGAATCAGTCCCTCGCCGATCCCTTCGGTGCTGGTGCCTCCGGCAGCACGCTTCCCTGGGTCTGGAAGGTCACAGAACCCCAGACTGGTTTGCGTTGGAAGGGAGCTTCCAGCCCACCCAGCGCCACCCCCTGCCATGGACAGGGACACCCCCCACCAGCCCAGGCTGCCCAAAGCCCCATCCAGCCTGGCCTTGGGCACTGCCAGGGAGCCAGGGGCAGCCACAGCTTCTCGGGGCACCCTGTGCCAGGGCCTCAGCACCCTCCCAGGGAAGGATTGCTGCCTCCCAGCTCAGCTCCAGCTCCCCTCCTGCAGCTTCAGGCCCTTCCCCTTGGCCTGGCCCCCCCTGCCCTGCAACCAGCCCCTCTCCAGCTCTCTGGATCTGGATTTTTCACAGATCTCCTCTCGCTCCGACTGTGAAATCTAGCTCGTTTGTGCCATCTAGAAAACCTCTGTGTTTGGCTATCAATAGCCAGAGCATTTTGCTCGCGCAGCCAGGCTCCGCTGCGTTACAATATCGCCCGTATTACCTTAACCGCCTGTACTCGTACAGGCAGTTCGGCAGTGAGTCACTCTTGGAGTGAAAATGGAGCATTTTCAGGGGAAAGCTTCACAGCCAGCTCTCAGACCATGGTTTTTTCTGACAGAGAGCTCTTGCTGTGCAAAACCTTCAGCGGGAAGCGTTGCATTTTGCTCTTTGCATTTTGCACGGCCCTGCCTGTAGCTGCCAGACTCTGACTTTGCTCAGTTTATTATCATCCGTGGATCCGAGAGGCACATATTGCCCAGGAGCAGATGAGCTCAGTATTTACCTCAAGGAAGCTGATGGTCCCCGCAATGAACGGTCAGCGTAGGCGCGGCGTTGCTGCGCACCTTCCCTGCGGCGCCTGCAGGCATCCCCTCCCTGCTGCCGGTTTGCAAAACCTTTCACAGCCACAGAGTTTGTTCTCCTTTGGACGTTGTTGTTTATATTCTCATGCCGTGTCGCTATATGTAGGCTATTTTTGTAAAGATCTGAAAGAAAACTAGAATTGATCACACTGGTTTGCCCCTGGCATGAATCACCACGTACAAATAGGAAATACTACTCTCCACGGCTCTTCTTGGAGATCACGTTAATGACTTGCCATGGTGCAGACCCAACATCTCGATGGGAGGCAGCCAGGCATCAGAGAAAATGATGGGGAATATAATGAATCATTTGTCTTCCGTGTAGAAGGAAGAGTGGCAGCAGGAAAAACAGGCTGTTAACTCCTCAGCTGCTGCTGCCGCCGCCGAGGGCGAGCAGGAGGGGAAAGGGGGCACGGGAGCCAGGCGAAAGAGGGCATCGCCACGCTGGCGTGTGTTCAGCATGTAAAATGGATGCAGGCTCGCTCTCCAGAATAGCAGCTCTGGATGTCAGCAATTGCGTATTTTGCTGTTGCCAGTGTAGGACTGCTTATGGAAAAGGATTTCACTTTCTGGATAACAGTAATGAAGTGGATTTGGCTTCGCGTGCAGCATCCTTCTTCCAAGGTCCTGGGGACGCTGGAGGCACCTGCTGAGCTCCAGCTCCAGTACGGGCCAGTGGTGGAAGAAGCTGCAGCTGCTGGGGGACAGCGTAGAAGCCAAGGCGGGGAAAGCCCCGGCGCTGCCCTGTCCCCAGGATGCGCCTCTCCGCAGCGTGGCTCTGGGAAGCCCCTGCCTGATGCCACAGGCTTCGTCGCCCACCTTCTGGGCTCATGGCACCCTGCCTGCTGCAGCCCGGTGCCGAGCTGCCCACCCTGCCCACTTGCCACCCTGCCACCAAACTGGCCACACAGGGCGGGTTTGGCAACGCCGGCGACAGCTTCAGCGTGTCGCGCAGGTGAATCGCGTCGGTGCGTGGTCGTGCGCTGCAGCGTGCAAGGGCACGTGCCTTAACAGCCTTGTGCTTGGAGAGACGGCGACAGGCAGTTAATGAGAAGAGCGTTTGCTCGGTGTGCTCAGCACCAGCCCCCTAATTACCGGTGGTGACAGAGCGATTTTACGCAGCTCCGTCACGTCGGTCTGGGCCGTCCCTTCCTCGGGCAGCAGAAGTCGCGGCGCGGGTGAAGGGAGGTTGTGGGGAGGGCAAGGGAGCGACCCCGAGCGCCCAGCGGTGAGGGGTGCGGGGGGCTGACGAGGTGAGATGGGGGTGAATAGTCCGAAAGTACGTTGTAAGGTTCTGTTACAGAACCTGCTGCGGTTTTCCCCAGCTGTACCAATATATTTGCCCATTTTGGAAGTGGTGCTTTCTGAACAGCGAGGGCAGCACAGAGCGCAGGGAGCCGTGCCGTTAGCAAGGCCACGAACGACTTTGGTGTAATTAGGGCACGGAGGGGCAGACGGCGAGGTCTCCGAACCCGGGGCGAGGGCAGGGCCGGCTGGTCGCCCCGCAGCCGCCACAGCCCTGCCGTGACCCGTGCAGGCGCAGGAGGGAATCGCTCACCCGCCTGCCAGGGCGTGCGTCTGCGGAGCCCGCGCCCCGGGGCTGCTTCCCGGGGGTCACCTCTGCGTCCGAGGCCGGAGCTGGCTGGGGGGGGGGGGGGGGGGGGGTCCCCCGCCGGCACCGGGGAAGACCGAGGAGGGGACCGGACTGTCAGGGCTGCGAACTTTCTGAGGGTGCCTGAACTGCTGACAGCCGGGAAGGAATTACCCGCTCCCATTTAATCAGCTCTGCTCGTTGTTTCCCGTCGAGTGAATTAAAAAGCTTTCAGCCGCACGAACAAATTGCGATCCGAACTCGTGACTGATAAGTGTTCCTTCTGAACTTCAGCACAATAGGGGAGCCGATTAAACTTTTAACATTTTGAATCCTATAATTTATTTAAAATGTATTAGCTGAAAGAAAAGAGAAGAAAGCGGAATACTTTTTTCCTTATGATTTTCTGAAGAGGAGTTGATGTTAGAGCTAGATAACGTAGTACAGTAAGCTCGGCTCTGACGTTACCGTCCAACCCAAGTCCAACTCGGGCTGAAATTGCCGACTTTCAGTGAAACCTGGGACTCAGCGGGGCAGGGATGTCCCCGGCAGGGTTTGGCAGCGTGTCCCCCCGGCAGGGTTTGGCAGCGTGTCCCCCCGGCAGGTCCCACAGCGGAGCGGCAGCAGGAGTAGAGCCGGTGGCTCTGTGACCGCAGGTTTCCTTCAATAAACCGTGACTCGTCTTCCTGAAAGCCAGTCCTGCACTTTCACCCAACTCTTGCTGGGGTGAACAAGCCCCAGCCACACGTGAAGTCCAGCAGCGTAACTAATATTTGCCACTTTACTAGGGTAACTGCTTGCAGAGCATGAACCGAACGTTACACCGCTAACCACTGCCCAGCTCCGCTCCCAGCGCCGCTGCCGCGGTGCCACCGCTCTGCCCGTGCCCTGCAAACCCACCAGCCCGGCGCTCGCCGTCCCGCGGGAGTTTCCCAGCCATACGGACGGGTCTCATTAACCACCGCGCATCCCAAGTGGAATTTGCACGGAACAGCACCGCATATACAGACGTTACAGCCCAACGAGCTTTCCATGATTGTTGTTATTACCTTAATTACTGAAGGAATTAGTAATGATAAGCCGTCGAGAGTTAAAGCGCTGGAGGCTAAAGAGCCGCCTGACACACTGAAATGCTGGGACACATTTTCAGAGGTAAGAGCCATACGGTATTTACCCGGGATAATTGCAAGAGGGTGGCGTGGAGGTAGGATGCTCGGCACGGGAAATCCTTGCGGGAAGCTGCTTGGAGCAGAAGCTGTGGGCTGCTGTCACACCGACGGGTGTGAGTGACACGTCTGTTCACAAGACTGAAAATCAATGCCAGAAGAAGGAAAAGGCCAAGTGTCCGGGCCCGGCGGGCGGAGCTGAGCCCCGCCTGCTGCGGACCGATAGCAGGGATGTGCCGTAACTGCCCCCGGCTGGCTCCTGCGGAGCAAATCCCTGCTCCGGCTCGGTACCGGCTGGACTTGCCAGGAAGCAATGCTTGGGTTTGCTTTTTCCAGCTGCACTGCTGCCACACATCGCCGAGCTGACGGCGTCACTTCTACACTCTGGCCAAACGAAGGGCACGTTTTCCCTCCTGGAGCTCACCCTTAAGCGGGCTGTCGGCACGGCACGGCTCCTGCCTCGGGCAGCAGCCTGAAACCCGGCCCCTCCGTCTTTTTGACAGCTTAATCTTTATTTTCTACTGACAACAATGTACATAGCTGCAGCCCTCGACAGATAAGAGCACTCCAGACACCGCAAGGAGTAAGTGGCAACGCCTGGTCCAAGCCCAGCGCGTTCTCACCTCGCGATGGCGGCGAGCTCTGCTCCGACAGCGCCAGCGAGAGCGCGGTGCTCCTGCCGCCGGGCGCTGCGGGCAGCCCCCAGGTCCAGCCCCCTCCTGCCGTGCCTGAACTCCCGCACCCACGGGAAATTTGCGGTAAATCCCCGGATCCCCCCCAACGGAGACAGGCGCTCCGGCGCGGTTTGTGCCCGGGATGAGGGCCGGCTGTGCAGCGGGATGCTGAGCAGTCGCCGCCTCCGGCAAGCCTTATTGCCGTCTCATAATCGATACCCCTGCCAACAGCGATGCCAATAACTTTAATTCTTGATAAATGGCAGGCATAAAGCTGAGCTATTGTGTTGCTAAAAGAAATTTAATTAAGGGTGAACAGAAGGGATTCATCACTTGGCAGCGTAGCCGTTAAAGTCGGCTGGTTGTCCAACCCCCATCGATGGCCTTTCAGCGCTTGCCGCAGCTCGTGCCCTGGGTCCCTGGGCGCTCTGCACCGGTCCCCGCTCCCTAGAACCGGCCCGTTCCCGTCACACGGCTCAGCACCTCTCGTTGCTGTGCAGCCAAAGGGTTTTTGTCGTTGCTAAGTTTTTAATTACGGGCAGCCTTTTCTTCGGGACAGAAGCTTATTTCTGTCTGATTATTTTTCTTAACACATCTGTGACATAATCAGGGTTTCCTCTGCACGCACAGGAAGGCTTTCTTCATTAGTTATTAGATTTCAGCCCCCAAAGAGCAAAATAGGGGACATCAATATGCAAATGTAATGCTTCCAAACTGATAGTGCCAGAGCTTCCTCCGGAGGGGATCAAAGCTGCCGTGACATTTGGCTTCCAACTCTTTGCATTTTGGGGGTGGGGTTTTACACTGTCTTTAATTTGTTTTTTTTTCGCTGGAGGGAACTAAAAGCTTTCGCAGAAGTTGTTCTTTTTGCTTGCCTGGTTGTGTTTGGTTTGGCTTTTTTGAAATACCATTTGCACCGTGTTGACAAAGCCGGCCAGGTCGCGGCCGGAGGGGCCGAGGCTCTGCCAGCCCGCGCTGAGGTGCCGTCCGGGCCACGCTCTGCCCGACCCCGTTTGACGCCGCAGCAGGCGGAGGGCAGTGACACGAGCACGGCTGCCACGGCGCGATGACTGAGCACGAAGGACAGCTTGGGGATGTGCTGGATGGCAGAAACTGCGCGGCATCACAGATGGCTTCAATTTGGGCTGTAACCTCCCCAAACAAGCCATTTCCCCCGTTTAAGCCTTTCCAATCCCACCCCTGGGAATCCTGCGGCAGAGCAAGAGAAGTCAATTAAAAGCGCTGCCGGCTGTGCTCCCTGGCCGGGGCTCGCTTTGCAAACAAACCCTCTGCAGCCCACGCGGGGTCAGGCGCCCGGAGAGATGCCAGCGCCTGCGACGGGAGGGTGAGTTTGAATCCAAAGTCATTTCGCAGCCTCCAGGGAGGATCCTCGGGCCCCCGGCCAGGGTCTGTAACAGGATGTAGGTCAGCGCTGGCACAGACACCCGCTGTCGGGGACGGGATGTGCCCCCAGGCCAGGGGGCAGGATCGGTCCCAAGCACTGCCGCACGCAGCACCGGCTGCCCCCGCGTCCCTCCGGCCAGCGGTGCCCCAGCGGCGGGGAAGAAGGGCATTAAATTCTGCACTTTGGGAAGAGGGGTGTTTTTAACAAATACTCCATTAACTGCCAGCAGGATTTGATTTTTTTCTTTTTTTTCCGAGCTTGCAAAACGCTCAGGGAGCTTCAAACGGCACTCGGTGGCAGCTTGGCTCCTCCACTCCCATCTGTGCCGTGCTGCGTTCAAATTAACAGCTACGCCAGAGCAGCCCCCGGCCCGGTTCAGCCCCCCCAGCCCCCTCCTGAGCCTCCCGCGTCCTCCCGTCTGCAGGGGCTCTGGGGGCTGCTCTGGTGCCGCCGGCTGGGGGTGCTGGGTGCTCCGGCAGCTGCCTTGCGCGGGAGCACGCGGGGACGGGGAGGCAATCCTCCTCACCACGCCGTTAGTTCTTTATAAGAGAAAAAAACCACCCTCCTAATGTGGAGGAAAGAGCCAAGCACCTTCCCTGCGTCCTGGCCTGGCTGGAAACGAGGCCAGCGCCGCCGGGACAGTCATCAGTGCAATTACTGTGAGCAATCGGAACTTGTACCGGCTCCTGACGAGGACTCAGAAGTGAGCACAAGAAGCGAAACGAGTCCCATGGGGGAGAAGTCAGTGGGTGCGGGGGGAGCAGTGCCGGGGTGCCCCTCGCCCTCCGCTCTCGGGAACAGGAAGGGAAATGATGCTGGACTGAGGCCCAGGTTTGGGGGATTTCTCAACAGCACAAAAAGAGGCAAAAAATTTACCAGAGCTCTTTTATCTAAATTATGTGGCACTTCCGAAGATTAAGGTTCCCGCACACGCCGGCAGCCCCCAGGTTATCAGTCTCCAGGAGGAAATACGAGCTCGCAGGGGCTGTGCCACGGACGTTCGCAGCGCGTCGGCGGTAATGGATTCCATCATTCTCTGCTGCGGATGGGAATCAAGCAGCCTTTCCGTGCGGAAGGCGAGCTGATATTTCACGGGAAATGGGTATTTGCGAAATCATCAGGCAAAGCAGCTTAAAAACCTCTGGACGAGGTGCTGCAAACCTCTGGAGGAGCATTGCAAGCCCACAGCGCTTCTGCACGTGGTCGGAGTTAACACCGCGGAGACGCCAAAGCGCTGGCAGGATCCAGCCCTGCTCCCAGCGTCGATGCACCCCGCGTCTGCCACTGCCCGCGGGGGCGTGTGCCCCAGCGTCTTTCCCTGCACCTCTCCTCTCCCAGCGTTCATCCTGACTCCAGAGGCTGGAGCCGCCCGCTGCAGATCGTCCCACGGCTGCTGGCGATGCCCATGCACACGGGGGGATTCCCCGCGCTCCCCGGGAACGGCTGCACGCCATGCGTCCCGCCTCCGCCGCAGCATCGCTCCCAGCCCCAGGACCACCTCAGCCCCGTGCCTGCCCCCAGCATCACCTTCCCTCCCTCCCTGCCCGCGCTCGTTATGATGTACTGCAAATGAGAGCTAGCACGCCACTCTCTTTTTATATCTAATCACAGCAGGCAGAATTACAGCTGCTCTGAAACAACTATTTATACTTCTCCTGGACGGCTTTCGGGGGCCCTCGCAGCCAGGCGGAGCGGTGAGGCAGGTCGGGGCTTGTCTGGAGCGAAGGCGACGTGTCCCCGGCCGGAAGGTGACCACGTGCCCATCCGTCTTCCTCATCTGATAGATTAAATGCACAAAGCCCCCATATATTACATGGCCTGCAGGGCGTCTCCATCCCAGGGGACCGCCGAGGTGACCCTCCGGTGTATACTGGGAATCGGGGGATAAGGAACTCATAAAGTCCCCTGCAGAAGCAGCCGTTGGTTCGTGTGCCACCACCCAGGGCTGTAAAAGCCCTTGGCTGGCTTTCGCCCTGCTCTGTGCCAGCCCAGCCTCTGCTAATAAGTAATTAGGAGATAATTAACATTTGTAGCATACAGTGGGAAACATCTGGGCCTGATAATGTATGAGGAGCCTTCGAGGGTGATTAATGGGGTCCGGAGGAAGGAGAGCTGCGGGTGGCTCAGCAGCCATCGTGCTGGAGGGGCTGGGCTGGGGACCAGAGGGGACGGGCTGGGACAGCCCCAGGGAGCTCCGGGGATGGGGACACCGATGGGGACATCTCTTCCCAGTCTGCTCCCGAGCAAGGATGGGAAAGCAGAGACTTCCCCTCGGGAAGAGGGTTTCTTGGTCGGGAGACAATCACTCAGAAGTGACCCGGACTTGGAGGAAAAACAGGGTATTTGTTGGAGCAGGAACTTATTTCGTGTGACTCCTACTTAATTAAGTAGTTCATTTGCATAGCCTTGCGCAGTTGCTTCTGTCATCATGAAACTCAACCATGTGCAAACAGTTAGCAAAAATAACACACATAACTCAAACTTATGTTTGTTGTAAAAATGGTTTTACACGCTGCGGTTAAACGGGCCCGACACACAGCCCAGAACTGCCTTTCCTTCCCGTTTAAAGAGAGGAATAAATCTCCCCATTGATTTCCAGGGAGGTCAGTTTGGATTTTGCTCGGCTCCCCTTCAGCACATTTCCCCTTCGAGCTGTTGCTCCGCAGCGAAGCTCTGCGGTGGCGGGCGAGCGCCCGGGCTCCCCACAACCACTCACACCTTTCTTTCCCTGCAAATTAGCAGAAGGCCAAGCCGAGGGGTCCTGAAGGCCCGACGCAACCTTATTAAACCTTTCTCTTGCTCTTAAAGGTTATTTGTGCTCAGGTCTCTCCAGCCTTTTAACCAGCAGCTTGTGTGTCAAATAATGAAGGAGCCAAAAATACACAACGCCCACATAAAGATACATATTTTTAGGGCTGCTCTGACCTTCTGCAGCTTGCCGCTGTCCTCCCCCTGTGACACCAGGAGAAATATCCCCGGTGACACTCGGTGGCCGCTGACGAGTAGCCTGCGAGCAAGCAGCACCGTGCCGCGCCGTGCGGGCTCGTCGGCTTTCGGGCGCACGGTGCAGCCAGGAGGGTTTAGCGCTGCGGGATGCTTGGCAAACCCAGCTGACATTTCCCAGCGTGACATTAATAAAGGTGGGTCTGAGCGCTGACAGGGACGAAGGGAGCTCCAGAGGCACTGGGAAAGAAGCTGGAACATCCCTGGGGAGGGGGACTCTGAGGTTTGCCAGATCCTGCTTCGCTTTTTGCTTTTCTCACCCACAACAGAGCGATGGTTAAAACTGCGGTGGCGGCAGCCTGACCCAGGGCTGCGGCACGTGGCGCTGCACATGCCGCTGTACCCACCCCGCCGGCCCCCCACTGCCCACCACCGTGGGCGAGCATCCTTCCTCCAGCC
>VWZZ01000588.1:164283-190605 GCA_013399095.1 Psophia crepitans
AGGCGATTCTCACTGGTACCCGAAGGTTTCAGAGGTGTTCGCAAAGTCCTAACACGTTAAGCATGCATAGGTCCGATTTACTCCTCTCTTGGCCTCCCCTGGTGGCTGCAGTATTGCTGCTGAGCCCGAGGTCGGGGGCTATTTCCCAGCAGCCAAACGCCAGCCGACAGCGGCCCCGGCACAGCTCACCCTTGGCTGTACCCACCACGGAAAACTCATGTAAAGGCGCCCTGCGAGGCGCCGGTAAGCAGCCGAGCCCGGGATGCCCCCACACGCAGGGAAGCCGCTGCTCTGAATCCCCTCGTTAGCAGTATTAGCAAAGAGCAACAACCCCCCCCCTCGCCCCGTCGGCAGGAACACGCTCGCTTGTGTCGTACGGCGGAGGAAGAACAATTGAGAACATCTGTAAGTACCCGGGAAGGTAAATGCATTAACCTTATCTTGATCCTGGAGTGTAATTACATAAAGCCTGGCTCCCAAGTAAATTAGTACATTAATAACAATTTTGCTCCTGTAATTACTATCATTTCTTAGATCTCGCAGCTATTTGCTAATTCAGCCACGTGTGCGAGGGCAGTTCCACCGCCAAACCCACCACGGCCCGGCCTCGGCCGCGCGGCTCTGTGCCACGCACCGGCGCTCAGGAAGCCTGTTCCTGGGTGAGACTTCTCCTAGTTTAAAGGAAGATGCTACAAACAAATTAACTGATCCTCGTTCAGCAGAGGGGCCAGGTTGGTCCCCACCTGCGGAGGAGCCCTTCTGCTGGCCAAGCACCCCAGGGAGCTGGGGGGTCAGCTCCAACGTGCAGGGTGTCTTCACTGGCAGCCTGTTCCATTTCCACAAGGTGCAGACACCCGTGGCCAGGCGAGGTCCCGGGACCCCCTCTGGGACTGCCCAGGGACGCGGCCGCGCCCACCAAGCCATCCCTAACCTCCCTGCCGCTCACACGGGGCTCCCGGTGCCGGTGGGGAGGGCCCAAGCCCAGCGCGTTACAGGCAAAGCAGAGGAGCCGTGGCAGCAGCGGTACACCCAGCCCAAAGCCACTGGGCCCACCACCGGTGACACGTGCCAGATGTGGCTGGGGAGCCGCTGGCTCCTCCGGGACCCCCAGGCCCCCGCCATGGGCCATCCCCGAGGGGCTGCCTCTCCATCGGCTCGGAGATAGGAGCATCCACTCGGATCTCCATGGAAACGCGCGCCGAGCGGCGGGGAAGGCTTTAATTTGGAGTGCTGATTTGGCTGAGACCCTGGGAGCAATCGGCAGGAGATGAGCTGCATTAAGAAGCAGCAGGGGTGGGATGCTTCTCCGAAAATGGGTGCCAAAAGAGTATCTGATACATTAGGCTTGAAAACCTGCTTCCGAAAGGCAGGGAGCCGAGCTGGGCGAGCCTGGCGCAGCGAAGGATTTATTCCCTTCATTTGGCCCCTTTTTTCTGTGCGCAAATTACCCATGAAAAGACTTGGATTTTATTTTTTCCCCTGCATTTGTTCATTAATTTGAAGCGAGGGGCAGATGGTCCGCGCAGGCAGAGCTCAGACCACCCTCTGGCATGAAGGCAAACCCCACCGCTGTCCCCACGCTGCGGGGACCTCTGCCACCAGCCCAGCGAAACACCCCCGGTGCGGTGCAGGTCTGGTTTTGGGGCAGGTATTCCCAGAGTCAGAATTCCCACGCTGGCCCCACTGCGCTCTTCCACTGTCGGCAGCACACGGGGCTCACCCAGGTTAATTATTTCCAGTTTGCCAGTGTGGGAGTTAATCACCCAGCCCTGCGGCTGATGGCAGGGTGCGGTGGGACCGGGTGGGGTGGGGTGGGATGAGGAGCTGCACAGAGACAGATCCCAGGACCATTGGTGATGCTCCAGCATCCAGGACCATTCGTGATGCTCCCAACAGGCTCCAGCCAGAGACCCCCAAGGCCAAGCAGAGGTCTCCCTCCTGCAGACCCTGGGGATCCCAGGGCGGCACGGGGGGTGGGGGTGCCGCCGTGTCAGCAGGGGCAGGGGGCTGATGCGCATTCGGGCGAGGGCTGGCAGTGAGCAATCCCGGAGTTCTCCCGCAGCAGCAGATGTAAATGTTCGCTTCCATGCCGAGGGCAGCCCAAGCCCACGCTGACGGCAGAGGACGGCTTTCATGATCAAATCTCTTTCACAGCCTTTCTCCAGCAAAGCGGGTGTAACAGCAGGGCACGGCTGTTCCCAAAACCCCGGGTGACACCGCGTGGGACGCCAAGAGGTGACTCACCAGAAACTTCCATCCGTAAGAACAAAGCCCGGCCCATCCAGCGCGCACTGAGTAACCGGCCGTGCCGAGACCGCGGGTAGGAAGGGCGGCCCCAAAGCTGGTCTCCCCCCGGATGGCACCGCTGGAGACGCCGGCAGCAGCCACCCAGGGGATCTGCACACGGCAGACGTGCAGGGCGAGCCTGGCGCTAGGAAGGACGCGCCGTTCTTCAGGGAGAAAACACGGTGCCTGGCAGTAGAAGACGCTCCATCATACGTGGAGCCGCACAGTGGAACTGGAGACCTGCCCCAGCCCTCTGGCACCTCCCGTTCCCAGTTCCCATCTCCCGCCCCACGTGTATTCTGGAGATAAACAGGCGGCCGTAGCCTCCCAGGCTTTTCTTCCAGGACTTTTCATTTAATTTAATTATTGACGTATGTTCCCCCCGAGATAAGATCTGCGTGACATTTGATAAGCCGCACCTCGGGGCACAGGCCGCTGCACGCCCCCGCTGGGCAGACTGACAGAAGCTCATGCGCGGGTCCTGCTGCGAGAGGCAAAACCAGCGTCCCCGGGAGGAGCCTGGGGGCAGCCCGCCGAGCCGCGCTCGGGCAGCAGGAGGGGCGGGAGGCCGGAGGAAAGCCGGGCGAGAATCAAACGTTCCTCTGGCTCGAGCTGATGAGCGGCCGGCGGTGCTCGGCTCGTCATGTCCCCAAAACCAAGCGCTCTCTAAGCGTGAGTTCGGGGGGCGCACGCCCTGCTGTACCTGGTTTGGAGACCTCCACGCCCGAGTCCCACCGCTGAGCCAGACAATCCAATCTCTCTCCCACGAACACCTTGTCCCTGGGAGCTGCCGCGGGAGCCGTCTCGCCAGAGGCGCTCGCCTTGCCTGCGGCACCCACAGTTTGTTTAAAAAGCTTAGTGGTGTTTGGGAGAAAGAGGTGAACACTTGGTGTCACTGACCTTCACGGAGGTGGACGCTGCTTCCCACAGCTACACGATAAATTAATTGGTAAATGAACACGAAGCCTCAATGCTTCATCAAATGTCAAGTCTGGGACGGAAAGAAGGGAAATGATTTAAAAGCAACCGGCAGTTTATCAGTGCTACAGAGTTCCCGTTATGTAGCTGCGAATTATTATTTAAAACTACTCTGCGTGTCAGTGCTGCTGTGCCCGCATGGCGCAGCCCGCAGCAGAGAGGCCCCGTCTCCTTCACCCCACGGCTGCAGAGTTCCATCAAAGACCCCGAAACCTCTGGAGCACTGCGAGCTCGGACACTCCGCTCGACTTTAAACCCAGGCGGGAGACGAGCTCCGCAGGGAAGCAGCCGGCGCTTCCCGCTGTGACTGCAGGCGGGTTTGTGAGGATCCCCTCACCCCGGGTCCGGCTGCAGCCCAGGAGCACCATGCTCCCTCCGAGCACGGGCCACCGTTGAGCTGTTTCGCCGCGGAGCTCGAAGGGACGGCGCCCATCACCCCCTGCCCAGCAGAACCCGCTCGGATAGCAAGGACGTGTTTTGAAAGTGCCCTTCACATCTCATCCATCCTGGCTGAATGGGAGCGCGGCAGCCGCAGCTCGGAGGCTTTTCATCTCCTCTGCCAGCCCTCCTTTCTGCTGGAGATGCTAATAAAATGCATCTCCTACAGCCATTGTTTCACTTATGGAACCTTCAGCCCAGTTTTGATTGAGTGCACTTAATATAGTTGCTCTTGTTGTAGAAAGGATTTTGAGCCTGGTATTTGACAGCCTTGATCTTCAAGAAATCCATTAAGAGCAGCTTTATCTCCGGGTTTTGTAACCATTACATCGGGTTCTTACCAAACCGGCCGTGCGCTTGCAGGGAGACTTGTGGGAGAAACGGGGGACAAACCCCCAGCCCCGGCGCTGGGGCTGCTGGGCCGCACTCGGGCTACGCGTCAGGAACCAAAAGGGGATTTTTCTCTGCACAAGAACATCCGACACCTCGCTTCAGAGAAGTTCAGGGCCTGACCTTCCAGGGACCAAGAAAGACTCATAACTGGCCTCATAACTATTCCTTAGCGCACTCCCTCGGGAAGGCGAGCACCGGGAATCACATCTGGCTTCAGACACTGGACATCCGGCGGTGCCGGTACCGGCAGCCGCTGCCTGAGCGCTGCCCAGCTCGGCGGCACGCAGCCAGCAGGTTGAGTTACCGTGTGCCTGCCAACGACAAAAACTAATAAATTAATCTCAGGTGAATTGAAGCATTTAATTTAGATTTTGACCTTTCAAAAGAAAATGAATAATGCATTTCAAAATAAAAACTCGTTTCAGCCTCGAGAATCACACCACTTCCAGCTGGAAATGCCCGGGCGACACATTCCCGCACCGAAGGGGTTTGGTGGGAAGCCTGCTCCCTGCAATCCTGGTGCCAGCCGCCCCCCCGAGGGCAGCTGCCTGCTGGGTTTCCCCTGCCCTCCTCCTCCTCCAGCCCCACCGCCTCCAGGGGAATTCCCGGGAGTTTTACCAAGCCATGGATTGCAGGCACTGCGTCAGCCCGCCGGTCACCCCGGGCTCCGGCAGCACCGCCAGCTGCACTCTGCACCCAGGGCAGAGACCGTACCGCGATAAATTCACGGTGTAACTGTCCCTCCGTGTGTTGTTGGTCAATTGATAATGAAATTATGTTCCAGGATCTGTTCCGAGAGCCAGATCTGCCTCCCCCGGCTGCCACTGTCTTCCCCCACGGGAAGAGAAGGTGCCCTGCCGCCTGGCCAACGCCAGCGGCACAGCTCCATCGGCAGGACACCGTGTCTGCCGTAACACGGTGCCACCACACGCCGGCGGGGCGGATGCCGGGGCACCTTCTCAGCCCGCGACAGGGCAGCCTGCGGCTGAGCCTCATCGGCAGGTTGGAGAAGCATTTGCTTGGTGCTGCCGTGCCGCTTTCAAACGAGTCTATCAGCTTTCGGCTTGGCAGAGACTCTAAGTACCCATTTCAGCTCATAAAGATACCCGGTAATGTCGTATCCCAAGGTTGGCAAGCTCCCAGCAAATGTTACGGTGAGCCTTTGTTTAATTAGGGGTTTGTCAGGCAGTTGCAATTTTGGCCCCCTAATGGGCAAAATAAGCTGGGTTTAAAAGTTTGAGCCTGAGGAGGGCCCTGCTGAACCCTGGGCATCTCAGGAGCCATCACCCCGTGTGAAAGGGCATTTTGCTGCTGCAGGAGCTTTTGCACCCAGCTCCCTTTTTTTTTTTTTTTTTTTTTAAAATTCATTTTCTTCTTTCCACTTGCCAGTTTTTAGCAGCCTCTCCCTGCCCGGGCGTGGGCAGGGCTGGCCGGGTTTAACCCCCTTCTCGTTCCTCTGCTGCTGTTCTGGCACTGCTGCCCGCCTGCCCCGGGAACGCGGCGGCACCTCAGTGCCAAGGGCCAGGGACCCAGCAGCACCAGCGCAGCTCCTGCGCGGCACCCATGGGCAGGCAGCGCGGGCAGGCATCAGGCAGGGCTTTGTGCCTGCCCCTGCCTCCCCCGGGTCCCAGACACAGCCCCGGAAAAGCTGTTTGTTCTCAGGATCAGTAAAGTTCAGCAGCAGCGCACCGGTGCCGGCTCCTGTCTGGGTAAGCAAATGAATTTTGATGGGATGGGAAATGCCAGCACTGGTTGGCAAAGCTCACGGGGGGACGCAGCCCATGGAGGGAGCGGGAGCCATCCCGGCCCAGCTGCCCCGGTCACCTCCCCACAGCACATCTGCAGCCGGGGAGAGCAGAGAAAGGCACCCGGGCAGCAGCACGCGTGCCAGCATCCCTCCCTGTTCCCAAGGAGGGGGGAGCCCACGCCCCATGGCGCTGGGCAGCCAGCCCGTGCTGGACATGTCCAAGCAAGAGCAACAACCCCCCTGCCGGGACCCAGGCGCCTGGAGAGGCAAAGCACGAGCGGAATCAAACCTGGCTGTGGAAAGATTTCAAAGGCCCCAAAGGCAGAGCCCCGAGGAGCAGCGCCCCAGGGGAGCTGCAGGCACAGGCAGCCCCTGGCCAGGTCCCCCCGAGGATCAGCTCCCCGGGTGCTGCACTGCCTCGGGAACCCGGACCGGCTGTCTGCGGCGGCGAGAGGCAGAGTGAGGAGCCTCGGGGCTGCCGTAGTGAGAGCCCGGGCGAGGCGAAGGCAGCGATGCTCAGGTCCCCGAAGGAGCCCCCCTGCCCCGAGAGTTACTGAAACCACAACGTGCTCCCCGACCTTCCTTCCCCGTGCGCCTCTGTGATGAGACGTGGGCCACGATTCCTGGGGTGAATTACTTTCTATCAGTACTGGAACTCAATTTTCTTCCTGACACGAATGAAATGGGAAGAGAACAGGGAGCTGCATGCGAGGCACACCGTGCTACGAGTTTTGTCATTAGCAGGGACGACTTCATTAACATGCGCGAACCCAAGCAGCGGCTCCAGCCCGGCCCGGCCGATGCAGCTTCTGCACTTGCCCCGTGCTCAAGTGGCTGCAGCATTTCCAAGGGCTGCGGTTCTAAGATGCCCACACGCCCACTCAGATCAGCGTTCTTCAACTTTGCTCCAACAGCCTCGGCCGACCTGCAGATTTTGGGCTGAAACAGCCGAGTGCACGTTAACGTGCATCAGCGAGAGCCGTGCTCTGCCCCAGCCGCCCACGTTTCATGGCAGCGTGGCTGCTGAGCCGCCAGCTCGCCTCGAGTCCCCACGTCAGCATCCCCTGCCCCCCGGCACGTCATCTACCGGCGGCTGTGAACGGCTGGCGCTCGAGCTGCGGCCGAGGGTACAGCACCAGCTCATTCATAAGCCTCAAGAAATATCGTTGTATGGAAATGTAATGAAAATTATTCAGCTAATCTACTTTAATAACCCAACTTAGGGGCCTCTCTGCGCTGCAGACAGTATAATCATTTATAAAATATTAGCTGTCATTTCTGATCAGGCCGAGGGAGGCAGAGGAACTCAACACACGACTTCATCGGGGCTACTAATCCACCAGGCTCAGACCCGTGAGAAGCCACGCGGCACCACCCACCATTCCCCCCCCCGGGATGCTCCATGGAATCGGGGGTGACACAGGGGACCCCCAGTGCTCCTCCCCTTGGGGCCGATGGCACCAAAGCCCGGGCAGGGTGAGCCCAGTGCTCGCCCCCACAGCATGGGGAGCCCAAGGTTCCCCCCTCCCACGGAGGAAAACGCCACCACGCTCTGCCAGCTCTGCACAGCAAGTTTAATTGATCAAAGAGGAGTAAAAAAGTATCGAAAATCCCATAAAACTGCTCCAGCTTGTACAAAACTCTGTAGAATATAAAATACTTTAAAAATATTCCACAGAATCAATCTGCAAACTTTAAGTTTAAAACAAAAAAAAACACAAATAAAAAGGATTCCAACACACCGAAGATACAGTACCGCTCAACAGCAGCGAAGCCGTCCTGCGGTAACCAAGACATTCGCTCACCCCGGTTGGTGCAGAAGGAGCCGCGTGGCAACCGCCGGCACCCACGGCAACGCCCGGGGACCCCAGCCGACAGCGGGACCTCCTGGCTCCGTGAGGTGACCATGAGGGGCCTGAGCTCACACCCCCCTCAGAGAGACACAGGCGCTGCTGGGAGAGCTGAGGGGGCCGGGGCAGACCAGCCGCTTGGCCGCAGTGGGTGGGCGGCCTCACTGGTAGAGGACCTTCACGCAGAAGGTTTCCTCGTTCTTGTCCTCGTGGTCGTTGATGTGAATGAGGATCTCCTCCTCACCCGCGCCCTGGCTCGGGGCGAAGCGCAAGCCGATGGTGTACACCTCCCCGCCAGCGACCTGCGGGAGAACGGCCGGGAGGAGAGGGGTGGGACGCGGCCAGGCACCCTCCATGCACCCACCCTCCCCAGGCTGGCACGGACCCCCCGTGGCATCGCTCCCCACAGCCCTCGAGCATCGCTCCGGTAAGGGGGGACCGCCGGCAGCAGCACGTACCTCGAAGGAATCCTCCTTGAACTGCAGGAGGTCGGGGCGGTTGGTGCACAAGAAGTAGAGCCTGGGCGAGGGGTAGGGGTTGGTGTAGGTGATGCGCTTGTTGCAGCCTCTCCCGCCTCCTGCGGGGAGCGAGATCTCGAAGGCCTGCGGGTCGAGCACACGCCGTGGCGGAGGCAGCACAGACCGCAGAGGGAACAACGGGCGCTCCTCCAAAGCGACCACGGAGAACTGCCCCGACGCAGCGCGGGGGGCGCGCTGCCTTACGTCCCCCTGTCAGGTTTGATCTCCACCAGCACATACACAGAAGCCAGCTTCGAGCACAAGCATCCGCCTCGTCCTGCCGCTGGCACCGGCGCCTCGGCAGAAGTAATTGCCAGCCCCAGCGCCAAAGGGCCGGGGAGCGGCCGGCACCGGGCAGCCCACCCCCCAGCTAATTAACAGACACCCACGGGCAGAGCCGTGGCGCTCGCTCAGATAACGCCCCGTGGCACCAGAGGCGAGCCGGCACTCGGTACGAGGCTTCGATCTAAACACCGATCCGAACCGAGGGTTTTGGGAAAATAGTCTTAAAAAGGAAGCCAGACAAAGTAATTTTCCACCCGCGGCAGGGCCTCCGCCAGCACGGGGCCAGCGGAAAGCAGCGCGTGGCAGCTTTAACTTCACAACCAGGGAGGCGTCAGGGCTGACGCTCCTCAGCGCGGGGCTGCCTCCAGCACGGCCAGACACTTCACCTCGCTCTTGAGTTCATGTGCTCGGGGCAGCAAGCACCAGAACGCCCGCAGATGTAAAGGGGGAAAGGAGCAGGAGACGGCCCCGGGTTATTGATGAGACCACGACTGTCAGACCGACGCCACCACCGCGTTTTTCCGGCACGAGGGTTGCGGTACCTTGGAGATGAGGGGCTGCCGGCAGGAGAGGCAGAGCAGCCAGGAGGACACCAGCTGGTGGGACTCCACGTCGACCAGGTTGAGGTAGATGAACCTGCTGCCGGCTCGCCGAGGCCTCACGCCGATGCACAGGTCCTGGATGCCGTTGGCGGGGAGAAGGAAGGTGCCGGCTGGATCCACCTGTGGAGACCAACGCCAGGAGCTGCAGCCGCCTGCGGTGGCCTGTCTCACCTCTGTGGCGTCTGGCTTGGGGTATAAACGAGACCCAAGCGCTCCTAAAAACCTGCCCGCCTATGCCAGCACTGTGGAAGCCCCACGACACCGATACGCCAGGACCGGGAAGGATGAGAGCCGCACTGGGACAGCCAGCTCCCCCAGCCCAGGGCATCCCTCCCCTGGCAGCCCCCCCCCCCGGGGAGACTTTCGCTTTTGTTTATGGGACAGCAATGGAGTTTTTGTGCCTTTTATCGTTCACGTTCGCAATTACGGCCGAACGCGTTCTAAAGAAATTGTTAGTCTTCAGATGGTCTCATTAACGCAGATAATTTGCCCTCCGGGGTTCCGTGCCGATGATCCTACACACGACAGCTCTAATCAAAAGATAATTATCGCAAACACTTTATGGCAGCAAATTGTTCCCAATTCCGAGCGGGCTGCCTTCCCCTTTCCGGAAGGGCTTTCATGGGGCCGGTCCAGCCCCGAAGGACTCACCAGCCCGAGCCCCTGCGGGGTTACCTGCAGCTCCTGGGGGTGGGAGGTGAACGCCTGCACCCTCCGCGGGGCCGGGGTGCCCCGCAGCAGCAGCGAGAGGCGGGTGAGCTGCCCGGCCGTGCAGCTGATGTCCAGGCGCTGCAGCGAGTGCAGGTAGAACTGCCAGATCTGGATGGGCGCCGCCAGCCAGGCGTCCCTGTGGGACAGACAGACGGACGGGGCTCACTGGCGGCTCCTTCCAAGAAAGCCGCTGCGGTCCCCACCCCAGGTGAGGCAGAGGGAGCCCGGCTGCCTCACAAAGCGCTGGCGTGTGCGCTGGGATGCTCTGGCCAGGGATTATTTAGAGGGAAAGGGGGTGACATAAAACCCGACGGGTGAATGGGCTGGGGAGCCGCGAGGAAGGAAAGGGTGGTGCGAGCTCCCCTCTGGCCCTGCCACGCGCTCGGGGTTGGGCTCTCCTGCTTTTCTGGGGTCCCGCTACTTACGTATAAATGGCCACGAAAAACTTTTTGATCTGTGGGCTTGGTCCTCCAGCGACTTTTAAGAAGATGTCCTGCGGCTCCCCGGGCCCCTGCGTGCAGAAATCAGAGCGCGGTTCCAGCAGCCAACCTGGAGATCAAGCCGGATAACGAGGGCTCCAGGGTTCCCTGCCCGCCGGTGGGAAAACCCGCCACCAACCCACTTACGAAAGCAGATGCTTTCAGCATCCAGTTAAGCTACGTTATTAAGTTATTATACAGCTTGGCTGAGCTCTTCCAGTATTTTTAATTACAAAAGAGGATACAAATGACTATCGCATTCCAGGTCCGCATCTGTAATCAAATTTTGGCAAATTTTCCCCAAGTTTTCTAACAAGCCATAATCCAATTACCATACTAACGCCTTTCTGCAACGGCAATTAGCAGCTACCCTCCACCGCCATCTGCACACACACGGGCAAGTTGATTGTTCCTCCCGGCCTCCCCCAGCTGCAGAGCAAGCCCTCCCCACCGCCGCGGCATCGCCCAGCGGAGGGACGCTCTGCCGTGCCTTCGGAGGCAAGGCAAAACCAGGCGGCTCCTTTCACTCGGGAATAAAGGGCAATTCCGGCTTCACCGCTGCCGGTGCTTCACAGCCACGGGCGGACACACGGGGACGCTCCGTGGGCGCCAGGGATTTCTCTGCCGACGGAAACCACCCATGGCAGGAGGACACAAAGGACAGACCGATGCCGAAGCGCAACCAGTACCATATTTTTGGTTTCGCAAATGATGTCGGGGTCACTGCAGCGAACAAACATCTCGGGCTCCCCCCCCGGCATCCCCACCGGTGCGCCTGCGGAGGAGAGAGACGGAGGTGAAACCGCAGCCAGCGCTTCCCCAGGTTGTGCTTGCCACCCCGCACCCCCCGCAGCCGCAGCCCAGAAGCCCTTACGCCAGCAAACTGCGCCGGTGCGGGGGATCGACCATAAAATTAACGCAGGCAAGGGGGTGAAGAGCAAGCGGGGAGGCCGAGGGAGCGAAAGGGCGAGGAAGCAGAGGTGAGCAACCTGGATGCCGCCTGCACCTCCAGGAAGGCCCCTATGAACCGTGGAAGACCCCCAGCCCCACCAGGCACGCCGCAGGCTCACCGGAGAGGGTGTGCCAGGGGGGCAGCCGAATGGTCTTCTTCAGGAAGGTGAGCTCTGGGTGGTAGAAGCGGAAAGTCTGGTCCACGACATGGGGCTGTGGCTCCACCTTCACCCGCAGGAACGCAATGGGCTTCCCCCCGCTCACCTGGAAGGAGACCTGCCCGGGGGCGGCAGGAGGGAGACAGTTTGGCCGGAGGGACGCTCCTCCTGCCGCGTGGCCCCTCGAGCGGCGCTTTCGGCCAGCTCCCTCACCTGGATGTGCCTCGTCCGCCCGGCCCCGCTCTTCCCCAGGGAGCGGGCGGCCGCGTCAGCACCGGCGCCCAGCCCTGCCGGACCCTGCGGGGTGCAAGACAGGGCTGCTTCGGGATGCAGTATGGCTACAGCAGCACCATGCTCCCCGCAGCGGTACCCCCCTGCCCCACGTGAGCAAACCTGGCCAGGGGAGACAGTTCCTACAGGGAACAGCTGAAACCAAGGACCCAAACATACCTGCGCTGCAACAACGGCAGGGTCTGCAGAGAAGGTCTGGTATTTGAAGGGGATGCGGACGGTCTCGTTGGGGCGCAGGTAGACCTGAGGCCTGAGGTCATTGCGGAGGTGGAACATCTCCTCCTCCACTGGCGTAACGCTCTTGGTCAGCTCCTTGAAGTGCCGCCACTCCCTCGGGTCCAGCACAACGCTGGGGGAGCAAGCACGCGGTGAGGAGCTGGTGCCACCCTGGCATCTCCCCACACACACGGGGGAGACCCCCCTTTAGCCCCCACCTGAGCTCAGGGTGGTCAACCTCAATGGTCACAGTGTGCTGGACACCATACGGGTTCTTCAGGGCGAACTCAAAGAACTCTGCCGTCCCCAGCACGGCGTGCACAGTGTGCGTAGCGGTGATGGCCTGGCTGAGCATCCGGGAGATGCTCTCACCCTTGAGGTGCTCCCGGTAGGCGTCGATGATCTGAAGGTCTCGCACGTGCCGAGTGCGCTGCTCCTGCCAGCCCTGCCGGCAGGGAGGGGACCATAAGCCCAGAGCCACCGCAGCATCCCCGGTCCCCGGGGCCGCTCTCCTCACCGACAGCTGGGGCGTCCTCCCGCCGCCGGCGTCCTCCTGCTGCCGCACCAGCGCCATGCGCCGCAGCTTGCGCCGGCGGGCAGCTGCAGCCTCGCTGGGGACAGCCGGGGGGGCCAGCCTCACGNGTGCCCGCGACACCCGCCCGCCTGTGAGGAGAGCGCCGTGGCGCCGGCGGGGCACCCCCATTAGCGCGGGGCTGGGAAGGGGAGCGCCGGAGGGGCGCAGACCGGTACAGACCCTGCCAACCCGAACCCGCACGGGGAGACGGGCCGAGCCCCAGCCCGGCAGAACTCACCACCGGCGGCGTTCAGGGAGAACCAGCTGCCTGCCAGGACGCTCCCGGCATTGTCGGGCACGGGGCGGGAGCGGGAGGGCGGCGAGGACGGCAGCTGCCCCGGGGTGTCCTCACACGGGTGGCCTGCCGGGAGCAGAGACGGGGTGAGTGGAAACCACCCATTTCATCGTCATAAAACCTCCCACAAATTTCTGTCCCCACTGCAGCTCTTTGCAGACGCTTTCAAAGAGCACAAGCGAGTATCTGGCTGCTGTCGAGGCCCTGCGAGCCCCCCGGCGCTCCCGCCAGAGCCTCCTGCCTTACCCCCGCACAGCCGCCCGCCCAGAGACGGAGCGGCACCAAAGGCACGGCGCTGAAACAGTTCACTGCTGAGCTCCGCACCGGCTCCGTTTCCATTTCCGCATCCTCCACCCCCGGGCTGCGGTGCTGCCGCGGCAAAGGCTGTGCCCAGCTGAGCCGGACCAGGCTGTGAAGCTGCCGGGAGGTAACCCGGCCTGGAAACCCCATCCCTGTCCTTCGGGCAGGGGCAGCAACCCGCTCCATGCTGTTTGTGACAGCAGCATTTCGAAATTTAAACGACTCCTTCCTCTCTCCTTGTCTCGCAGGGTGCGAGTTAAACCTCTCCCTGGGCTGTGAATCTGATCCTCCTTCCCAGGAGCTTATCGGCCCTTTGCAGGCAAAGCACGGAAACCATGATTTAAGATATCTTATAATGGAGCTAATCTTTCTTCTGAAGATAAGATTTTAAAACCTGGAGTTACCGCACATTTATAGGATGGGGAATTAAATATATAAAATAAAAGCGCCCAGCGGGTTGTGGGAAGAATAATGTTCCTACAAGCACAGTTTGCTTTCGGGCAGAGCCTCGCGCACGCCGCCCGTTTCTCCCGCAGCCCCGTGCTGTCTGCAGCACCTGGCTGCGCAGCGCTGTCCCTGCGCCACCGGCCACCCTGCGCTGGCACGTCCAGCTGGGCAGGCGGGAGGGACCACAGGCACAACGCCGGAGCCACACGCCTGCAGCCCAGCAGTGCCCGGCGCTGAGCGGTTGGCACCAGGACAGGGGTCCGGCGGCACGGGAGGTACCCGGTGAGGGGCACGGGGCACCAGTGCTGGCACCCAAGCGTTTCGGCTGCGCAAGCAACGGGCTCTTACCGACGTTGGCCAGGCAGAGGTGGAGGCGGCCCCTCACTGCCACGCAGACACCGAGGGGCCTCAGGGCACCATGCCGCAGCGCTTCCCGGCCCATCACCGCCACGTCTGGCTCATACTCAGTGGTGGCCACCTCCAGCTCGTGGTGGGTCCTGACGGCCGCCTGACCTTGGCGCAGCAGGGGCTGGGGACAAGCAGGGACAGGAGAAGGTAACATGTTAGCTGGAAAGCAGGTCTGGGGGTACAGGCTCTGGGCAAGGACCTCTGGCTGCCCTGGCTCGGGGGGGGTCAGCCCCAGAACGCCGCAGGAGGCCCGGGGAAGCAGAAGGAAGTCAGTGTTTGGCCATCGCTTTCGAGGAGATGACGAACCCCATGATCAGCGGCTTGTCAGGCTGCAGCGGTCTGGGCTACAGAGGGGCTGACAGCAGCTCAGTCACTAAAGGCACCGGGGTAATGCCACAGCATCTCAACACGGGACAGAGGAGTCCGGCTGTTCCCAGCCCTCCCGCACCCTAAGCGGGGGGGGTGTCTCCTCTGTCACTGGCAGTCCCAAGGGCTCAAGGGGAACGACATCCAGTTTGAGCAATACCTCCAGTTTAACGGCAGCGGACCCCACGAGGAGCAGGGAGTCTCCGTCCCAGACGTCAACCTGGAGGCTGTGCTGGGCCAGGTACCGCACAAACCAGCGCTGCTCCCCGCGCCGCAGGAACGCGGGATCCACCATGTACTTCAGCTGCAAGCCTGGCGGTCCTGCGAGACAGGCGGCATCGTCATGGAAACGGAGCTTCTGCCGGCACCGCGTCAGCCGGGACAGGGATGCTCTCCTGCCCCAGAGAAGCCTGCCTGCTTGCACACCGCCACTCCTCCACCTGACGAACCTGACAGGCAATTAATCACGTCCAAGGTGTGCCAGGACTCGCACCCTCCCACAGAAACACCCGGTCTGCACAGATACCCCCCCCACCTTTCCACTAACACCTCCGGGTGGAGAAGGAGCTTTGTCAGCCCCAAGGGCCTGGTGCTCTTGGGACCAGAATTTAACAAGACACAGAAAGAAACAAAGAGAAGCATTCGGCGAGGAGCATCCGAGCCGCTCGCTGCGGGCGCGCTGCTCTCACGTGCTGCCTTTCTTTTCAAAGGCGCGTGGCTGCAGCGGCAGCCTCGATGGCCAAATCGTGCCGCCAACATTTACCGGTGGTTTACTTCAAAATGTTGGGACACTTTGAATGTTTGTCACGATGTGCCACGCAAGGTAGCGGAGGTTTGACATTAGAGAGACACTGGCCCATCCTTCGGCCCAGGGACAAGCCCAGATCAGACTGACAGAACGAGTGGCCGCAGGAGAATGCTAAAACCGGAGCTTACCAGTGCTGAGGGTCCCATCCTTGTTCACCTGGACAAGGAGCTGCGCCGGCACAGCCAGCCCGGCCGCCAGGCCCCCATCCACGCTGACCAGCTGCAGCCGCGGCGTGGTGACTGGTGGGAAACGGTAGAACTGGAAGGTCAGGAAGATGGTCCTCGGCCACGTCCCCTCCACGCCATCCTGGGCACCCCTTGAGCCGGAGAGAGGGTTTGGGTTAGTTCACGGTGTGGCACTGCCTCCCCATCACGAGTCCCTTGTGCACTCGGCACTTGCTGAGAGGCAGAAGAACACGAGAAGATCGACAGCATCACAAGTATTTGGACTTCTCTGAAGACAGCGGGCATATGGTTGGCCTCGGCTTTTCAAAAAGCTTCAAATTCCAGCTGTCTCCTGCCATATGCTGTGATGGAGGAGCCCAGCAACGGCAGCGTTTTACCTTCGCACAGCACGCTGCCATCCAGGGAAAAGGCACAAGTGGGGCCTCACCCAGCCAAAGCCACCCCACAGGTGCCAGCTCTCTCAATCCCACCTGCATTTATGGAGAATTCCCAGAAAGTTGGATAAGCTTTCGCATCACATGGTGGCTAAGGGATGCGACAAGAAAACTTGGAATATGATTTGAGAGTGCCCTGAAAGGACAAGAGCATCATCGCAGAACACTCCGGGGCTTTCCCTCCACGGCAGGCGCTGGAATAAGCTGTGCCTTTGCAAGGGCTTCTCCCGGGTTGGAGGGGAATTTGAGGAAAGGACCCTCCCCCCCAGGAAGCCCCTCGGATCCGCCTGCAAAGGCGCCATGAAGAGCTGCCATCCCACCTGCTGAAGGCCAGGAACTGCAGGATTATTTCGTTGCCTTGCAGAGGGTCGGCTTCCTCCAGCTGAGGGCTGAAACTCGCCGGGTCCAGCGGCTCCGAGATTTCCACCGGCTCCTGGTTGCGATCCAGGATCTCGGGGAAGCCAGCAGCATGCAGGCGTGCCAGGGAGGCGCGCGACAGCAGCGTGCGGGAGCTGATGAGGAAACGGGGGTGAGCTGGGTGGAAGGCGCCACGGCAGACCCCGGCGGCCAGGCAACGGGGTGCAGAGCCTGGGGAGGGGCAGCTGAGCATCACCTGCCTGCCTGCAGCCCCACGGCGGCCATGGGCACCTGCAGCGGGGTGAAGGGCAGCGCCCGCAGCTGGTCGCCAGCGCAGGGCTCCGGGTCTGGCGAGCCGAGGTCGGCCTCCAGATGAGTGATCCCCCCCTCCTGCCGAGGGCCACGGCCGTGCGGTGCTGGGGACTGGCCCCTGCCCTGCGGCAGGGCCGACAGCTGAGACACCGATAGCTGGCGGGAGAGCAGCAAGTGTGAGCATCCGCAGCCCCATGCCGAGGGAGCAGCCCCCCGAGGCAGCCCACCCCACACAGACCCCGTGGCTGGCAGCCCCTCCTTGCTAAGGCAGCTCAGATGCCGCCTGCTCCGGCATCGCCGCTCTGCCGAGAAGCGGCGCGGCTGCCAGAGGGTTTGTACCTCTGCTTCCTGCTTCGCTGCTGCATTTTCCCTGGCAAGGGGAGGGAAGAGAAAACACAGCAGGAAGATCAAACCGCTTAACGCGGTCTTATGAAGCATTTCATTTCATCAAAAATATTTGTGTGCATTGATCCCTGCGTCAAGATATAAAAAAGCATAAAGAGGGATCTCAGTATTCATAGCTCTCCTTAAATCCCGGTAGCTCTGCACGACAAAACCATGTGTCACTGTCAACGTGTACCGGGGACAATAGTACCCAGCAAGTCTGGGCTGTCAAAAACCAGAACTGCCCTTAAAAACACGTTTGGGGTGTGAAAAGAGCTCAGGGAATGGCGCCCAGCACGTTGCGTGCAGGGTCTGCCTTGCTGCCCCGGAGGAGGTGGATCTGACCAGGACTCTCGGTGCCTCTTGGCTGCAGCAGTCAGGGAAACGAGCAGAGGAGGGGACGCGGAGCACGTCCTCAGCGCACGGGTCACCCCCAGGAACGCTGCTGCCCACCACCGCATCCGCGTGGCACTTACCCCTGGTCCCCGCGGGGAGGCTGCCACCCGCCGCGGCGGGGCCAATGGACCTGCAGGGAGGGAGGGGAAAGATGCTGTAGCAGAGCCGTCACCCCCCAGCCCCACTGCCACGGCTGTGCCCGCTGCCAGTGAGCCCCCACCCGCCTCTCTTTTGCTTTTGGGGGGGTGGGACCAGCTTACCGAGGTGCCTTACCCTCTCTTAACCACTTATTTGACTTGTTTTTCTAATAAAACTGTTGCCTGGTGGGGGAAAACGTAGCCCATCTCCAGAGCCATCCATTATTTTGCTGGGAATTAGGGTAAGTTCGCCGTAAAAGGCAGCTCCTCCACCCCCAGACAGTGCCGCGGCTGCCCTGCGTCCACGAGGCGCTGCCTAAGTGGGATGCTTAATGAGACGTGAAAGTTTTAGGATACTTAAGGTTTTCGTCGCTCCTCTGTTATTCCTTGTCACTCCCTTCATCTGTTTGCGCATTCGTGCCCCGAAACGGTACGAGCTTTATCGTGTTTGCATTTGGCTGCTCGGCTGGCGCGCCGGCACAGCTGAGCTCGCCGTGCCGCTGAGCCGCGGGTCCTTCCCAGCAAGCCGGGGGCACAGATGTTGTATCTCTGCATCCGCGTGACGCAGAGACCTTACTCTGTTTTCACCACCATCCATATTCCAGCTATTTCCTGCTGACTGCTGTACAACGGAGAGCGCCCTGTCTCCCCTACCTCTGACATACTGTTTTCTCTCAGACAGGGGGCTTTGGCTGCTGGAGAAGAGATGATGGACAGAACCATCAGCACCACCGGCAGCTGTGCCTCCCCTGGCCAAAAGGGCCAGACAGCAGCACGTTTTGCCACGGAGCACTACAAAACGTTAACAAAACGCTCCTTTCAGTGGCACGGGGCACAGGCTGGCGCTCACGGGCAGCTGCTCACCTCACCGTACAGCTCCAGGACCACTGCCGTGCTTCCCGAGCTGTCCCCGGTGCCACCAGCCCCCCAGCGCCAGGGAATCACCGTGCAGCTCACCCCCCAAAACGGCCCCTCGCCAGGCGCCCCAGCACGCTGCCCCCAAGCCGGAGCACGCCAGCCCAGCGCCGGGCGCGAGCTCACCGTCAGCGCGCGCTCGCTTCTCCCTTCACAGCGCCGCAACGCCCGGGCCACCGCCAGCTGCACGCCTCCAGGAAAGCCCTTCAAGCAGCGCCAGGGAGGTACCAGCAGCGACGTCGCCACATCGCAGCGAGCCTGACCCAGCGCATCCCTGACATCACCAGACCCCTTCACTTCACCCGCGAAGCTTTCTGCTCCAAAGCCCCTCACATCAGCAAACCCGGCTCCTCACCGGCAGAGCCAGGACTCGCTGCAGCAAAGCCATGGTGCCACTGCCATCTCGTGGAAGGCACGGCAGAGTCTAAACTAAAAGGGAGGGGATTTAGATTGGACTTTAGGAAGAAATTCTTTACTGTGAGGGTGCTGAGGCCCTGGCACAGGGTGCCCCGAGAAGCTGTGGCTGCCCCCGGCTCCCTGGCAGTGCCCAAGGCCAGGTTGGATGGGGCTTTGGGCACCCTGGGCTGGTGGGGGGTGTCCCTGCCCATGGCAGGGGAGTTGGAACTCTAGTTCTTGTGGTCCCTTCCAACCCAAACCATTCTATGATTCTATCCAGCATGTGAACAGGCATCCACCACACCGGGCATCGCCCCAACACACAGGCTGGCAGCTACCGGCTCACCGGAGGAGCCGGATGAGCTCCTAGAACATATTTAAATACTGCAGAGGAAAGGGAAGTTTGTTTCTTACTGCTCCTGAAAAGTGGGATTAGACAGGAAGACGCTAGAGAGGATTTCCAGGAGCCCGGGGCACTGACTGAACGCTGCACCCAAACCCAAGCCAGCAGCAGTTTTCTTTCCGCCTCCAACACAGGCAGCACCCGGGCGCTGAACCCCCGGGCACGCCTGCACTACAGGTAGGTGTGTGCCCGCACACACGCGTCTGCAGCCTGGCTCTCCCCAGCAAGGCGCTGGCACAGCCCGCGCACGCCGACCGAATGTGCGCTGCTGTCGCGCTCCCCGAGTGGCCGCGCAACACGATTATTAATTTCTTCAGCCTGTAATTGACATCTCTCCTGTGCTCACGTCTGGGGGGATTCAGAGTGCAGAGATGAGCAGCAGCACGGGCAGAGAGCAACGTGCGGCCGCTGCGCCCATCCAGCCGCTCTGGGCGTGGGGCGCCAGAGCCCAAAAGCCGTCAGAGCGACCCGAAATGGGGGCGGGCGGGTGCTGTGCCACAGATCCCTGGGGATTTTGCGCTTGGCCCAGCACTGCTCTCACAGGGGACTTCTGCAAGTTAAAAAGCAAAGAGCTGAATTCAACTCGACGGAAACCCAGCTTGCTCCGGTAATGCACAAACTAGTTCACTGGGAGTCCGTGAAGTCGTGGTTTGTCTCCTGAGCAGACACCAGTCTATTTTAAATGTCAGCGAGCGGGAAAACACTCACTCGGCGATGGCGTAGGAGGCTTCGCCGACTCGTCCCTGTCTCTACGTAGGATCTCCGCAGCAGTTACAAGATGTTCTTCTGAGTCAGTGGAAACGTGGAATTGGACAGTCCCAGACTCCGCGTGCTTCACCTGAAATTGGGAGCAAAACCCCTTCAGACAGCGTGCCACACGTACCCCGAGACCATTCCCTTGCCCTGCGGCTGGAGAGCGGTGGTGCGAGCCGGAGGCAGAGCCGGCAAGGGGCTATGTGTTAATGAGCTGGTCGCACACCCGTCCCTGCGGAGGAAACACACACACACACACACTCGGTAGGCGAGTTTTCTGAGCAAGTTCTGCAGACGCTTGTCCCTCCCTCCCGCTGGCGGGGAGCAGCCCGTGCTGCACGGCCGCGCTCCGGCTGCCACCCCCCGTGACTCCCTCGCGCCAGCCCCGACCTCTTTTGCCATAAACACCCCAGGGCCAGGTCTCTCTTTCACACGCGCATCCCATGGAATCAGCCACCTCCAGCCACGGCAGCCTCCAAAAAGTATCACGGTAAATAACCGCACCGACCGACTACACGACAGCTCAGCCTGCGTTTGCAGCGACCCAAGCCACATCCCCGTGGGTTCACGGCACAGAAACCAGCCCTTACCTGGCAGGAGCTCCTGCTGCTCGGTGGGCTCCGGTACACCAAGGCTTGGCAGGGGCTGCGGCGGGCGCCGCCACGCAGGGGTAGGACCACCTCCGCCTCGCCGGCGGCCAGGACAGGGCTCCAGACGGCCCAGCGCACCGAGCACATGTCGGCCGCCTCGCTGCGGGCACTGCCGAGAAGGGCCTGGGGAGAGAGGGGGGAGCGCTGGGGAGCCCCAGGAGCGGCAGCACAAAGGACTCACCCGGGCACGTCCGCAGCCTCCCCTTACGCCGAAGGAGAGGCACCGAAGTGAACCGAGAGGTCTCTGCCCGCGCCCGCAATCGCCCCCGCAGCCTGCTAATTACGGCAGGGAGGACAAGGCGATCAGCTCGGCAAGCGGCTTTGGGATTAACCGCCCCGCACAAGGCTGCGCCACGGGGAGCCGGCTCTGCCACCGGCACAGCCAAACGACTGGATCTGCGTCTGGAGCCCCAGATCCCCGTGGGTCCTCGGCCTTCTGCTTTTGTAAAGAACCCAACACCTAACTTCCGACGGCGCGGCTCAGCGTTCCGACCCCCCTCCCCAGTACAAATCCCCCACTTTATCAACACCCCAGTTTTCCCCCCAGTTTTGCTCTGGACAGCTCTAATGAGAGGACACTTGCTGCGTTTTCAATGAGCATCTTAGCAGGACAGTCATGGCCTCCTAACGAACCCAGAGCCGTGGAGTCAGCCACAGGACGGGCTGCGCTAGCAGAGGGTCTCTGCAGGGGACAACTGAACTCGCTAAGCCGGGTTTAACCTGCAGAAGGGTTAAACTGAGGTACATGTAAGTGATCGGTAGGCAGGCGCTGGCGAGCACAGTCTCTGCCGTCAGTAGAGACTCGTCCTGGCTGTAAGGTGTGGAGCATCCCAGGCTGAAGCTCCCAGAAAACCTCAGCANGTATTTCTGCTTTCTCTTTGTTCAAAACTGGTAAAGCTATGTTCAGGAGAAAAAAAAAAAAAAAAGATGGGGAGGGGTTCTTCTTAGCATAAATGCTAAATTCTAAAGAACAGCCTTTTTAAATTAAAAAGAAAGCTGAAATTTTCCAAGTTAGCTCACCAGAAGACTATGAGACTGCTGCAGACTACACTTCTGCATGTACACGGAGGGGAAATGTAACCACAGGAAATTAAAATGGCTCGGTGGGCCCGTCTGCAGGATACTTCACACAGCAAGGACAGGGGGTGCGGGACGGCAATGGGGGGCAGAGGACAAGGTGACTCAGCAGGGCTCGCTCCCCACTCTACCAAGGGACAGGGATGAGGTGCAGGCACCCTCAGCCCTACCTTCCCGCCGGCTCTGCCCGAGGTGCAGAAGACGTACTCCAGCTGGAAGCAGACCCCAAACGCTGGGTGAGGCACCATTTCGCTCAGGTGGATGCGGCTCCTCAGGACCAGGGCTTGACCCGCACCCCTGCACCGGGATGGAGAAGTGGCTGTGGGCATCGCCGGGGCGGGAGGGAAGCAGCACTGGGGGGTCTCCCCCATACCTGGCTCTGGAGCCCGGCACCCTCGGGCAGCCGCCCTGCGCCACCTCTGGCACCAGCACGGCCACCTGCGGCGCCTGGACGAAGCGCAGGCCGTTGTGAACGCCGACATGCAGCCGCCGCTCCCGAACCATCACCTCGTTGCCGTCCGGTGCTGCGTTAGCCTGTAACAGGCAAGTTTTCCAGCTCAGCGGCATGGGGTGGCACAGCATCCCCCTCCATGCTGCCCACGGCCCGGAAAAGTCAGGCAATCTGTCAGAAACTCAGAAAAATGGGACCCACCCCCCCAGTGGCTGATGGATATTGAAGTCTTTCATCTTTATGGCGGAGTTGGTGCAAAGCTGGCAAGTGAAGGACTTGGCCAGCAGCCCTTACTGCACGCCGAGCGCTGCCGCTCCTGACAAGACATACTACAGTAAGTACCGCACCTTATCTGTCAGGAGTACCGCATCGCATCTTGTAGCAGAGCAACCCCAAATTCTGCCTGTTAGCGTCTGGATGTTCGAAACAAACCCAACACAGAGCACTGCACACTAAGCCAGCAGTAAAGCAAAGGCTTGCACAAAGAATCGGAGATTCCAAGCGAAATAAATACATGAGCACCGTTTACCTGAACCTTTCCTCTCCGCCCGAAAACGAAGCGCCGGCATTGCTGCCCGGGCACCGTGCTTCCCCCTGCCGTAACCGCGCCAGCGGTACCTTCAGCAAGCGATCGCTGTTCAGTAGGTCCAGCAGCTCTTCCTCGAATTCCTCCAGGGAAGGGTACAGCTGGACAGACAGCCTCTCCAGATAGCAGGTGACCGGCTTCATCAGCCGGGGTTTCTGCAAGCAGTCACCTGAAAAGACAAGGTGGTGGCCACAGGTCACGCCATAGCCAGGGGGGACGTCGCCGGGACCACAGGGGCACCTGCTGCCGGACCTGAGCCGAAAGCAGCACCAGGGAGAGGTCGTGGTCACGCATGGGATCCCCACCTTCCCCGGCAGAACAGCACCCTCACACCCAGGAGAGACCCAGAGGTACCCAACGCCTTCGGTGTCAACGCACTCAATCTCTTCACTCAACAAAGCCACCGCTACCACTGTGCCAGGGCGCCCCACCGCGCCCGGCGCTGGCCCTTCCCTCTCCTGGGGGGACTCGGCTGCTTCGGAGACCTCGCTCAGCCTTGGCATTAACCATTACAAGCCCCGCAATGGCCGGCAGTAGGGTTTGGCAGGCAGTAAGCTGAATAACTCAGCTGCAGAATTCAGAGCGCTTTTTACCCTCTCAGTCTTCAGATGGCACGATTTTAATGGCAGCAGCTCGAACTCATCGCAGCAAGGCTGAGTGTGCAAGAGCTCGTGTCCCCCGAACCTGCCAGACCCCCAGCGACCCTGAGCCCCACCAAGGAAGGCGACTTAAACCAGCTGCAAGGGCTTCTCCGAAGGCTCCGCCGAACGGCTGTAATTAAAGCAACCATCGCTTATCCCCAGCAGTTTCCCAGGAACAAAGCAATTAACGGAAGGAGAACAGACCGAAGCCACTTCTGACATTTTTCACCTGGAAACACAAGGGCTGCAGCCCTGCCAGCCCTCGCGGCGGCAGATGCTCTCGCCAAGGGGCAGCGCCGCAGAGAACCCGTCGGTGCTCCCACAAGCCCCACGCCAGCGCCCTGCCCGCAGCGTCCCCAGGGACCCGCTGCCTTCAGCGGGAGCAGCGCAGGCAGTGGGGAAGGAGAAGGAGCCCTTACTCGTGTCTCCGCGCGCTGGCAGCACGCCGGGGATGTTCTGCCGCCCAGATATCAGAAGGTTTTCGGGAAGGAGGTGAAATATCATCTCCAGGGGCTGGTGGGGCTTCAGGGTGTACTGCAGGTGGCTCTTCTCCATCACTGTCAGGTATTTGTTCTCTGAAGAAGAGAAAACATCCCAAAATCACCAAAACTGGGGGCAGGCAGCTTGGCAGCACCGCTGTTGAAGAAATCTTTATCCACAAACACACACGTTGGGAGCAAAGCAAAACCTGGGTTTGCCAGGCCAGGCTTTTCCCGGCAGGAGGGCACAGCCACTTGGCACTACCAGGACACGGCCCACACATCACAACCAGACACAGATGATACCCGTTTGAGTAAGAGAGGCCACCGAGAAAGGAGCGAGACACAACATCTCGCTGCTGCTTACTTTCCATGGGGTCCTGGAAGCGCGGGTGCAGCAGGGCACGTGGCGTCCCATGGTACAGCTTCAGCCTGAAAGCAAAGAGCACCCCTGCAGCGGTCAGTAAATCCACCCTGGGGCACACCGTTGCCTCTGCAACGCCGCTGCTCAGCAGCAAGAGAGCACCCTCCTGCTCCGGCCCCGTGGTGAAACCCTGCCCTTCAGGGGACGGGCGTCACCTGCAGTCCCATCGCTGCGTCCCCAGCAGCAAACAACTGCAGTTCTATAAATGCTGGCTGTGTTTCGGCAGCCCCAGGACCACCCTTCCTCCCCCCGCGGTGCTATGCACCTTGCCACCCCGATCCCCCGCGAGTGCCCCATCACCTACGTTCTGTTCTCGGCGGCCGGGTCCGTCACCTCCGACCCGCTGCCAAAAAGGGGGATGAGCCCGAAGCCACAGGAGAGATGCCGAGCGTCCCCATCCCCTTTGCCGGTCGTCACCACCACTTCCACGACGGCGGTGACGCCGGGGTGGTTCAGGGAGGTGTGGAAGTAAACGGTCTGGGGTGGGAAGGAGAGAGAAAGGGGATTTCAGAGCCGGCGGCAGCAGCTGCAGGCAGAGCGGTACCTGTTGCGTCTGGACAGCCCGCAGCACAACCAGAACATCCACTGAAACTCCAGCACCGCTCTGAAATCTGCACCTCTTTACATCTCAAACCCCATTAACCCTTCTGCATTTTTCTGTGTCACTAATGACCATTTGCCAGAGCAGCTGGCAGGCTGCAGACCCTGTCAGAGCAGGGCTTTGGCGTGCCCCCCACCGGCAGCGCCACGGGGAGCCCCGCGCCGGGAAAGCCAGAGGAGCTGGAACCCTCCTGCTGCGGGGCGGCCTGGGCCGGAGGGGGCGGGACACAGGTCACCTCCCCAGGACAGGATTTAAAGCCAGGTCAATCTCTCCATTAAAAACTCATTACTGCAGCATCCCAGGGAAAACGTTTACTGTAATCACAGGCTGTCAGGAAGGGATAACGGAGAGAGACATTACTGCATCACCCAGGGGAATAAATTGTTATTCTATTACCCTTTACTGCAAAACATTGAAATAATGACCGCTGGCCGCAGACCGATGCCTGGCCTTGCAAACACACAGAGCCCTTAAAGCCGATACCCTGCAAAACCAAGCTTGCCGTTCCCTCCGTCACGCTAACGGGGGCCGGCGACAGCACGCTGCTGCTTCCCTGCCTTCCCTCTTACGGGGAAACACCGCTCTCTGCCGCCGGCTCCAATGGCAGCAGGCGCCACGGCGCAGCTCCCACGCTGTCACCCAGCCCCAGCAGGGCCCCAGGACCCCAATTTCCCATTCCAACAAACTGTGCAAGAGCTTAATGGGGCGCACCCAGGGTGAAGGGTCTGGGAGCGGGAAGGGAGAAGGGGCTGTTGCTGCCTGCGTGCAAGGGAACGAACCGCTGCAGGGAAGGCTCAGCAGCGGCAGACAGACGGACAGACGACAGTGCGCGCTCAGGGCTCGCTGCTTGAAAAGGCTCTCGGCTCAGCGTGCTGGCCACGGGCTCCCAGAGCTCCCCGAGCTCCACCTCACCAGACAGATGGAGTAACTGACGCCGAAGGAGAGCAGCTCCAGGCCGACCTGGCCCACAGACAGCTTGTCCCTTCACGCTCGACACACCTCCCTCCTCAACCCAGCTCCAGCCACCTCCCGCGGGACCGCTGCCCCCATCCCGGGGAGCCGCCGGCGCTTCCCCACGCCCGCCCAGCGCAGCCGCTCGCCCAGCGCCCTACCTCGTTGAAAGCCGCCCGGGGTGGGCGCGGAGGGACAGCGCGGGCAGCTCGCCAGCCGCTCTTCCACGTCCTCCCGAAGAAGCGGTGGTAGGCGGCATCGAAAAGGGAGAGGCGCAGCTGGTACTGGGCTCCCTGCGGGGCACAGCAGGACGGGAGGCGACGGCCTTGGGGCCGGCTCGGCACGGAAAGCGCCTTGGCAGGGGGACAGGTAATTCCCATTCTCCAGCCGATGCCCGGACGGGCCCGCGGCTTGGCGACGCGGGGAGTGGGGAAACGGACTGCTGGGCATTTCAAAAGGGGTATCGGCCCTTTGAAGCGCTACCTAGAAATTTTAATTTTAAAAGGCCTACCCAAATTAACAAGCCAGGGATTGCTTAAACACTAACCAGCGTGTTTCCCGCAGGTGAAAGCGCGGGGGGCTCCAGCTCACACCCCCAGAGATGCGGTTAGTGCCCCCCCAACACCCCGGCCGGTGCCGCGGCCCCACGGGCCCGGCGAGGGGCACAGCCAGGTGTCCCCCCCCCAGCC
>VWZZ01000588.1:213432-242719 GCA_013399095.1 Psophia crepitans
GCGGAAATGAAACCCCCACCCCGGCCGCTCCGGCGACGGCGGGGGGGTGTCACATCGGTTGAAGCACACTTGAAGCAGGAGCAGGAGAGCCCGGCAGCCCCGGCGGCAGCTCGTCTTCCACGCAGGCAACGCCGCCGCATTTCCCCCACCCTTCCTCCAGCGACAGGGAGGCGTTCTGCTGGGGGGGCGGGGAGTGGCCCCCGGGGGCTGCTGCGAGGAGAGGGGAGACCTGCCAGTCAGCCGGGCACCGGTACCCACTGCGGATGCTCGGCCAGAGGCCGCATCCCAGCACCGGCACTCACTGAGCGCAGCCCTTNGAGAGCGGCGAGCACAGCCTTACCTCAGCTGGAAATGGGAGCTGCGGAGGAAAATCATGGGAACAGCTAAATATCTGTGATGAGAGAGGAAACACCTCGCTTGCCCGCTGTCCCGTGGCGCTGCTCCTGCCCCCCTGCATTTCTCTGCCCCAAACCTCGACCTACCGGTCACGTACGGTCCCAGAGGCATCTGGCTGTAGTTGACAATCCCACCCGGGCCCGGACCTCGGAAATTCGGCCCGAAATTGTTGTTGTAGATCTGGGAGGAGCCAAAGGAGCCCTGGGGAGGTAAGCAGGGAGAAGAGCCGCTGAGCTGCAGCCCTGGCACCACCGCCGCCCCCCGCGAGGGGCTCCATCCCCGTCCCCGCTGACCTGCTGGACGGCAGGGTCTCCCCCGCGGGTGGCCAGGCGGCTGAGGATGCTGCGCTCGGACATCTGCAGCCGGGCAGCCACGGGCGGGATGCGGGACAGCATGGAGGGCAGGCGCGTCACGTCAGCCTTCATGTCGCTCAGCAGCTCCTCGAGCTGGTTCAGCACTGCGAGCAGAGTGAGGTGGCGCTCAGGCAGGAGGACACCCACCGGCCCCATGGCATGCCAGCCCTGGGGACGGGGGAGCCGATGGCAAAGAGCGCTGCAGACCCCCACCACAGCGAGCTGTGGAGGAGCAGGCAGCTCCCGGCCTAGGGAAGGCAGGATGGGGACAGCCTCCCGGCTGGATTTCCCCATGGTCGGGGGGGCAAACCCTTCCCGGGCCTCGGGGCAGGCTCCCCTCTGCTGGCACGCACCCTTGTGCAGGACGGCGTTGGCGGGCTTGTTCCCAGCCAGGGACTCTTTGGAGAGGTGCTGGTGGCTCTCGGCAAGGCACTCCACTTCAGCCAGACGGGCGTTCAATGCCATGGCCGGGTGATTGGGGTCTTGGGTCATGTTGAGGTACGCAGCCCTCCGCAGCTGCTCCTCGATCACCAGGGCCTGCTCCAGCAGCTGGGAGGTGCAGGAGGGGAAGGATTCAGGACCAGACCTCACTCCAGTATAAACCAGTACTGCCCCACAGGCTCCAGCTGTCCATGGGGTTCACTCTAGCAGAGCCTCTGCCCTGCCGTGCTCCCCCCTGGCCTGACTCCCAAGAACTCCTGGAGGGACAGGCTTAGCCCTTTTCTCACCCCGTTCAGACACCGAGCATCCCAGAAAGGGACTTGGGCTGCATTTCCACAGCATCACACGCGTCGGGGGCGGGCAGAGCACCCAGCCCACTCGCAGGGAGGAGCCCAGGGCAGCCAGTCCCATCCTCTGCACTGTGCCCCAGAGCCTGCGAGCTCCCTGGGACCAAGCCCCGGGTCCCTGCTCTCCTCCAGAGACCACGAGCCTCTGCCAAGCCACGTGACCGCTCCCAGCCCTGGACTCGCAACTCACCTTGAATCGTCGGGCAAGGAACTTGTTCTTCATCTCGAGGTAGTTCCCCTTGTGTATCTCTGATTTGAACGGCTCGTTCAGGATCACGTAGCGCGGATCGTTCTGGATGTCCTGCCAGCGGGCATAGCCATGACTGGTGCGGGGAGAGTGTCAAGGGAAGAACCAGCCAACCGATAGTGTGCCCACCACCCCGCAGCGACGACGCGTCACCAAACCCCCTCCCTGCTTGTCACCGCGCCATCACCCCAGCTCCCGCGCCCCGTGGAGGCCTCCCTCGCCTCCCCACCTCGCTCCCACCGAGTCAAAGGGTACGTGACAATTCCCGCCAACAGCCAGTAGTCGTGTCGGCGGTGCCAGATGTCGTAGATCTTGCCGGAGGAGATGGCAGCCCTTTCCTCATTCTGCCACAGCGTGTGCAGCTCTGCAGAAGCAGACGCGAGACAGCCCGGTCAGGCAGCAGGGCTGCTGCGGACATCGCGCAGCGCGTCAGGCAGGGAGAGCGATGGCGTTTCCCAGGCGGCCACGGCACGGAACCGAGACGCCCTGCTGCGAGGCGAAGCACCATCCCGCCGCAGCCTTTTCACACGGTTCGCATTTCTCGCACGGGTTCGGATCTTCTGCGCAGCAGCTCAGGCGCGTCAGCTCTTGCGCTTACCTGTAAAGCCGCCATCTGCAATGTTGAACATGAATCGGAAGTTCACGTTTCTGTCATCCTTCTTCCCATCCTCCTCTTCCTCTTTGTCACCGTTTTGCTGAGCCTCGCTTTGCTCCTTCTCCTCCGCCTTGGCATCCTCTGCTTGGCAAATACAAGAAATCACGCCTGTCTGATTGTACTCTGCCAAAAGACCGACTGGTGTCACCCTTGCCCCATCAGCTGCCAGAGGAACTCCCTGCCAAAGCCCTGCTGGAAAAGCCACCGGCCCGCTCGCTGCTCCACAAGCTGCCAACCTCTCCTGGCAGTTCCCACTGTTTGCACGACATCGTGGGCAGTGCCCACCATGGGGGGGGTCTTGCTCCCACTTGTGCTCCTGAGCATCATCAGAAGGCACGCACCAGCTGCTGCGGGTGCTGACGGCCGCCCTCACCGTCCCCCCACAGACACGTTCCCTCATCCCTGCACCAGGCACCTGCCTTGCTTTAGAGACCCTTCACACCACTTCTTGCCACAAAGCCTCTCCCACCTCACCTGGTTTGACTTCTTTGTCCTCCCCTTTCCCTGGGCTGCTGTTCAGCTCCGGCATCTCCAAAGGCTTCTCCAAAGGCTTCTCCTTCTCTTGAATCCCCTCATCTGCAGAAGGGAATGGGACCGTGACCCAAGCAAGGTGCAGGTGCTGGAGTCCCCCAGCAGAGGGGAAGCCAAGAGCACCAGCGCATCCTGGGCCGGTAGGGTGCCCGCCCTGGTCCCCACAGCACCTCAGCTGCAGAACTGCTCCAGCACAAATCGATGCACTGCTGGTCCCAGAGCCCCACAGCACGCTCACCCCGGCTGAGCGGGCAGCCCGCGTGTGGGGATGGCATTCATCCGAGCCGCAGAGACTCACCTTTCAGCAGAGGCTCAGGAGGAGGCTCAGCCTTTTCACTCTCCTCTTGCTTCTCTTCCCTCGGTTTCTCGTTGCCGTCACAGCTTTCCGGGTGCTCTTCGCTTTCCACCTTCTCGGCACTCACAGGCACCTTAATGTAAAGCGCCCACACCAGATCAGCCCAGCCTTAAGGCCTCCTGGAGGAGACGCTGAAAGAAGCCACCCTACCTGGCTGTCAGACACCTTCCCTGACTTCTGCTCCACTTGCTCCTTTTCCTCCTGGAGCCCAAGTTGTGTTTCTATTTTGTCTGTAGCCACAGTGAAGGGAGGAAGCTATTGAACAGGGCCCCAGAGGGCCACTCGCACTGCCACGGCAGGTGGGCGTTGGCAAGGACTTCAGGAGCCTTGGCCCACCTCCTTTGCCAGCCCACCCAAAGCCACCGTGCCCCGGAGGCCGCAGGCCCCCCTACCTGCAAGGGCCATGGGTCCAGCGGGCACATGCGCCGGGCTAGCTGGGATGGGGGTGTTGGGGTCTGAAGACACAATTTCGCTGGATTTCTTGCTCTCCGGGCCCTCGAGAATCAGATCCGGGGTGCTGTACTTCCCATTGACATGCTCAAACTCCTGGACCTGGGGCAGAGGCCACAGCACCACATCAAACACAGCAGAGGCGGTTCCAGCCCGGTGCTGCAGAGCCGGCACATTCAGGCTGCTTCACCCGCAGATTCACCGTGCAGCGGGATCACCACACTCGCCCTGCCAGGGACGTCTGACACAACAGCTCCAAGACCCAGCAAGTCTCCAGTGTGACTTCTCTTTTTTGCCAGCCAGACTATCAAATACCCGCTCACCCTATGTCCCGCCCGGGGAAAGAAGCGGCAGGTTTGAAAGGCAGTTTGTGCCGCCATCACCTACAGCTTTATGACACAAACGGAGCCTGGGAGACTCGGGAGGATCCCTGGCGAGAGGCATTCAGCAGCCCACGAAGCCCACGAGCCTCCAGAACATTCCCAAAACGGCACATTTAAAGTTTTACTCACCCACCTTCTTCCTTACTAGTGACATGACTCCTATCCGAGTCAGCACATGCTGGCGTGACAGCCCTTCCCGGGGAACACCGTCCGCAAAGGTTTCGGCACCGTCTGCCCCAGGTTCACACAAATGTCTCATGAAGAGAGAGACGTATGCCCTGAGGAAGGGAAGCCAGACCCCGGTCCAGCTGGGCCCACGGAGTCCCCACTGAGCCAAGCGCCCACACCGGCTGCTGTCACCCGTGGGCGAGGGCAGAGCCTCACACCTGGGCTTAAGATTCAGCCCATCACAAAGAGAACAGCAGCAGCCCTCTCAAACAAAACAGGAGCTGCCTCCCCAAAAAGAGACCTCCGAGGGGGGTATGCAGGCACCTGGGCTTTGTCATAGCGCAGCTCTGCCTTCCCCTGGGAGCACGGCCAGAGATGGCGACGTGGCAAGACAAGACAATAGGGCGATCGCAGTTTGTCCCAAACGCATGAGCTACGTGCTCGCCGTGATCAAAGGGAGCCCAGGACAGACCTCGCCCTGCCTGCCAGGGACCCTCCCGTACCTGAACTCCTTCTCGCTCTTCCCTCGCAGATCCCGGACCAGCCAGTGAGAGTTGAAGGCGTCCTGGGGCGGCATGCCCCAGCGCATGATAGCGTTCAGAAAAGCCTTGCGCTGCCGCGCGTTGAAGCCGAGAACCTGCAGGGAGCAGAGGTGTCGCCGGGATCACAACGCGGCCTCGTAGCACGTGGCATCTCGGAGCCCTGCAGCTGCCACGGGCACGCTGGACCAGGACTAACGTGCCGGCAACCTGGCACGGAGCAGTCCAGCCCACGAGCCCAGGGCAGCACTGGCACAGCCGCATCAGTTGCGCTCTGGCTGAGGCTGACGCTCACCTCGATATTCCCCCCAACTCTTGCCAGCAAAGGAGGGAGAGGCTTGTCCCGGTCACTCTTCAGCTGTCTCCGGGATTGTCTTCTGCCACCTAGAGTCAAGCAGCCTCAGTGATGGATGGCCCCGGGCAGCGAGGCCAGCCGGCCAAAGTGCTTGCGTGCCCCAGGCCTCCTGCGCTCCCTCAAGACAGGAGCAGACCCCAGCAGAGCAGCAGCCTGGGCTCCAGAGCCCCTTCCACCATCCCGCTGGCCCCCCGGCTGGGGCACTCTCCTGCCCTTCCCAGGCAAGGGGGTACCATGCCTGCTCCTCCTGCGGTCCCCATCCTGCCACCGCGAGGACCAGACCAAGGTCCTGCAGCGGCCAGTGAAGAAAGCAGCCGGTTGCCTTCCCTGCCCTGGGTATCTCCTCACCTGGTAGGAAAGTGGGGAGGCCTCCCCTGGAACAGAAGCCCAGAAGCACGCCAGTCCCTCCAACCCAGATGTTTCTGCTGCACCGGAGTGCCAGGGGCTTCCCACAGAGCGAAATCCCATGGAGTATCAAGCACATGAACTCACTCTGACCTTCCGGCCTCTCTTCAAAGTCTTCATCCTCATCCTCGGAGCCAATGGAGTACTCCGACTGGTTGTCAGAGAGCTCGTCCTGCCACTCTGCAGGCCACAAGGCATTAGAAGAAGGGTTAGAAGAGCGCCCGAGCAGTGGGACCCTGCCCGGGAGGGATAGGTGAGAGCCTGCCTGCGGGGGTGACTGGCATCCAGTGCCAGGCAGTGAGAGAGGGACACACAAACAGCAGGAAATCAGACTCTCAGGCCTTCCAAAACTCGTATTCTCCTACGCAGAAAAAGCCCTACTTTAAATATTTTGCCCACAGACATGGTTTTTCCAAAATTTTTCAAGCAAAACCAGAGTTTACAGACAAAAAAAAAAAATCAAAAGAAAAAAAATCTTCGAAGAATTTCTATCCCAGAAAGTTTAGGAATCTGGGAAGTACAGAGCCACACAGCCTACCAAGCTGCAGAGAAACGCCAAGCAACGACTTGGCCAATATGTCCGTGAGGGAACCTGCTTGTGCTGCTTCCCAGGGCCAGCCCGCAGGGCCTGCTGCCCGCCCCGAGCCCGGCCAGGAGCTGAGCGGCCACAGCCATACCTTGGTCCTCCTGTGAGGCGTCGTTGTAGTTGACCTGCTTGCGGATCCTCTTCCCTTTCCCCAGGTTCCTGGCCAGATCTTCCTGCTGCTGCTCATAGTGGTGCCGCAGCAGCTTCTCCCAGTAGTCGGGGTCCACATTCTCCTCTTGCTTGATGATCTCACGTTCCACCTCCTCCTGCAAAGTGAGAGACAAGAGCCTTGAGCCCGGGCAGCCACAGACCTGCTCACATCACCCCACGCCTGTCCTCTAATGGCCCTCCAGGGATGCAGGGAGCGCACCGAGCCGCTGGCTGGAATTTGGCTCCTCGGTCTTTGCCCAAATGTACTGACCTCGGTGCAAGGTCATCAAGGGGCTGAGACAACCTCCCACTCAGAAAGAGCTCCTCCAAGCACTGCTGTCCATCCCCCCCTGCCGTGCCCATGCTCACGTCAAGGGGAAAAGCTACGGATCTGCAGAGACCTCCCAGAACAGCAGCCTACTGCGGGCTTCATCAGCAGATGAAGGAAATAAGTCCGTCGGCTGCTGGGTGCTACAGATGGCACCGTGCCCGTGCCAGGGGCAGAAGGCGCCTGCGGACGCCTTGATCGAGTGAGGTCCTGGGCACCGGGGACAGAGCCCAGATCGCACCCTGGGCTGCGCAGGACAAAGACAACTGTGGGTCCTCTGCTGCAGCCAGAGCCACCACCCCCTGACCCCCAGGGCTGGAACAATCTGCAGCAGTCACAGAGTGAGAGCCGGGAGGAGTCCTGCCCCGCACCCAGACACCTGCCAAAACAGGAAAGGGAGGGGAAGAAACACTGGGGGAGGTACAAAGAGGTGTGATTGTAAGACATGATACTAATCACATTACCACACCGTCCTCTTCTCTCACAACATACTGGGCCACTTTAAAGGAGCTGAGATACTCGTTCATGTTCTGCAGCTCCGTGTCATCAGTCGCGTCCTGGTTTCGGTCCAGAAGCTTAGAGATGGCAGCGTCGTCGTAGTGGATCACACTGCTGTCATCCACATCCTTATTGTCACCTGGAGGGCAAAGCGAAGGGAACGGAAGCACAAATCACCATGCCAGAGCTGGCCCGCTGACAGAGCCAGGTGAGCCCCAGTTGGGTGCAGGGTCGGGGAGGGGGACGGGTCGCCCCAACAAGAGGGGCTACACACCTGGTGGGGTGCCACCGTGCTTTTTTTTCATGTTGGGAGTCGTTGCACCCCCTTTGGTTGACAGCGTGTCAGAGAAAGGGGTGACAGCATCTGGCATGGCGATCCGCTGGCCCTGAGACACCATGCCTGTGGGCATAAGAGGAACAGAACGAGCCCCAGCAGCTCAGACAGGGCCCCGCCACCCGCAGAGCATCCCCAGCGCCTTCCCATCCTCACCTTCCACATCATCCTTGAAGAGCTCTTCTGTCCCAAACTTGAGGATGTCGTCCAGCTCTTGCTTGGTCATGGAGCCCGACTTGGAGCCGAGCCCCGGGCGGACAACAAGGTGGGTGAGCATCATCTTCCTTTTGGCCACCTGGGTGATGCGCTCTTCAACAGAGGCTCTGGTCACGAAGCGGTAGATCATCACCTTCTTGTTCTGCCCGATGCGGTGAGCTCGGCTGAACGCCTGCGGGCGGAGAACGAAGCTGTCAAGGGCGGCACGGTGCCACAGCAGCCGAGGGGCCCGAGTTTCTCACCCTGTCCCAGCTGCACAAAGGCAGGGCGAGGGCAGGGCTGAAGTCACCATTTAGGCTCTACAGGGCGGTGGAGCGAGAGGGGCTCCCCAGAGCCAGCCGGAATGCGCTGGCCCCCTCGCTGACTGCAGGCAAGCCAGCTTCCCCACGCAGGCCCGCACCCGAGGGGTCTGAAGCAGGCAGCGAGGACATGGTCCCCAGGAACCCTCTGGCTGCACCCTCTGTGCAGGCCAGCCCTGCCCCAGCACATCCTCTTGCCTAGGGCCCAGGGAAAGGAAACGCTGGCACAAGTGGACAACGGCAGTGGACACAGCTTTGGAGAGGACCTTCCCCTGGCCAGGAAGCACAGGAGGGATACGCATTTCTCTGGGTTCTTCCAGTATTTTCAGAGCCATTGGCTGCTCGCCTGCTCCAGCTGCTTTCCCACTGGCAGTCAGCACTTAGCGAGGGTCCGCCCCAGGCTTTGGGAAACGCAAGTGGAAGCTCCCCAGAAGAGGAGGGGGCACCTGGTTGTGAACAAGCAGCAGGAGAAAGTGAGAAGCTCGTGGAGGAGAGCCTGTTTTATGTGCCAGGTCTCTCCCGCGCCGCAGACAGGCCAGGACGAGGCCAGGGGATGCGGGAAGGGGGCTGCTGGGCAAAACCACGCCCTACAAATACAGCAGCGTTGGCAGCTCTCGAGACAAGAGACCGACTTCCCTGCGCAGGGTGTGCAAACAGTGGGCAGAGCCACAGAGGTACTTACTATATGGGAAGGAAAAGGAAAAGTCAGAAACCTGGATGTCATTGTGGGGATTCCAGTCAGAATCATAAATAATGACTGTGTCAGCTGTAGCAAGGTTTATGCCCAGGCCACCGGCGCGAGTAGAGAGGAGAAAGCAGAACTGCTGAGCACCAGGAGCTGAGAAAGACAAACCCAGAGATGGCAAACGGTGAGACAGAAAGGAGCGCGGCTTACGCAGAAAGGTGCGGCACCGCGCTTTGGGGAGAAAACAGCAGGAACCATAGGTCTAAAGCAACAAGCAACAGGCAGAGAAAGCATGGAGAGAAAGAACATGGCTCCTGGGCACTGGAGAAACGCAGCTCCAGAGCCGAAGGGGAAGCTCTGCCGTCTGCCCAGGCCTCGAAAGGCAACGCCGGAGCCCCTCAAACCAAGCGGCCTGCCGTTGGCACGCTCTGGGTTCATCACGGGACATGACTTAACATGACAAGGGCTTAACGACTCTTAATGACACGCTGCACCAAAACCAACGTGGGCAATCCCCCAGCACCTGTCCTGCAGGCGACCCAGGACTCCCAGGCACGGCCAGCCCCCGCGCCCTCTCCTCAGCAAGGCAGAAACACGAGTACCGTTAAACCTGTCTATGGCCTCCTGCCGCAGGCCGCCGGTGATGCCCCCGTCTATCCGCTCGTACTTGTAGCCTTCGTACTCCAGGAAATCCTCCAGCAAGTCCAGCATCTTGGTCATCTGCAGGGCAAGGCGACCCTGGCACCAGCGGCTCCCCCCATGCCCCCCGGGGACTGGACCTGTCCCAGCCGGGTCCCCGTCCGCAGCCCGGAGGCCGAGCTGGTGGCGGCACCGCCCAGGGCAGAGTACGGCCGGCGGGCAGTCACTGGAGGAGCAACGCTCACATCTCGCCTTCGAGAGGCAGCTTTGCCAGCGCGAGGGGATCGGGTCTGAACGGGAGCACTAGTACTGTTCTCTCCTCTTTATCCACAGATACAAAGAGGTTTTAAACGTTACAGGGACTCCCACGGGGGAGAGCCCCTCGTGACTGCCGCAGCTGCCAGGCTATCTGAGGGACAAGCTGTCGCCAGCTCCTCCACCCATCTCTATCTGTTCCTTGCACAAAATTCTCACAGAACCAAAAAAAAACAAAACCCTTTGAAAATGTGTTTATGATCAATCCTTCCCTACGCTCACCTGGGAGAAGATCAGAACCCTGTGACCCCCATCCCGCAGCTTCTTCAGCATCTTTTGGAGCAGCATCAGTTTCCCAGAAGATTTGACCAAAGAATTCCCATCGTAGGATCCGTTGGGCAGAACCGGTGCCTCCTGTGAAGGCATCCTGGTTAGTCTCTTCAAGGACAACACGCGTTCACTTCACAGACACATCCACATGCATTTCAAAGACAAAGTCCTCGTACGAAACCGCTTGTGTGAAAACCCACACCATTAAGCAAAGCAAGATCACGGAAACAGCCCCCGCCGACGGCTTACACACAATATTCTGAGAAACGTCTCCACGGTGCAAATACAGTTGACGTACCACCGCCGCCACAGGAAAGAGGTACGGGTGATTGCAGCACTTCTTCAGGTCCATCATGATGTTGAGCAGCGAGACCTGGTTCCCACCACCTTTCGAATTCAGGGCTTCAAAATTCCTCGTCAGTATGAATTTGTAGTATTTCCTGCAGGAACGGGCACGGGACAGACACCCTTGTTAGTCCGGCCAGACATGGGACCGGCGTAAACAGGACAGCACTGAATTAAACCCCACTCATGCCACTGGAGCTTCGAAAGGGACACCTGGACGTTTTTAAAAGCAACAGCTCAGCACCCTCAGCCTGAGGCCGGGTTTGTTTGATTGCTCTGCGGACATCACAGCCCCCGTAAGTGGGACAGACTCGGCAGCACACTGGCTAGGCACACTCCTGCTGCCAGGCAGAAACCGAGCCTTGCCCCACCGTGCAGGGAAGAAGTCACATGCCCTTTCCTGCAAGTGCCTCAATCTCAGCAGAGGACACTACTGACACTGAGCAAATCGTCCCAAAACAAAGGGAGCTGAGCAAGCGTCCCCTGGGGCAGCAGTGACGCTTCAGACCGATGCCAGGCAGCTGGCAGCACAGGCTGCTGGCCCGGTGCTGATAACAGGAGAAAAGGGTTCAGCCTCAGGGCTCCTCTGCACTCCCCAGAACTAGCAGAGCCACGTCAACAGGCTGCCCGCATCAATCACCTCCTGCTGCGCAGCCAGGACTGCACAGAGTCCAGTTTAAGCAGGCTGACCGCGCTCCCTGGTGAGCCATAAAGGGCTCCAGCTCTTCCCAAAGCAGGCCTGAGGACAGCGGGGTGTCTCTGAGCTGTCGCACCCCACGGACGCCCCGCTGCACTGCAGACAGGGCAGGGTGAGGGAAGCGAGCCACCCCAGCGGAGCAGAGCTCTAATTACTCACTTCTGCATCTGGCTCAGCTCCACTCTCACAATCAGCTCCGTCTTGGCTGGCATGTTCTTGAATACATCGGCCTTGAGTCGCCGCAGCATGTGGGGACCCAGCAGGTCATGGAGCTTTTTGATCTGGTCCTCCTTGGAGATGTCTGCAAACTCCTCCAGGAACCCCTCCAGGTTACTGTGAAAGCAGCCAGAACCATGCAGCGCTGAGCAACAATGGGACGTGCGAGAGCAAAGCTGCCTGTTTCTTTGTGGCTTAAAAACAAGGGCACAGCTCTCACGGCACAGGGTGAGGTAACGCTGCCATGCCTGTGTCCGAGCAGAGCGGAAGCCAGGCTGAGGAGCCCCGCTGATGCTAAGGGGAAATTGATGTTAACAGGAGGTTTGAGCCCTGGGCAAGTGGAAAACCTCTGCTGAGCCACCCCGGAGGCCAGCTCCCAGCTGCTCTCCTCTCTCTTTTCGCGGAGCGAACTAGTGCAACTTACTTAAACCTCTCGGGAGTCAGGAAATTGAGCAGGTGGAAGAGCTCTTCCAGGTTGTTCTGCAGCGGAGTCCCGGTGAGCAGCAGCTTGTAATCAATCTTGTAGCTATTTAGTACTCTAAAGAACTGTGAAAAGAAAGGAGGTTAGGTGAAAAGAGCTCAGAAGCCGATTAGTCATGTGGGGACTCTGCAGGTTGCGCACACGGTTACTCCCAGGGGCCGGAGCCTATGCTTTGCCTCAGGTAAAGGGGAGGGGAAGGAGAGGGATTGATTCCCTTCCACAACAGTGCATCCAAGGACTGTCAGGCTGCCAGGCAGGCAGCCAGGCTGCTGCCTCTTCCACTGCTGAAGGATTTTTAATGCCAGAGGACGTTAAAGAGAGCAAATCCACCGAAACATGGGCCCCAGGCAGAGCCTGTGCGGGGTGAGGACATCTTTTGACTCCCAGGGAGGAAGCCACAGTGGATCTTTGTGGCATTGTCTGCAGCACAAAAATCACTCACAAACATCTGCTACCTACCTTGGACTGGTTGTTCTTCAGCCTGTGTGCTTCATCCACCACCAGACAGGCCCACTCTATGGAGCCCAGCACCGCCTGGTCAATAGTGATCAGCTCATAGGAGGTGAGCAGGACATGGAACTTGATCTGGGCTTCCTTCTGGAAAAGCAGAGGGAGAGAAAAGCCTGGATAGGAGAGCGGGGAACGGGGCAGCCTCCACCTTTGTTACTGCTGTACAACCCAAGGAGAACTGCACAGCACCAGGGCCGACGCACAAGTTGTGCCCGCAGAAAATCTATACCCATCTGCACGTCAGAACCAAGCAGGGGACTACAGAAACAGAAAAGGGCCTGGCAGAAATCTTTAAAGCCTATCACAGATCTCCTGCATTTGTGAACAGCACCAGCTTCCCTCTTCAGAAAACACCTGATTAGGGACCAAATCAACCTCCCTCTCCGGGTCAAACTCTGCTCTCTCCCCTTCTTGCTGATGGTTAAGTACTGGGTAGGGCACAGACTTCGTTCCCACCTTCATACGGAAGACTTTCTTCCCGCTCCGGATAGCGTTGTCTTCAAAAGAAAACTCATTTTCCCGGATGACCGACCGGCTTTCTTTGTCCCCCGTGTAGGTCACGACGTAGAAGTCAGGTGCCCACATCTCAAACTCGCGTTCCCAGTTGATGATGGTGGAGAGAGGGGCGCTGACCAGATACGGCCCTTTGGAGTGGCCCTGCCCGGGGAGACAAAGTCCAAGCTGTCCTCCACGTACCAAGCAGCTCTCAACCACCTCAGGGACTGCTGGATGCTCCACTCACCTCCTTGTATAGGGAATACAAGAACACAATAGTCTGCACCGTCTTTCCCAGCCCCATCTCGTCAGCCAGGATTGTATCCGTGCCTTGGGCCCAGGAAAATCTCAGCCAGTTCAGCCCCTCCAGCTGGTACGGATGGAGCGTGCCTCCCGTGGCATCGATGTACCATGGCTGCTTGTCGAACTTCACTGTGGGCTGAAGAGAGAGAGACATGAGGCAAAGCAGTGGGAACCAACTCCCCCTCCTTTCTCTGCAGCCAAGCACATCCCTCTTTAGCCTTGTGACATCAAACAGCCCCAAAAGGGATGCAGACACGGTCCCCAGTGCAGCTCAGCCCTCAGGCTCCTCACAGCAAAGCCACCCCAGAGCTTTGAATGAAAAAAATAAAAACCAAAACAAACAAAAATACCAGGAAGGAACTAGAGGAGAAAAATGTAGCAGGATGGGGTGGCCACACAGCCCTCCCTCTCTCGGGGCTCACACGCCATGGCGCTGACTCTGCCACTTCAACTCACATCCACGAGAGGCGTTTCTGGGGGCTTTTCCAGCTTCTCCTCTTTCAGCTTCTTCCCCTTCTTGTTCAGCTTCTTCAGAGGGCGCGTGTCCTCCCCCAGCATCAGCTCCCTGCAACAGCCAGCATGTGTCAGGAAAAGGCCGGCGGGCATCCCCTAAGGCCCCGAGCCAAGGGACAGACATGCTTCTCAAATCACACCACCTCTCTCCCTATGGGACCTTTTCTGGCCCAGTTAGCAGCAGCACTCATGGAGAGTTCATTTCCCCCTCCCAACAGTCTACCCAACATCATCCAGAATGAAGAATAGCAATCTCATCCAAACGTTGTGGTTCTCCCCCAAAACAGACAGGCAGCAGCGCCACGGAGCCGCCTGGAACCGCAGTGAGACCGCAAACATTAGGGCAGCAGAAGTGCAGGGGAAGGGGAGCAGGGGCTGCAAAGCAGCAGGCCGGCAGGATTTCCAGCAGCCCCAAACCCACATTTCAGCGGGCGCAGCTTTCTGGAAGTGCCCAGCCACCACTCTCTGGAGAGAGGTCCCAGGATGTTCAAAAGGGGGCACCTACGAGTGCCCGGTAGCCCCAAACGCCTGCGCAGGCTGCCCCGGCTCTGCCTGGCTTGCCCAGGCTGCGGCCTCACCACCCGGCTGGCCCCTACCTGTGGTTCCAGTACAGGTGTTTGAGGTTTTCGTAGTACGGGATGTCTATCTCGTCGATCTCCCAGGTGCACTGGTCGTAGGGCAGGTCTTTCCACTTGATCAGGTAGTGGATGTCTCCCTTTTTATCAAAGCTGTAACGCAGGGCACAAAAACCCCATCAGGAAAAAGGCACTCTGCCATGGGGCAGCAGCTGAACAAACCCTGTGTCGTGTCCGCAGCACCCGGTGCTTCATCCTCTGCTTTTACCTCCAGAACACGACATCCAAGCAGAGGCAGAAAAACATAAAATACCGACACTTTCTGGCAGAAATGCCTATTAACCTGCTGCGTGTTACATGGTTAAACTTTAAAGGCCGCTCTTGCGTTCCGCCGAACCACCTCATATTCCTGTTTTACCGGGACCGATGAATACCAGCGCTCACCCTCTGCCTCCCACGGCCTTCGCTGCTCTGTGAAGTTTTGCTTAGCCTAAGCAACAAATAAGCACTACCTGAGTCTGACTGCATGCCTAGGGGGAAAAAGCCCTCGCCTTGTTAGCAGACAATGTAAAGCTCACATGAAAATTAGCCAGGCAGATGTATTTATTTTCTGCCAAGCAGCCTTCAAGCAGAGTCGCCACTTAAAATTTCAAGTTGCTGCTCAAAATGTAGAAATGCAACAAAAAGATGTCTCTAGCTACTCAATGAAAAAACCATCTGCACAGCACGTTTCATGTGCAGGAAATTTCTTCCACAGAAACAAAACACAATGTCAGGGCTTTGCAAGGGCGCTGGGCACCTGCCTAAGCACCTCTCCCGGGGCACGGGCCCTACCGGGTTGCAGCAGACATTTACGGAAGGATTAGGCTGTAACAGGGACCCAAACAACATGTCTGGGAGAACAGAACAATTCTGCGTCCACCTTCGGGAAAGTCTGTTGTCTCTACTATTAACACGCAGTCTCGCAGAAATGAAAATAAGGCATTGAGATTCACTTCTGGCCTTGGCGTCACCTCGGGAGCAAACCTCCAAGGCGACAGAGACCTCGAAACAAGCCAGCAGCTGAAATTCCACCAGCCCCAGACTTTGGCTTTGCAGAACGGCAAGAACGTCCCAGCCCCAGGGGGAGAACTCAGTCGAGCACGGAAATCCTGCAGCAGGCAGTCCCAGAGGCTCCGCTAACGGTGTAAACTGTCTGCATGAGACGAAGGGAAAACCCACAGGGATCACTGTCCCGCTGCTCAAAGCTTCATCTGAAGTCACAGGGGTCCTGGGGAGCGCGGTGGGGCTCACCCTTGCCGCTTCCTCCCTGGCTTGCAACAGCATTGCTCGGCGCCAGCGCTACCAGGGGCTCGGGCACCCTGGCACCCACCTCCCTCTTTCTGTGGCCTGCTCAGACACCCACCCGCAGGCAGCTCCTCACCTGTGGTTCAGGATGCGGTGGATCATCATCCACTCGGGCTTAATGCCGTAGCGGTAGAACCGCTCCTCCATCTTGGCGTACTGCGGGTCTTTGTTCTTCCTCTTCTCCCTCTGGCTATCCTCATCCCCCGAGCCGTAGTCAAAGGCCGGCGGCTCATCCATGTCATTCTTCCGTTGGTAGTTGCGGTACATCACGGTGTGGTAGAGCTCCAGCTGCAGCAGGAGGGAGCCGCGCTCAGCCCAGGGCGGCAGGGTGGGAGGGGCACGCAGCAGGCAGGGGCATGGCACCACCACGCTGGCTCACCTGCAGCTCCTTCACCCAGGAGCAGTGCCAGTAGGACAGGCCTGCCCACTTCACGAAGAACTCGCGCTCCGGGATCCCCTCCAGCACCTTTGGCGGGGGCAGAGCCAGTTCCGCGTCCGGGGTGGGCAGCACGGGCGGGAGAGGGGCAGCCGGCGGCTCTTTCCAGGCCCAGTGCAGGATGCGTTGGACCTTGCCCTTCAAGGGAGGGCACTGGGGATAAAAAAGCAAACAGGCAAGAGTGCAGAGTTTAAGGAGAGCCCCTCTCAGGGGCCGTGGGGAGGAGGGCAGAAGGGGTCTCGGAACACCGGGCGGACAGCAGCCATCCAGGCGTGGCAGGGACAATCACAGAATCAGCAAGTCTTTAAGGCTGGAAAAGACCTCTAAGATCATTGAGTCCAACCGTCAACCCAACCCCACCACGCCTACTGCACCACGTCCCGCAGTGCCACAGCTGCACACTTTTTGAACCCCACCAGGGATGGTGACTCCACAGCCAAGGCTCCAGGGAGAGCACCGGTGCCAAAAGCTGCTGCCAGAGGGAAGCCCAGGGCAGAGAGCAACTGCGGGGAGCCGAGCGTGGCAAACCAGGTGACCTGAACGGTCCCCAGACGCTGGCTGCATCTATCTCACCCTGCAAACGCTGCCACCATCCCAGGCACAAGCAGAGCGAGGCCCAGGCCCCGGGCAGAGCTACTCCGTTGCCATTTCTAAGGGGGTGGACAGACAGGAGCGGTGAGGGTGCGTGGGGCAGGTGGAGGCTGCCAGGAAGCGGCCATGACACTGCTGCATCCCCCACAGGGATGGGCCAAGAAAGGCCCCTCTAGACGCCGTGCATCGAAGGGTCTTGCCATTCCCCCTAGAACTGGCAGGGAAGCCGCCAGCCAGCAACCCCCGCGGGCAGAGCGCGCACGCGGCAGAGCCATCCAGAGCCCTGGGGCGCGCGCAGCCAGCAGCGGTGCTCCTCCGGAGAGGGCTCCGGCGCAGGGGGCAGGACAGCGGCCTTGCAGCAAGGCATGGAGACAGGGTGAGGGGCGGTGGCAGCCAGGAGAGCCGCTCCCAGGCCGGGGGTGCGGGAGCAGGGATGGGGTGAGGAATGCTGGTAACACTCACTGTACAGCGAGGGCAGAGCCATTCACCGTTTGGTATTTCTGGCAGCGGCGGGTTCAGGCAGTGCAGGTGGTAGGAGGACGGGCAGGTGTCGCAGCACAGCAGCTCCCCTCCGTCCTTACAGACCCGGCAGAACTCCATGTGGTCATCCTCCTCCTCCTCACCACCTTCCTCTTCCTCCTCCTCCTCCTCCTCTTTCGGCTCCCACTGGATGCCTTCCTTCTCCTGGGGAAGCACAGCCAGCGTAACGCCAAGGGCTCCCGGCAGCCGCCGGCCCGCCCGCTCCCACGGGGCCCAGCCCCACTCACGCAGTGGGGGCAGCTCCACTTGCCCTCGGGGGCCTTCTCCAGCTCGGGGTCCAGGCAGACGAGGTGGTAGGCACGGGGGCAGGTGTCACAGAGGATGATCTCCCCTCCCTGCTGGCACACCTCGCAGTAGTCCTGGTGGTCCGTCTCGTAGCCATCCCCTTCTTCAACTACAAGCAAGGGACAGGCGTAGTCAGAGGGACGGCAGAGCTGCCGGCTCTCCCGGGAGGGAACGGGATGCTTGCTCCTCTACGATACAGTTAAGGAAATAAGAAAAGCGTTTCGCCTCAGATCCCTCCTGTTACATCCCCCTACCTCTCTGTCCCTCAGCACCACAGTTCACCTTTGCACACAGCATCATCTCACCTCTGTCTCTCTTTCTCTCTCCACACTGTATCATCCTTTGGTTCCTTCAGGCTCTCAATGGAGAATGCCAGAACCTGGAGAGGTTGCAAGGGAGGCCAGTCAGAGAAACCTCCCCGGGTACCAGCGCCACCAACTGCAAACGCACCATGCAAGGGTGACACGGCCGAGGAGGAGGAGGAGGACTCCTCCTCTCATGGTACTACTCTGCTCTTCCTGGGTGCTCACTGGCACAGAGGCAGTGGCTCTCTCAGCTCAGCACAGATGGGAAGAGGGAGGGAGGGAGGGAGGACAAGCGCCAGCACAGCTCGTCTCAATTCACAGCTCTGCCACAAACTCCCGGCGCAGACCTCTGACCTTCCGCTCCTCCAGCACGCAGCAGGAGCTGCCTAGCTCCGGCACGAGGGCCACCATAGGGCAACAAGGCAGGAGGAGAAGCAATGCCCTTCACCCGCAAGGCGAGGAGCCATCTGGCAGGCCCTGCCTTGTCAACCGATAGGGAGGTTGGTCAGCATCACGTCCTAACCATCCCTCAGCCCGGACACGGCCCTTCCATTTCTTGGAAGCAAAAACCCATCAGCAAAGCTGAGAAGCCAAGAGACACGCCTGGATCTGAAGCATCTCATCCCAAATGAGGACACAAGGTAGAAAAGCAGCGCATGTCCTGCAGTGGCACAGGCTGGCACCACACCCTGGCAGTCCCCATCGGCGCTCAGAGACGGAGCAAGGCTTGGGGCAGCACGGCATGGGGAGCTGCTCTCAACGGCAGCACCAGGATGGAGGTGCCATCGTGCAGAATCCACCCGCAGCCCTCCACAAGGGACGGGATGAAGGAATACGCACACAAATGCGGCCACGCAGCCAGTGGGAGACCCTGACAGATGCTTTCCACCACTGTTCGCATGCCTCCCTCTTCCTGTATTGCTACCACAGATCTACCAGCTGCCCGCTGCCTGGTCGCACACCTCACACAGACAAAACGCCCCTTGCCTTAACACCTTCTCGCCAGCAGCTGGCCCTGCTCCACTGGAAGCTGCCACAAGCCCTGTCTCTCCAGGGCTGCTCCTCAGAAAGACACTTCCCTGGAAGGCTCACATTGCTGTCCCACAAGTTCTGGAACTTTGCTGCTAGAGTGCAAATCTTGGTGGGATCACACGTGCAGGCAAGGTGCCCGCTGCCCATGCTGCCTGTGGCGCACCCCGGTGCCCAAAGTGCAGGCAGGGTGCTGGGGTGGGCAGGGGCTCAGCTGCCCTGGGTGCCCAGGGTTGTGAGACAGGGCAGGTGGGCTGCGGGAGCTGCGGCACCACGGTAGGGCAGAGCACCGCAACCGCAGCTCCCCCGAAGCAACTCTGAGAGGCAACACTGAGCTGGCTCGGGGGCAGATGAGCCCCAGGCGGTGGCTCACGGCTGGAGAGGAGCCCGGAGGGAAAGCTGACTGCGGGTGGATGGAAAAGCCCCGCCGAGGGGCTGCTCTGCCACCACCAGCTCTGCGGAGGATCCACTCGCTGCCTTCTCACAGCTATGAGGCCACCAGCAGCAAGGCCTGGACACCAGGAAAGCACCTCACGCTCCACACACACAGACAAGCACAAGCACATCCTCTGCCACCGAGCCAGCACCAGACACAGCCTGGATGGAGCTGCAAAGGCCATCTGAAGAGGGAAATCCAAACAGAACAGGAACAGAGTACAAAGGATAGCCTACTCCTCTTTTTCTTTCTCCTCCTCTTCCCTCTCTTCCCCAGGCCAGCCGAGCACTCGGAGCGCACTGAGGAGCTGTTGATGCTGGCACTGTCGAAGTCGGATTCCTCCCGTTCCTCCTCTTCACTCTGCAGAGGGGAAAACCAAAGCACACAGAGTTCGAGCACTGGCATCCCAGCAGTCGCTCCCAGAGAACCAGCCCCCGAAGATCCCACACCCACATGTGGGATCACGGACAGGCAGCTGAGCTCCTCCAGGCACCCTCCTTTCCGCATGAATACACTAGCCAGCGCAGCAGGGACGGTGGCAGGGCGAGCACACTCCCGGCACCAACAGACGAGGTTCACAGGGGGGTGTCACAAGGCGTTAGGAAGCAGGGAAATCTCCTCGATCAGATCGATGTCCCAGCCAGGCAATCAGTCAGCATAGTCCAGACTATCACTAAAGCCTGAAGGCAATTACCTTGCCATGCTCAGCATAGCACCGGGACAGCTCGTCCAGTTCACAGCACCGTCAATGTGCAATCACCGAGCAAATCTCAGAGCGCGTTTCATAAATCGATGTGTCAAGTCCCTGCTCGGCCTCCCTGCCAAGAGGGGGGCTCTGGGTTTCCCCTGCAGCCCACCGTCCCCGCTAACGCAGAGTGCGGGGGTATCGCACGGCGTGGCTGGCTGGGCACGCGGGGAAAGGCTCAGCGTCTGGCTGCAAGAGCCCGCTGCTGTGACAACGTCATTCTGGGTGCAGACACCCGAAACAGTGGGGACAGCTGGGACGACCCCCAGCTCCCCTCCCTACGCAGACAGCTGCTGGGCAGAACTTTGCTCCCTCTCTCTCTCGACACGCGTGTCAGCCCATCTGCGCGCGTGCACGTAGGCATTCACGCTCGACCTTCCCTACAAGGTGAAAGGAGTTAAACAGGCCTGGCATTCGATGGCGTCAAAACCTAACACCGCGTCTGAAGTCTTATTCTGAGACTTAGGGATGCAAATCCCCGATTTGCACACTGTTAATCAGGTGCTTAGCGCTGCAGGAGCCTCTCTGTAACTCTTGGAAGGGCGAATGCACAGATCTGGAGTGCACCTGCAGATGGGATGAATTTTGTGTGACTGTGATTGAAGAAACGCAGCAGCGAGTGGCTGCCTCGCACGGCTCCTTTCGCTTCAGCCTCTGACGCATCAGCCCAAGCTGGAGAGTCAGTGAGCTAACTAACGGGATTCTGATCAACAATGTTATCAAGGCCTACAAGAGTTCCACCCCTATTCAACACTTATTTCAGAGATTTATGCTTCAAAACACTCCACTGTTCTTTAAAACACGCCCGATATTCGCGCGCACGGCGCGCAGACTGCAGCACAGCCCTGCTGCCGTGACCGTACCGGCAAGCTCCGGTACCCCTGGGCTATGCTGCGGGATCACAGACGCCCAGAGGCAGGCTATGCTAATGTAATTAAAGCATTCAATAATTCTCTCAGACATACAGTTCAGCTGGAACACAAGCCCTGAAGAATTCCTTTGCAAATGAAATCTGAAACGATGGCATTACCACATCACCACTGAAAGCGTGGTACGTGCCTGGAGCGGATGCTGTGCCCAGACACGATCTCTTTACAAATCTGAGCCCGGACACAGCTCTCTATCAAAGGGGTGAACAAACGTGCTGATCGGCGTTCGTTGTCTCGCACAGGGACATGACCAAGGCTGTGACACTGCCTGCACAAGGGATGCTTCCAGGGGAGGGCTCGTCCCGGCATTTCCCCGCCGCACCCCCCGCAGAACAGGCGGCGCACACTTACAGAGGAGCCCTTTTTCCTTTTGCTGGGGATTCCTCCAAACCGGAATTTCAAGCCTGCCATCTTCTTCCCCTTCCCCTTCTTCTTCCCGTCTTTGGAGCCCTTGATTTTCTTCCGCACGCCTGGACCTGGAGAAACAGAAGCCTGGTTTGGTACTCTACAAACAGCTGTGCCCCAGGACTCACAGGGAGGGTGGGAGAGCCCTGGGCACCCTGGGGAGCAGGGCAGCGGCTAGCACCACCCACAGAGCACAGCCTTTGGGGCGCAAGGCTGCAAGCCCGGACCCGGCGCTTGTGAAGAGCTGGGGGAGGAGAGCATCTGCCCTGGGGTCCAGGAGAGGGCTGCCCCAGGGACATGGGGTTGTGAACACCCCTCAAAATAGGGGCTCGGGGGTCTGCAAGGCGGGGAGAAAAGAGGCAACCACGGAGAGGCAGGAACGCTGCGCTGAGCCCACCCTTGGTCAGCTGCCAGCCAAACCTCTCGAGGTATCAGGAACTGCACCAGTGGAGCACAAACCTTCCCGAGGAGGAACACGGCATGAACAAAGGGCTATCCCTCCCTTTCCCACTACTGCTCCACTTCTACAGCAATTCGCACAGCCCCTTCTAGCGTGGGGAAAGCAGCACCCACCTGCTGTCAGAAACAGGAAAACGTTTACAGCAGGAGACCCCTTTCAATACAAACCAGCCTATTGCCAGAGGAGCTACTGCAGGTTTGTATGGCTGGCACACTCCTGGCAAGTGGGCTTTGAAGTCTGTCACCTTCCACCCAACTGCTGGAAGAATAAATCCTTTATTCTGAACAAGAGCTGCAGCCTTACTGCCAGCGCCCTTCCATCGCTGACCTCCTTGCCTTCCCACAGACCGAGCACCCAGCTCCGCTGCCAGACGGCGCACGTTCGCCTGGGCAGACCACACGGCTCTGCCAACACAGCCCTGCCCCGGCCTTGCTAACCCACAAACGCTCTTCAGCTCGGACACTGGACCCTGAGGACACCGCTCGTTTCTGGAGGGCTTTAGAACCCTGCAGAACGCCCCCAGGAGAGAAGAGGGCACAGAAATACATCGTCCAATCACTTCTTTAAAATATAAGAATGAAACTGAGCATTAATTGCCCCCAACTGCCAGAGGCCACCAGGGCGATCTGCCCCGGTTCACAAACCACAGCCCCTGCTAGGACTTTGGCAAGGGAAACCGGAGCGGCAGCCACACCCCTGGCACTGCCGTCGCCTCCCGTTAGCTGAAGCACGCCTTCTGCCTGCAGATGCCTTCCCACCTTTGGCAGCCCAAAGATGCGGCTGGCTCGCACTGCAGGCCCGGCAGGCGGGCAGCACGGCGCCGGTGAGAGCAGCCCCTCGCCCAGCCCAGCGTGGCGGCCACCTACCCTTGCCCTCCTTGGTCTTCGCCTTCCTGATGACAGTGGGTAAGGCAGGCTGCTGGGGGCTGGCCGTCAGCGGCGGGCTGACGGGGACGGTCTCCACAGCCGCAGCAATGGCTGCCGCCGCCGCTGCCGCCGAGCTGCCCTTGAAGGGGTTGTTGGCACTGAACTCTCGCCACTTGGCGCCGAGCACAGTCATCATCTTGGACATGGGGATCTTGGGGTTCTTCTTGGCGATCAGAGGCCTGCAGGGCGGGGGAGAAGGCAAACCACGGGTTAACAGCAACGCTTCGCTGCACGTCAGCTCCGGCTCCTCGTGTGCCAGTACTTCGGCCCACAGACACACGCAGCAGGCTGCGGCGGCCCGCTGGCACTAGCTGCGCTGGCAAGGCGGCAGCAGCCAGAGCTTTCTTAAACAAGTACATGTTCAGAAGGGGGCAGACCCAAACTTCCTCAGAGGCTGCCTTTCCCTGAAATACCTGTCACGTTTTGAACGGCTCACAGTACAAGGAAAAACTTGTTACTGTTGCTCAGTATTTTTCATCAAACTTTTCAAATCAGCACACACAAAAAAATGGGATTTTGGAGAGAGGGAGAGGAGAGAGAAACACGTCAGCTGTTTTCCAGTCAATCCTGCAATCAAAATGAAGTCCTGAGGAACATTCCCAGCCAGGCAGGGAGAAGCAACAAGGAGCTTGCGGTGCAGAATTTACTTCACAACTTCACCCACTTGATTGAGCAATGCCCAAACCTCAACCACCACCCCAGGCCCTGTCCAGACCCACAGTTCCCTACCTGAGGAACTGGCTGAAAGCCTTATAATTAGTCAGAGTATGATAATCATCTTCTGAAAAAACGTAATCTACGTCATCGAGGCCCCACTCCTCCATCAGCTGGGCCGAGCTCTTGGGCTCCTGTAGGTTTACAGAGAGGCATCATTAACATAAACGACCGTGGCTCCGCAGACGAGCAGCACAAGGTGGGGTCTGCCCCGTGCTCTGCATCAAGCGCTGACCCCAGTCAGCGACATGCAGGGATTTGCTTCTGCGGCTCAAAAAACAGAGCACGCACAGGTGCTGAATAAACTAATGCTTCACACACTTCCAAGAAGCAAATTAATGTGGCACCATCCAAATGCTCCCTGTGCCATGTAACACAACACAAAGCCTTAGCGGGTTTCATGGCTCCAAGAAACTCTATTTCCCTCTGCACAAAAGATAAACAACAGGGAAATACAACCTCTCCTCTCCCAGTCGCTCATCTGTAATCTCTTCCTCGCCAAACCCAGGACAAGCATCTCATGAAACCCCCAGGCTGCCTTCTCTAAGCTCGAGCTGCTCTGCCACTCTGTCCCCATGTTCAGGGGACAGACATGATCAGTCTTTTACTGGCAGGACATGGGCAGATGATCCGAGAAGTCAAGCTGCCTCAGACCGAGAAGCTGCCATCCGTCAGAAGATCCAAGCTACCCGACCAGGCCTCCGACCTCACAGTAAAACAGACCGGCTTTGTCACCGCAAAAGGCGCCAGCAGGACTTGAGAGCGCACATCACCATGTGGCCAAATCCCCGGCCCGACGGGGAGCGCCTCGCTTACGCTGCCGTGCTTTATAAAGGGAAATTCTTCACCAGTGCAAGGCGAGAACGTGGCTCAGCTCTGAACGAGTAACTCACAGGGATCTGGCCGCAGCCTGAGGACTCACTCTCTAGCACCAGCTCAGGGTAAAGGAATCTGGTACCTTTAAACCTCCATCCTCATTGTCATCCTCGTCTTCATCCTTCTTTTTCCGTTTTGGTTTTTTCTCCTTCTTGTCCTTCAGTTTTTTCTTCTTCTTTTTGTTGGGGGAATAGTCACTCCCTTCACTCTCAGATTTCTCCTCAATCTCCTCTTCGTTGTCTGACAATTCATCATTGCTCCCCTAAAACAGAAAGCGATGGTGGAGAAAGAGCAGGGCCTGCCCCCCCCCGCTCTCCTCCAGCAAACCCTCCCAGCCAGCATGAAGCAACTGCCGTCACCAGCCAAGGTCAACCCTGCCGTTACACTGGGGGGCTGCAGGAAAACACCACGATAATCAGAGTTGGGAATGGCAAGAAGCACCTGACCACTGGAGAGACAGACAGAAAGAAACCCTCGGCTTCTCTGGACCGGCTCCCTCAGGGCAGCTCTGCAATCCCTAGGCAACCTTCTGCCCCAAGCCCCCACCTGCAAACGGAGCCCTTCCCTCTCCCCGTTCCCGGAGCGCTACAAACACATCTCACACAAGGCAGCCCACACCCTACGGAAACGCTGGAAAAAAGAGATCACACAATACGGATAAAACTGTTTTGGAAAATCTTGTCCAGGCCAAGGTATAGGGAACGGAACCTTCATGTTTCTGCCTCAAGGCTCCTTCACCGAGGGCGTGAAGAGAAGCCACGCTGAGCCAGGGCCGTGCAGAGGGATGTCTGCTCTGCCTCCGTGCTGTTACGTGCCCTCTGAAAGTGCCCAGATGCTGCAGCACCACAGTGTTCAGGTACAGATTTGGTGAGCGACGGTATAAACAGAAAGCCAGGACACAGCGATCCAACTAAGTGAACGTGCGTATTAAAAACCGCCACGTAGTGAACCGAAGAGCAACTCCTCTGAGAGGCAGCTAACTGCTCTGCTACAAGATCCTAAATTTTCAGACAAGCAACATTTAGACAACAGTTTGAATTGCTACAACACAGGTAACATGCGATGTTCCGTCTTACGCTTGCTTATGGCTTTACACACGTAAAGTCACATCCCTCCACCACTGTGTGAGCAGCTGAGAAACTAAAGGAAAGGAAGGGAAGATCTCTGTAGTCATCGTCAGTGTTTCAGCTCACCGGGCAGACACTGTGCCAGGGTTCTGCTTTGTTGTTGTTTTCTTTCTTGGCCCAGCTGGGCACTACGTGCTGCAGCGGAACTGTGTGCCTACAGGAGGACTTCAACTGGTCCGCGAACAAAACAGTCCTGGTGGATGCACAGAGTCTTGAGAGGGGCAGGAGAGCCCAGTAAGTCAGGTCAGCCTTGCTGAACGCCCTCGCTTTCACAGACAGGCAGCCACACGAACCCTCCCATCTCCGGCACGGAGACTTGGCCACACAGCACCCCGGCAGCACGGGGAGCCAACCACGCCAGAAAGGTCCAGGGCTGCGCAGGGCTGGCGGCCGCATTCTGCTCCCCCCCAGTCAGGGGGGAGCGGGCCCAGGCAGGCCCCAGGCAGGATTTGGCCGCACCAAGCTGGGAGAGCTACCGCAGAGACTGGTCAGCAGGTTTCTGCCTGGGAGAGGGATCGCGGCCCACTGCGCCGCTCTGACAGCAACCACGTTACCGCCATAACGAAGGCACCGCCTGCGGGCGGAGCGCTGGGCCCGGGAGAGCGGATGCACACATCGGGGCATCCCCGCGTCCCGCCGGGGCGCTCCGGAGCTGGGGCCCACGGGCAGCACCCTCCGGCCGGGGCCGCACAGGGCTGGGCGGTGGCAGCGCCTGGCCCCACGGGGAGGGATGGGCCAGGGCCGCCACCGGCTCCAGCCCCACGGGCAGCCCCGGCCCCCTGCCAAGGGGGGGTTTATCCCAATGTCCCCAGCCAGCGGCTGCCAGACGCGCCTTGGCTCGGCCACCTTCCCAAGCTCTGGCCCTCCTCGGTTCAGAACAAACCGAGCCTTCCCTTCCGCGGGGCTGTAAACAGTTGTAATTTGGCACGGAATAATTGGTTGCCATGGCAACTGCTGCAGTACAGGTTGAAATCCCCCCCTCTCCGCTCCCTTCTCTGACAAGGACCTTCATCTCCATACGCTGAGGTTCTAACCGCAGCCTGGGTATTTTATGCAGATTTTTCCAGGGGTTTGCAGCATCACTTCCCGCATCAGGACTTCCGTCAGCGTCGTCGCAAACCGAACGGGTCCCACTGCGGCTGACGCAGGCGAATTCCCGCACAAGTGCGGCGTGGCAGCACCCCTGCCCCACACTCCAGTGACAAAACCACAGGGACTACAGCCGGTCATGGCGTAGGCACCAGGCCCCCGTCACAGGCTGGCACCTCTCTGCCACCTTCCTCTGGTGGGGAAGAGTCCACTTACTCCCACAAAACTCTTGAGGAGGAGTTCAGGAAAAGGAAGCCCCATTCGAGCCCCCCTGTGTCTCACCTCCTCATCCCCAAGGCAGCCCGGCTGCTCAGTGCTCAGACAGCTACAGCATCAGCTTCTCGCTGGCAACGAGGGAACAGTCCCACAGACAGGACTGAGGTTTGTTAACACTGCCCACACAAGACAATTAGTTAAAAAAAAAAGTGCACTCAATGTTCAGCCTGTTATTTTCTCCCCACCCTCAGTAAGGCAGCAGTCAGTCTCGGCGCATGCTGCTGCTGGGCTCAGGCAGGCTGGCACTGACAGAAAACAAACAGAAGTGAAAATACCTCGGGATTTCATTTTACCCTTCCTCCCCCCCCACAAAAAAAAAATCAGCATAGGAAAAAGACACAAGTAACGATGGAGAGGCACGGGGAGGCAGAGGGCCTGAGCCAGCTTTGGGTGCTGTCTGCAGAAAGAGATCACCATCATCATGGCCATGAAGGAAAAAAGCTTCCTTGGGGCCACGACTTCTGCAAAAGGCTGGCAGAAAATGCAGCGCGGGATGGACTCCGCTTGCCTTCAGTCAGCAGCTCATCGCACTCCCATCAGTGGCAAAACCACGTCAGTGCGCTACCTCGTCCAGCCAACCTGCTCGTGAAAATCCCACGGGGAGCAGCTGGAGGAGGGGGTGGCTGGAGGAGATTGGCATCGTTCCGCCCTGGTTTGGCGAGGGAAGGGGTGGGGATGCGCCTAGTTGTGCCAGATGAGCGACTTCTCCCCAGCTACAGTGTCACCAGGAGAGGAAGGGGGCTGAAGAACCTCTGCTCTTCGCTCCTCCTGCCCAGCAGCCTGTTTGCATTAGTCAGCAAACGGGCCAGCGCCCAAGATGTCTGCTCCCATCCTCGTGTCCAGTGCGGAGCAAGAGGCAGGGCCCGTGCGGCGCAACACGCAGCCCAGTCCCAGGACCGTGCCATGCCTGAGCCAGGTGCCCTGGCAGAGCGCACGCAGCACCGGTCAGCCTTCCCGACAGACAGCAGACCCCCAAGGCAGCCTCGGGAAGGCCGAGCCTCAAGGACATGATGCCTCATCTTTATTCTCCTACAGGAGGCCCAAGAGTCCTTCCATGTGCCAAATCCTAGAAGCCCCTATGCCGTCTCACTTGCAGAACCCCCCAGACAAGCATGGCTGACACCAACATCTGCGCAAACCTCCAAGCCCTGCCCCGGCCGTGCTCCCAACACAGGAGTTGGCATCTCCCTCCACAGAAACATGAGCCCCCGACACCACGTCGGTACAGGACGTGCACAAAGACTGACTGCCTGCCCCCGCAGACCACAGGAAGGAGGTGCTGCACTGCAGCTCGGGCAGCAGGGCTTCAGCAACCAGGGACGGATGGTACCATCACACACACCAACGTACACACCGCAGCAGAGCCTCTGCCAAAGGGCCAGGCAGCCACATCACTGCTGCAAGGCAGGGTGGCCGTTTCTGCCTCGGCTGCTCTCCAGGGACCACTCACAGGGCAGACTTTCTCCCCAGAGCATCCTACCTGGACAAGAACCACTGTCACCCTGGCTCTGGGTCACCTCCCAGGGCCAGGAGAGCACCTGCGTGGTGAGGGGACACCTCAGTCACACACCCCTTTCCATCCGCAGACAGGAGAGGCGCTTGCCAGCAGCGCCCTGAGCAGCCTGACTCTGCACCACAGCCAAGAGGAGCCCCCAGCCCACTGGGAGAGCATGCAGCGTTACCTCCTTCTTCCTCCGCTTGATTTTGGCAGCCTTGCTGTCTTTCAGCTTCTTGGATTTCTTTTTTTTCTGCACAACAACTTGCTCTTCTGCAAAAAACTCATCCAGTCCCTCCAGCACCCCATCATCTTCTTCTGGGGACAAAACGGACAGCTCACGTAGACGCATTGCACAGGCACACAGGACACCGCGTTCATGTTTATCCTCTCAGAGGAAGGACTCGAGCTCCCCGGCCTCTCCAAGAGACCCCTCGTGCTGGCAGCCGGCCCTCGAGGGCGCCCTGGCGGGGTGCTGCCCAGCAGTGCCTGCCCCGGCACTCCTCGTGCCCCACTCCTCGCTGCCACTCGCAAACACCCCGGGACCTGGCTGCCCGCGTTTGGCTCTGGGGACACGGGCACGTCCGCGCACCGCCTGCTGATGCTGACCTGGCTCTGCAGGTCCTTCGAGAGTGGTAGGCTTTTACCTTCCGGATGTCCGAGTAGAGCCCGTTAAAACGGGTTCAACGGAAGGCGAACGAGGGCGAGGAAGGCCTCGCGTGGAAGACGGGTGCCACGGCTCATGGGAGGTCGTTCTGCTGCCGCCCCACGCCCGGGCAGTGCCACGGGCACCCACCCCAACGCGGGCGCTCACCGCCCCAAACCCAGCACCCCAGCGCCAGTGAGCCCCAGCCCCTGCAGGTCCTCAGGGCCTACGCCAGCCGTTTGAATTTCCAAGCTCACGCAGTAACAACGCTCCTCGGTCGCCAGGACCTGTTTCCCGTTTGACTTTAGGCTGTGCCGGTGCCGGCTCCACCAAACTCACGGAGAAGGCTGGAGCCGGGCAGTGCCAGGAGCCCCCCGCCGGGCACCGCACGGGGAAGCCCTTGGGGTGCCAGGCCGGGCCGGCACAAGGGAAGGCCCCGGGCCGCCCCCGAGAGGCAGCAGGGCAGCCCGACGCCCCGGCCGGTTCAGAGCCGCCCTAGGGCCGGAGGGTCCGGCTCGGCCCCGGCCTCGGAGAGCGGCCAGCCCCGGCC
>VWZZ01000589.1:10465-39986 GCA_013399095.1 Psophia crepitans
GAGACTTCTGCTAGCTGCTTGTAGAATGCTTCATCAACCTTTTCATGCTGATTGGGTGGCCTGTAGCAGCCTCCCAGCAGGATATCAGCCTTGTTAACTTTCCCCCTCATCCTTACCCATAAGCACTCGACCTCTTCATTATGACTGTCAAGCTCTGTACAATCGAAACACTCCCTAACATAAAGAGCCACCCCACTGCCTCTCTTTCTACGCCTATCCCTTCTGAAGAGCTTATAGCCATCCATCGCAGCACTCCAGTCATGAGGGTCGTTCCACCATGTTTCTGTGATGGTGACTATGTCATAGCTGACCTGTCTGACAATGGCTTCCAGATCCTCCTGTTTGTTGCCCATACTACGTGCATTGGTGTAGATGCACTTGAGCTGGGCTTTTGGTTTCGCTTCCAGTAACGGTATGCCACCCCTAGGCTCCTCTCTGTCGAGTCTGGTTGAATTCCCCTCCCCTTCAATGCTAGTCTAAAGCTCTCTCAATAAAGCCCGTGAACTCATGGGAAAGAAACCTCTTTCTCCTTGGAGACAACTGAACTCCACCAGCTGCTAGCAGGCCCGGTGCCGTGTAGATGTCCCCATGATCAGGAAACCCAAAATTTCCCTAGTGACACCGGTCTGTGAGCCACGTGTTGATCCTTTCAGTTTTCCTATTCCTCTCAGTGTACTGTCCTGTCACTAACAGGATGGAGGAGAACACTACCTGCACTCCTGACCCTTCTACTAGTTGCCCCAGAGCCTTGAAGTCACTCTTTATTGCCTTTAGGCTCCTCTCTGCAATCTCCTCCCTGCCAATCTGCAGGACCAGCATCGGGTAGTAATCAGCGGGTAATTTGCACCTATTGCCTCCTTTCCTGTCACTGGGCACCACTGACAAAGGTCTGGTTTCATCTTACTTATGGGGCCTCACTCAGGCATTTGTACAAACTGCCAAGTTCCCCCTTAGGTCTTCTCTCCTCCATGATAAACAGTCTGCTTCTGTCCACAAGGGCTCCAAGTTCCTTCTCTGCAGAGCTGCTTTTCAGCTGGTGTACTGGTACACAGGGTTATTCCTGCCTAGATGCAGGACTTTTCATTCCTCCTTGTTGAATTTTGTGAGGCTCTCCTCTGCCCATTTCTGTGATCTGCCCAGGTCCCTGGAACAGCAGCATAACCCTCTGGTGTATCAGCCACTTCTCCTGCAAGGAAGACAGAACTTTTCTCCTTCATTGTCATGGCTTTCCTCTGGACTTGCTCCAGCAGCTCCACGTCTTTCTTGCCCTGGGGACCCCTGAGCTGGATACAGCACTGCAGATGGGGTCTCACAAGGGAGGAGTAGAGGGGCAGAATCTCTTCCCTCGCCCTGCTGGCCACACTGTTTTTGATGCAGCACAGGACACGGGCGGCTTTCTGGGCTGCCAGCGCACACTGCCGGCTCATGCTGATTTTTTCATCAACCAGCACCCCCAAGTCATTCTCCTCAGGGCTGCTCTCCATCTGTTCCCCGTCCAGCCTGTAATTGTGCCTGGGATTGCAGTGACCCATGTGCAGGACCTTGCACTTGGCCTTGTTGAACTTCATGCAGTTTGCACGGGTCCACCTCTCCAGCCTGTCCAGGTCCCTCTGGATGGCATCCCTTCCCTTCAGCATGTCACCCACCACACAGCTTGCTGTCGTCAGCAAACAGCTGAGAGTGCACTCAATCCCACTGTCCATGTCACTGACAAAGATGTTAAACAGTGCCATGCCAGTCCCAGGACCGAACCCTGAGGAACACCACTTGTCACTGGTCTGCAATTGGACATCGAGCTGTTGACCACAACAGTTTGAGTGCAACCATCCAGCCAGTTCCTTATCCACTGAATGTTCCATGCATTGAGTCCATGTCTCTCCAATTTACAGACAAGGATGTCATGTGGGACAGTGTCAAATCCTTTGCAGAAGTCCAGGTACATGACACCATTTGCTCTTCCCTTGTCCACTGATGCTGTAACCCCATCATAGAAGGCCACCAAATCTGTCAGGCACAATTTGCCCTTAGTGAAGTAATGTTGGCTGTCACCAATCACCTCCTTACTTTCCATGTGCCTGAGCAGAGTTTCCAGGAGGATCTGCTCCGTGATCTTGCCAGGCACAGAGGTGAGACTGACTGGCCTGTAGTTTCTCGGGTCTTCCTTGTTCCCTTTTTGAAAATGGGGGTTGTATTTCCCCTTTTCCAGTTGGTGGGAACCTCACCAGACTGCCATGACTTCTCAAATAGGATGGAGAGTGGCTTGGCCACTTCATAAGCCAGTGCCCTCAGGACCTGTGGATGCAGCTCATCAGGTCCCATGGACTTGTGCACCTTCATGTTCCTTAGATGTTCTCGAATCTGATCTTCTCCTTCAGTGGACAGTTCTTCATTCTCCCAGTCCGTGCCTTTACCTTCTGTGACTTGGGCAGTGTGGCTGGATGTCACACTGTCATCTGAACAACTCTCCTGCACATAACCCATTTCCCTCTGCCAAAAGCAGACTGTGAGGAAAACACGCTGCTCTCTGTCTGGCAATGCAAGAAGCAGTGGTGTGTGTCGTGTTTCATTACAGCAGGGTTACAGTGCAATACTACTAGGAAAAGGGGAAATTTGTGATAATGTACTGCTCAGCACTGTGGATCGTTTCACACATAGGCATTTGCAGGTGGTCTTGCCCATTTCTACAAAAGTTCTTATCTACTGACAGCTTCAGAAGAGCTGAGATTATTTCACATCATGTTATCACAAATATCAGTGAGAAAGACCTGGGCAGAATGAGAGCAGCAAAAGGCTGTAATCTTCATACCAAGGGGTAGCGAGACATTAACCCTTCAGCCACTGATCTCAGCTGGGGTTATCCAGACGGTGCACAAACTGGTATAAAGTTAAGGAGCACTGTTCTTCTGTAGTACAAAATTTATTTTTTAATTTTTTTTTCATATTAAGGTCTCTTTTCCAGTGTAGTTACTTCAGGTTGGTCTTGGCTGATTATTGACATATTTGTGTCTGTATGGTTAGGACCACCTGATAAAATGGGACTAGTCACGTAAGTAAATTGGGGTGATTATTTTATGGAAACATTAAGACAAGGAGCACTGCACTGCAAATCTATCACGACGTGTTTTGGTGATGCTAGCACACAGAATTTCCACTGAAATGTAAAATAACTCGACCAGCTTGTGGAAAATAACTATGGGTATGTAGCAAACATTATCAAAATTCTCTTTTAGTAAGGTGGTTTTAAGATTGAACCTTCAAACTCTCCCACTCCAGGTGAGACACGTGGTTTTGTGTGTGAACCTTGGCAGGCAAGGCAACACCACGATGCAGTATGGTGTGACTTCTTTGCCTCAGTCTTTAATAGAAAGACCAGTTGTTCTCCAGGTACCCAGACCCCTGAGCTGGAACACAGGGACAGGGAGAAAAGTGAAGACCCCAGAATCCAAGGGGAAACGGTTAGCGATCTGCTACACCACTTAGACACACATGCTGGATGGGGCTGGATGGGATACACCCAAGGGTACAGAGAGAGGTGGCAGAAGTGCTTACCATGCTGCTCTCCATCATTTATCAGCTCCTCCTGGCTGGCCGGGAAGGTCCCAGTTGACTGGAAGTTAGAAAATGTGACACCCATGTATGAGAGAGGCTGGAAGGAGGATCCAGGGAGCTACAGGCCTGGAAGTCTGAACTCGGTGCTGGGGAAGGTGTTCATCTCTGCTGACCAGTGTGACAAGACAAGCACCATGTGGAGGTCTCAGATCACTGGGGGACCATGTGCTGTTGCTCTCTGCCTGCTCTGTGTAGGTTGCTGCAGCTTTCTCTTAACCTGTTTTCTCCTTGCTGGGGCGACTGCCCACCTGTGTAACTGTCTTGTCACTATATAATTGCTCAGATACTCATTAGTTTACGCAAGATTAACAGCTGTTGTGTGTTGACCCTGGCTGGAGGCCAAGTGCCCCCCAAAGCCGCTCTATCACTGCTCTCCTCATCTTAACAGGGGAGAGAAAATATAACGAAAGGCTTGTGGGTCGAGATAAGGACAGGGAGACGTCATTCACCAGTTACCATCACGGGCAAAACAAACTCAACTTAGAAAAATTAATCTAATTTATTACCAACCAAAACAGTTTAGAGTAGTGAGAAATAAAATCAAATCTTAAAACACCTTCCCCCACCCCTCCCTTCTCCAAGGTCTTAAATTTAATCCTGATTTCTCTACCTCCTCTCCCCCAGTGGCACAGGGGGACTGGAATGGGGTTTGCGGTCAGTTCATCACACATTGTCTCTGCCACCCCGTCCCCCTCAGGGTAGGACTCCTCACACTCTTCCCCTGCTCCAGCCTGGGGTCCCTCTTACAGCAGACAGTCCTCCATGAACATCTCCAGCGTGAGTCCTTTTCACAGGCTACAGTTCTTCACAAACTGCTCCAGCATGAGTCCTTCCCAGGGGTGCAGCCCTTCCCCAACTGCTCCCGTGGGTCCCTCCCCGGGGTGCAGCCCTTCAGGAGCAGCCTGCTCCAGCGTGGGTCCCCCACAGGGCCACAAGTCCTGCCGGCAAACCTGGTCTGGCGTGGGCTCCTCTCCATAAGGCCACAGGTCCTGCCAGGAGCCTGCTCCAGCACGGGCTTTCCACGGGGTCACAGCCTCCTTCAGGTGTCTCCACCTGCTTTGGTGTGGGGTCCTCCATGGACTGCAGGTGGATGTCTGCTCCACCATGGACCTCCATGGGCTGCAGGAGGGACAACCTGCTTTGCCATGGTCTTCTCCATGGGCTGCAAGGGAATCTCTTCTCGGCGCCTGGAGCATATCCTTCCCCTTCTTCACTGAGCTGGGTGTCTGCAGAGTTGTTGCTCTCACATATTCTCACTCCTCTCTCTAGCTGCAATCGCTATTGCACAGTTGGGTGGGTTTTTTTTTCCCTTCTTAAATATGTTATGCCAGAGGTGCTACCACTGTCGCTGATGGGCTCGGCCTTGGACAGCGACGGGTCCGTCTTGCAGCTGACATTGGTTGTATTGGACAGGGTGAACTTCTAGCTAGAAGCTTCTCACAGAAGCCACCGTTCTAGCCCCTCTTGCTAAAAAAACCTTACACAAACCAAATACAACGGCAAAGCACTGTGGAGCACTATAGCTAATGGTACGTAGTCAGAGTAAAGTTGTGAAGACAGCTGTGTGTTTCTCAGTGTATTTAACAAGATATATTTCTGATAACTATTGATAACTTAACCACAAGTACCATGTCTTGATCACATGTGTGGTTGATACTCTAGAGGGAAGGGGTGCAGTCCAGAGGGACCTTGACAGGCTAGAGAGGTAGGCCCATGTGAACGTTATGAAGTTCAACAAGGCCAAGTATAAGGTCCTGGATGTACATTGGGGCAATCCCAAACATGGATACAGGCTGGGTGATAAGTGACTTGAGAGTAACCTGCGGAGAAGGACTTGGGGGTACTGGTGGATGAAAAAATGAATATGAGCTTAGAATGTGCTCTTGTAGCCCAGAAAGACAATCTATTTCTGGGAGGCATCAAAGGAAGTGTGGCCAGCAGGTTGAGGGAGGGGATTCTGCCCTTGACTTTCCTGAGACCCCACCTGGAGTAGTGTGTTCAGCTCTGAAGTCCCCAGCACAAGAAAGACATGGACCTGCTCAAGTAGTTCCAGAGGAAGGCCATGACAACGATCAGGGGGCTGGAGCATCTCTCCTGTGAAGACAGGCTGAGAGACTTGGACTTGTTTAGCCTAGAGAAAAGAAGGCTCTGGGGACACCTTATTGTGACTGTCCAGTACCTAAAAGTGGTCTACAGGAAAGATGAGGAGGGACTCTGTATCAGTGAGTCTAGTGACAGGATGAGTGGCAACGGTTTTAAACTGAAAAAAGGTAGGTTAGATTAGATATGATGAGGGTGGTGAGACGCTGGAACAGGTTGCCCAGAGAAGCAGTGGGTGCCCCATCACTGGAAGTGTTCGACGCCAGGTTGGATGAGGCTTTGAGGAACCTGATCTAGTGGAAGATGTTCCTGCCCATGGCAGAGAGGTTGGACTAGATGATCTTTAAAGATCCCCTCCAGCCCAAATTATTCTGTGATTCTATGATTCCATGATTCTATGTCACTGCTATATTCACTTGCAGCTCCAGGGCAGTGGGAGAACACAAATATTTTTATAGGGACAGTACAGTCACAAAGACTACAAATCCCTGCAGGCATCTAAACACCTGGACACTGCAAGAGCAAGAGAAAAATAGGACTGTTGTTCTGGTATTGCAAACGGGGAACTGGGAGGTGACTTGTCCAAAGTAAAACTGTGTCTGTGGAGGAGACAGGAAAAGAATGTACGTCTGATGAAAACCTGCCCCGTCCTTGGGAACGAGACCATTCCCTTCTATTTTGTGCCTGGAGCACTGTGGACTTTTGTTCCAAGAGTGTGGGTCAATATACTTCCCCACCCATGTATCTGCAAAGAAAGCAGCCTGTGTGCACTAATGCGATGACTTTGGCATAGATCCTGTCTTCAAAGGGAGAGAGTGATTTGACCCCTAAATGGAAAGGAGACCTTACCTATCCTGCAGGAGACCTCCTGGGATTGTTCATCTCCCTCCTGCGTGTCCGACAACATATGCATAAACTACACAAGTTACAGGAGGGGATAGGATCATATTTAGGAAACAGATAATAGTAATTCCTGTGTCAAGCTGGCTGCAAATCCTGTGACTCTGTAGAGCAACTCGTCTTTTCTTAACGCAGGTGCAATTTAGATACGTGCATTTTTCGGAACAACCTCTGTCCTGGTTGTGGCAGTGCTCTCATTTCCTACATTTCTGAAGGATGCACACGGGGATCAGGAGCCTGCCAGCCTCCGGGGGAGCCGGATGCCAGGCTGCCCTGCAGATGGCAATCCTGCGCTGTGGCAGGCTGGCAGGGCGGTATTCCAGAGCGCTGGCTTTATGGCATAAGGGATATTTGGCTTTTACTTCAGGTTTGCTGTGAAGCAGACTGTGTCGCAACATTTTATGGCTTCAGTAAAACATGCTCCAGAGAAGGAGATTCATAGCTGTTATTTACTTTTGTAAAACAAATGCACAGGTTTACAGTGCTGCAGGGTCGTTCGTTTCAGAGGTGTGTTGCGTACATGACGAGGTGTGCACTGCTGCAGTGGCCCAGGTCACTTTTCAGCCCTTGCTGACTAATGGCTTTGTCTGGTGGTCCAGGGAGTAAGGAGCAAGCAAATCAGTGTTACCAAAAATACGTACAGCTTTCCATTCAAAACATTCTCCAACAACTTCCCCTGAAAAAAATATCCTGCTGGGGTAGAGGGACTGGACTGAGAAGAGATGGAAAGTAAGAAAGGAAACTTCGCACCAGTCTGTCTGTCATACTATAACCACGTAGCCCTGTGACATGGCATTGCCATTACTGGTAACAGGGCACGAGCTCTGTGCTGAGTTTGACAGGCCTCAGCACCAAGGTTTGCCATGCCTACTCTGTCCAAGCTTGGTGTGACCTGTCTGTAGATCCCACTTTCTCAGTTGAGCTATGACAGAATTTTTTCTAATTCACCAGGTGTCTGTACCTAATCTCCTTTGCTTCTGCTAATCTTTGTGTGGCACAACCATAGTTTTATATAGACCTGGAACCCTCAGTGGACTGCAAGCTGAAAAGCAGCCACATCCTGGGCTGCTTTAGCAAGAGTACAGTCAGCAGGTCCAGGGCAATGAGCACTCCCTTCAGTTCAATACTGCATCTCTGCTACCTACAGTTTTGTGGGCCCCAGTATAAGAGAGCTATCAAGAAACTGGGGAGAGTGTAACAATGGAGTTGTAAAGTGGGGCTGAGCATATAACATATGAAGAGATGTGGGAGGAGCTGGGCTTGATTTGCTTGTTGACAAGACTGCTAATGGCCAACCTAATACCTGCCCACAGGTACTTGAAAGGGAGTGAAGATTCTGTGATCTCGATGGCCAGTCAGCACAATATAGAAAAGAGACAGACTCCTCCTTTCCGTGCTGCATTGTTTCCTTGTTTTCCCCTGTCTGTATGCTCCACTTGTCTAATTCTCGTATTGAAAGTCTACGCTGACATTTTTCAGTAGGGCCCTTTCTGGTCTGTACTTGTGCAGCAAGTCGCAGAACAGGGCTGCAGCTCATGCCTGAATTTCCTGGATATCACATTGTTAGAGCTGGCAGCGATAATAATAGACTGTTCTGCATGCTCTGTAGGTAACTGTGTATAAATAACCACAGAGGTGTACGAAGAACGGAAAGAATGGGAATTTTCACATGTTACCTAGAGACAAGACATGAGATGCTGTCTCATGGATTCAGCTCATTAACTTTAGCTGTCTGAGAGGGAAAAATGTGCACGAATGAGCCGTGATGTGTAAGCCACATCCTGGCCAATGCTGGGCCTAGATACTTCTGCAGTGATTTCTTCTTCCATGTCAATTAACAGGACAATTTCTTCCACAGAAATTTACAGAGACAACAAATTACCTTCTGGAACTGATGTGCACAAGTGCTCTCTTCAGCCTTGATAAGAGGCTTTCAGATTAAGCACACAAAAGTGAATGTATCCTAGCTGATCCATTCACACGCTGAGTACACCTGGTCCTGGGAACATGGACACTGTTCAGCCCATAAATGCAATCAGCCTGGAAACAGGATTCTTACATTTTTGAGGATCAAGTCACCAACAGGTTAGGGAGGAATTGCTACTAGAATGTCAGAGTGGGGCTAAGCCCTGTAATGGGTCTCCCTGACAAAAGACCTCAAATAATAGTTGACCCTTTGCTTTCATTTATTAGGAGGAGAAAATGGTGAAGTAATATTGCATGTTTCTCTGCCATCTAGGTGCTACAGAACAGGCAGCAAAGAAAAGCTTGGCCCCTGACTCCAAATACTAGCAAATAAGTAAGGTCACTGTTAGAATATAAGTAAATGAAGTCAAAGTGTTATTTTCTTTCCTTCAAATTAATAGAAGCAAAAAATTATCCTCCTTTTCTGACCAATATTTTATTCCTAATCCCAGAATGAATCTTCAAACATGGTCTTAACATTTCAAACCAGTTTGCATGTGCTGATTCAATGCCAAATACCACTTCCAAAAACAACCATAAGGGTGAGTAAAAAGAAGAGTAACTTGAATTTAGAGGAATGGTGAAATAAATCACATTGATAAATGTTAGAATCAGAGGATGCATTAAAGAATGAAAACCATTATTTTTGTCTATGTGCTACAATGAAAAGCTCTCTTTCTTGAGATTTCAGACCTGTTTCTCTTGAAAGAGCAAGGAAGGAAGAACCTTTGGTCTGTGTACAGAGGAATAAGAAAACTCATACTGGTGTCATCTGCCTCCACCAGAAAGCTGTTGGGGCACGTGGCCAATGTCAGCTTTGATCATGGACATTATTACAATAAGAAGGAGAAAAATAGGAGAAGAAATGTCAGGTATATGTAAAATAAAGAGTCATCTGGAGGAGATAATTAGGAAATATGTATTCTTCTGTCTCCTAACACAAAGATGAAGAACAGTTAATGAACAAAGACAGGAGTTTAAGATGAATACAAAGAACTGCATTATGCAACATATGATTAGACTGAGGAAACTATTGCCTTAGGGAGCTCTTGAGGTCAAGAAACTAACAACATTAAAAATATGATTGGCTATTATAAAGAATATTTAAAGATATGACCAAACATCAATAAGAATGTTGGAAGGTATATTCATTTTTCTATGTCAGGCCATAACCTTTATGAGAGAGAAAGACAAGTTAAAGCAGTTAACATAGTTCATAAATGAAGGGCAGATGAGAATATTGGATTATTGTCTTTGTCCTCATATATCATGGCACATGTAAATGCCTTGTATCAGAATCCCAGAAATGTAAACGCTAAAGCATTTCAGGCTTCAGAACACTAGAGTGTAAGGCACTGAAATCAGGCAAGGTTTCAGCTCTAGCCATGTGAAGCCTCTGAAAAGGCTGAGGAGTTAATTAAGCGAAGCATTCTTGAGTATTCACAGCTGCTGAACCTGATAAATAAGTGATAATCCCACATGTGCCAGTCAAACTGACTTGGGTTGGGGTTTTATAGTGGCTTCCTTCCTTTCCAGGGCCAAAGGCACAGCACAGAGATAAAGAAGAAAGAGGGATCTTCACACCGTTCTGGACAATTACGCATGTCATTAGCACCTCATCACGCGTTGCAGCCAAATGCTGAAATTTCCCTGAAAATAGATCTTTCTTCTTTTCCTACCTTACTGTGCTTGGTTAATTGTACATCGAAGGAAAATGGCCACTGGAACATTATCGTTGTCCAGTTCAAGTGAAAAATGTGATGTAAGGTTACAGCCATTGGCTCAATGGAGGACTGAAACTGTTATGTCAAGGTGAGTGCTTCTGTGCTCTACAAGACCCAGAAGTTGGTGAAAAAGAGGACTCAAATACAGAATCCAAGCCTAGAGTGTATCGCTTGACCATTTAACCAGGTAGCGCATAAAGGCTGATGCTTGCATTGCCTGCAGAAGGATTTAGGTCCAGCCATGGTCAGAGATGGGGCACTGGGTAAGTAGACCACCAGTCTGTTTCTACTAGGGTTTTTTGTTGTTACTAGGTAGGGCAGAATAGGTCTTTTCCATTTCTGTGAGATGCTCTCCTGAAACACAGGGCCCTAGGTTTAACTCTCTGGATGTATTCAGGCACACTGGGAATCATCTAGGTGAAGAAACAGAAAACCTCACTGCCCTGTCAGTAGCTCAACTCTGGGTAGTGATCAGCATCTGGGGAAGAGGAAATGTGCTACTACATGACTTTCTGGAATCAGTAGTTTAACATCTCTAGAGAAGCAATGTGTCTTATAAAGCTAAGGTCCAGGCTCTATGCTCTCAAAAACTGGCTGGAAAGCCTTCTGTGTGCAGGCAAAACAGCCATTCAGCTTCACACCAATCTGGTAGCTGCTTTGTGCTTAAATCTGATGTTCAGATATCCATACTGGTTTTTTGTTAATGGATGCTAATTTGTCTACAGATGACAAGTAAAAGAGAATTCAATAATTTTTTGGAAACAAAATCACATTTTAATAAACCAGTGAGAGATTTTCTTGTGCTAATTCTGTCCTTGTGATGAAGTCAGGAGTAAGAATCTTGTGAATACAGAAAAATGGGTACCTAGGCCATGGTCCTTGCTTCCTGATTCTGCTTGTGCAAACTATCTCAGCAAACAGGAGAGCTTAGCAAAAGGGCAGGTTAGGTTTCAGTGTGATTCAAGCGCCTAAAGAGAGGGAAGCTCACAGAGCAGCACAATCCAGCTCTTACCTCCCATTTGGATCTGAGACAAGAATGCTCTCATGAACTGGACACAATACCCAGCTAGCCTAGGGGTCTATCTCATGTGAGCAAGCAGCCGATGCTCACAAAAGGAGCATGTGACCATACAACCACATAGGTACCTTCACATGGATACACAGATGCACACAGCTGCCACAGTTTTCATCGCTGTATTTAGTCTGTCTCATTGGGCTTCTCTTCTTTGAACTTGTCTAATCTGTTCTTGAACACATTTATACAACTGCTATACGCAGGTGACTGTAGTCAGTTCTACTGTTTAACTATGGCCTGTGTGACATCTGTCAGTGCCCTAATGGCCCTAACCTGCCTCGCTTGGAGCCTCCACCCACACCCAGGGACCCAGGAGCTCTATTTCAGTTCAGTCCTTGGCCTCAGTCCCTGTTTGAACTATGCTGGAGCAGTCTTCAGCTTCACCACCACCATGTCTGTGCCTGGCCATGGAGCCCCTTTGGTCTGGATCTCAACCTGTGACCTGACTTCTTGGCTTGACCTCAGCCCTGCCTTACCACTGTGGACCTGCCCTGTCGTCACTGGACCTGATCCTAACCCTGACCTGAAGGTTTACTTTCTGGCTTGACCTTGTCACTATGCTATTGCTTTATGCTCTGTACTCTTGGACAGAGCATACATGGACCTGCCCTGCTCCTTTGCTCATGTACTGTGGGGTTGTCCCTGGCTGATGAGGGCCCTATCCTGCTGACTGTGAGATGCCTGATGGTGCCAGCCTCACCTTCCCTTAGGGAGGCATCCCACCCTTGCTGCACCTTGACTGGAGTACAGATCTAGCTTGCATTCTGCATGATCTCTCCTTAATGGCTATAGATAATTTCAAAAGCTTTTGCTGTCGACTCATATTAAGGACTTTTTTTTCCTTGTGCTTTGCTCTATGTGAAATTTTATTTATACAGCCATTTAGCATAACTAAATTCTTCTACAGTGTTCTGCAGTATTATTTTTTTTCTCTTTACTACACTGCGTAGTTTTGGGTAACCAGAAAACTATGTCACATCGCTCTCTTTTCCATCCCATTTATTCCTATTTGAATACCAGAATTTAAGATCCCTGTGGTTATTCCTTTTCATTTAAAGCTGGTAGCTTATACTGGATTTGAATAAGCAATAAATAAAAACGTCTTTTTTTTTTCCTCAATGTGAGGTTTGTCAATGGAGTCTTGATTGCATTTTGGAGGGAAATGTAAGTAGCTTAAGTGATCAGTATGCTTTTCCATTCTTGTTCACACCTTCATTTCTCTAATTAGTAATTTGTGAGGAATGTCTCTGATCTACCAGGGCTAGGTTAATTTTCTGCAATATATTATATTTATCCATATGCCATTCCAGTTCTGTTGGTTGCTGTCTCTACAGATTTGCCTGGTACAGATATAAGCCTATGAGCTGGGATTGCCTTGCACCCCACAATTTGGAACCCCCTTCCATTCCTTTAAAACTGAGGCTGATTTGTATAATCGACTGCGTAACACTTTGGCAAGTTCACACTGGAGCTCTGTTGTTTTCTGGATGGATCTTGTGATTTACTTACCTGTTTGTTTCAACACATTGTGCTGATGTTTCTTACTGAAGCAGCACCTCCTCTTCCTTCGTGGAGAAATGCTCTGGCATGGAAACTGCCACACAAGGATGACTGATGCATAGAATTAATTTAAGTTTTCTTCTACAGCTTTACTTTCTGTGAGTGGCCCAGGAATGTGTTGATCATCTATCACTGTTAGGAATTTCTGGTAAGTTTCTTATTCACAAAGTGCTTGAGAGAGTATTTACTATTACTTTGTAATTCTTTAGCAAAGATTACTGAGGAATAAAATTTGACATTATGTTTTTTCCAGTTAACAGACGTTATGTTCTCTTCTGTTCTACTTGTCCGGACAGACCTTCCACTTCTTCAGCCTTTTTCTTCTCTTCATTGTCTCCTTTACTCCCCTGTTAAATGACTTCACCTTTTTCATTGTTGTAGTTTTACAATAAGGGGATTATTATTTTTTTTTTTACATGTATTTACTCTGGTCTTACCACTGGCTTATATGGTATTTTTAAGCTAACTACATTCTACCTCACAGTCATTTATTCTTTTGGCTGCCCTTTTAGCAGATAGCTTCATCACTACGTTCACTGCTTTGAAGAACATGTATCTGCTGTGGCTCTATGAAGGTTTTTGAAATTCTTTGAACTGGAGAACCACAGAATGGTTTGGGTTGGAAGGGACCTCAAAGATCATCTAGTTCCAACCCTCCCCTGCCACAGGCAGGGACACCCCCCACCAGCCCAGGCTGCCCAAAGCCCCATCCAACCTGGCCTTGGGCACTGCCAGGGAGCCAGGGGCAGCCACAGCTTCTCGGGGCACCCTGTGCCAGGGCCTCAGCACCCTCCCAGGGAAGGACTGCTGCCTCCCAGCTCAGCTCCAGCTCCCCTCCTGCAGCTTCAGGCCCTTCCCCTTGGCCTGGCCCCCCCTGCCCTGCAACCAGCCCCTCTCCAGCTTTCCTGCAGCCCCTGCAGGCACTGGGAGGGGCTCCAAGGGCTCCCCGCAGCCTTCTCTTCTCCAGGCTGGACAAGCCCAGCTCCCTCAGCCTGTCTCCAGAGCAGAGGGGCTCCAGCCCTTGCAGCATCTCCGGGGCCTCCTCTGGACTCGCTCCAGCAGCTCCGTGTCCTCCTGGTCCTGGAGACCCCCAAGCTGGACGCAGCACTGCAGGGGGGTCTCAGCAGAGCGGGACAGAGGGGCAGAATCCCCTCTCTGGCCCTGCTGGTCCCGCTGCTGGGGATGCAGCCCAGGACACGGGTGGCTTTCTGGGCTGCCAGTGCACACTGCTGGCTCATGCTGAGCTTTTCATCCCCGAGCACCCCCAAGCCCTTCTCCTCAGGGCTGCTCTGCAGTTGAATATATTGTGGTTGTTAATGGAAAGCATCACTTTGAAAATTGCATTTTAAATCAGAATATAGTAGGTTACATCTCCTAACGATGGGACACCTGAAAATTTGCATTAAGAGATTTACAGTTTTATCAGATTTTAACAAATTTGTGTCTCTCCTGGAGTACTTAGAGTAGTAGACTTGGCCAAAAAAGTCTGGATTGGCCCTACCCAATGATTTTGTATTTAATGTGCATTATCATAAAATCATGAGAACTACTACATTTAAATTACAGTAAACAAGATCCTGAAATAGAAGGTTTCAAGAACCTTAAGGTAGATTTGAGCAATACAAATGTGTTTAACTTTTGTACATCTGTCTTCACTAAATTGATGGATTGCAAAAAGGTAGTTAATACAAACCAGTCAATCTTTAGTGCGTAAGAACTTCTGTGATTATTTAATGCTTTAACCCAAAACATGTGGTACCAGAAACATGTTACAAGGGATAACTCTTGAATTTCTAGTGGTATTTCTTTTTTCTTGTTGTTTTGTTTTGAGTCCTCATAGTTGAAGGATACTGGATCTGGGCAGACCACCCAGCTACTCGCTCACCCCCTTCCCCCCCACCTCCCCCCAAAGTGGGGTGGGGTAGAGAATCAGAGGAGTAAAAGTGCAAAACCTCCTGAGTTGAGATAAAGGCAGTTTAACAGGTAAAGCAAAAGCTGCATGCGCAAGCAAAGTAAAATCAGGAATTGATTTACTGCTTCCCAAGGGCAGGCAGGTGTTTCAGCCACCCCAAGACAGCAGGGTTGCATCAAGCATGACCATGACTTGGGAAGACAAACACCATTGCTCTGAATGTCCCCCTTTCCTCCTCCCTACCCAGCTTTTACTGCTGAGCACGATGTGCTATGATGTAGGACTTCTCTTGTTTCAGCTGAGGTCAGCTGTCCTGGCTGTGCCCCCTCCCAGCTCCTGGCGCACCCCCAGCCTGCTCGCTGGTGGGGCAGGGTGAGGAGCAGAACAGCCCCTGACGCTGTGCAAGGGCTGCTCAGCAGTGACTAAACCGTCTCTGTGTTATCAGCACTGTTGTCAGCACAGAGCCCAAATCTGGCTCCATGCAAGCCCCAGCCAAAACCAGTGCAAGGACCCAGATAAATAGCTGGGTCAGAAATACTTTGTTGGAGGTGGAAGTTCCCTTGTAGGAGGGAAAGCTGCACATACAAGAGCCAGTGGGATTCAGATGAAGGACCTGCAGCCCCAGCCTCCTGATTCTCTATCCTACCACCGTGTCACACACTGAACTCTGCTGTGGACTGCAGTGAACTACATCTATCATTGAGTAGTGATTTTAACCTGAGCAATGATTCCTGACCACATCAAGCTCTCTTTGAAAGCATGTTTTAGCAATAAAGATTGGTGGCAAAAGATTCGTTCAGCTGGTTAGAAAACTAAGCATCTATTTCCTATGCGTTATCTTATTAACATTTGTTTGCATAATGCCATGTCTCTTCAGTGTGTTACACTGCTTGAGTCTGATGCTACTCCTTACTTACTCTAGGCTTAACAGTTCAGTGGTGGTGCTCAGACTGCTAATAACAGACTGCACCACTATCCCGATCAGGCCCTTACTAATTGAAACAAAACAAATGGACCTTTAGAACTATTTAATCCGTAATGGAAGTGAAAAGAAGAAAAAGTGACCTCTCATCTGACTGTTGATGCAGAGATGAAGAGAGACTGATGGCACACATGGAATGAGGTGCTGAAGAGAACATGAGTAGTGCAGAAATGAGCATGGCAAAAAGGAGAGGGATGCTGGCACAGGGCCAGCCCAGGAGCTGCTGAGCTAGCAGCTGACAGCAGAGATTAAATATTCTTCCTTCTGCTCAGTTAAGGAAGGAATCAGACAAGGAACTTGTTACAGCTTCTTCATGAAAACGTACTCATTTTTGTTTGCCTGTGAACAACGGCCTTCAAGAATTTCTGACTAAGACAAAATATCGTATGTATGTCACACAGTACATAGGGGTATGTGGTTACTTATCTGGGATCCTTTTTATCCCTACCTGAGCTGTTTACCTTGTGGCAGCTCTTTGTGCTCAGTTTGGGAGTAACCCAGTTTTACATTATTTTCCTTGGCAGGACTGGAGAAGGCATGGTGAATTACAAGTGACGGGCTTTTCTGCTCCTCACCCCACCCCACCAGTGAGTGAGCTGGGGATGTACAGAAGTTTGGAAGGAGACAGCCAGGACAGCTGACCCCAACTGACCAAAGGGATATTACATACCATATGACATCATGCTCAGCACATAGAGCCAGGGGAAGAAGAAGAAAGAGAGCGATGTTCGGAGTAATGGCATTTCTCTTCCCAAGTCACCATTACACGTGATGGACTCCTGCTTTTCTGGAGGTGGGTGGATGCCTGCCTGCCCATGGGGAGTGGTGAATCAATTCCTTGTTTTGCTTTGCTTGCATGCATGGGTTTTGCTTTACCTATTAAACCTTATCTCAACCCATGAGTTTTCTCATTTTTATTCTTCTGATTCTGTCCCCTATCCCACTGTGGGTTGAATAAGTGGGCAGCTGTGTTGTGCTTAGTTGCCAGCTGAGGTTAAACCACAACAATAATCTAAGCTTGGACTTTGAGTTCAGCAATGCAGAGTCCTGTGTCTGAGATGCCATAAGGCCTTGCACAAGGGTAGGCTGGGGCTGGTGGTTAAGAAGGCAGCTTTGTAGGAAAGGATCTGGGTGTCGTGGTGGACAAGTCAAAGAGGAGACAATACTGTGCCTTGCAGAAAAAGCCAACTGCACCCTGGGCTGTTCCAGGGAGACCATGGCCAGCCAGGTGAAAGGGTGATGCTTCCTCTGCCTGGCACTGGTGAGGGCCCTTGTGAACATTGGCTCCAGTTTGGGGTTCCCCAGTGCAAGACAGACCTACATGCACTGGAGTGACCCCAGTGGATGCAGAGTCATTGAACTGGCTGGGGCTGGAGCCCAAGATGGGGCAGAAGAGGCTGATAATGGGATTGTGCCATGGCCCTTTCATGTCACAGTGTCAGATTCTCATCCCTGCCTTCGTTTTGTTCTCCTTTGTGATACTCTACCATGTCGGACAATTTTCCAGTCACATCACAGTAAGTGAACTGTGGTGCTTCTTGAATATTGGACCATATCTAAATCTAATTTTAAGAGTGTGAATCAGTTCTTTCTGCTTGCAGTCCTCTTTTTTTTATGTAATTAAGGAAGGACATTTCTACTAAGTAGTCTCAAGTGGAGGACCCTACTGATCAGATCAGTCAGTCCAAGAACCGTAATAGTGCACAAGACAAAGAAAGAACAAATCAAAGAAGCAGAGAGATTATTGATTAATTCAGTCAGCCAAAGGATAAAACAATCTGCACTGAGCGTGACTGTTTTCGTATCTGAGTTAGATTTCCCTTTGGTACCGTATATAACTGTGGCGTTAGATCACTGACAAGTACCAGCCTAATCCCAGCCTTACAGTTGTCTATAGAGAGATAGACAGGTATAGAGATAGACTGTATAGATTTTTTTCTGGGTATTAATATGCCAACCTTCATGAAAATAAACATACTGAAGATTTTATCTTTGAGACATCAGAGCTGAGATGTCAGGAAGCTGGAATTTCCTGTTTCTGAGTTTTAGGTTTAAATGCTTTATTATCTTTGGTGTAAATGAACACCGAAACTTCACACATGTGATCACAAAGCATTTACCAATGAACGTTGTGTAAGGAAATAGGAAAGTAGCTTTGCTCAGCTGAGGTGGTTTAGAAGTACTCTGATAGTTTACACTGTGACAGTCTTAAGAAAGACAAGCCAAAACATGGGAACAATGCCACGCAATTGTACAGCAAAGTTCAGGAAAGAATGTCCCCATTATCTGTCTCAAGGCAACATCACTTTCAATAACTGTTTTTGTTTCAAGTGCCACTGTGAAAATGAAAACTTTTATTTCTGCTTGTTGTATGGAGAAAAGCAATAACTAAAGAAGGGAAAATAACCGTATCTCTGAGTTTTCTACTAGCATTCAGTTCACTTAGTCTTTTTGTTGACTACAGTTGCAAGCCTCCTGTGCCAAGGCAAAATTCTTGGTCCCTTCCTAATGGGTGTGTGTCCTTTGCTGACCCATCGTTAGTGCAAGTAAAGTAATCACAGAATCACAGTCTCCCGAGTTGGCAGGACCCCCTAAGGCCCATCAGCCCAACCCCTGGCCCCACACAGGCCCAGTCCCATCACAGCAGATGGCTGAGAGCGTTGGCCAGACGCTGCTTGAACTCAGCCCAGCTCGGGGTGGTGACCACTGCCCTGGGGAGCCTGTGCCAGGGCCCCCCCACCCTCTGGGGGAAGAACCTTCTCCTGAGCTCCACCCTAACCCTCCCCTGGGGCAGCTCCATGCCCTTCCCTGGGGTTCTGTTGCTGGGCACCAGAGGGAGGAGATCAGCGCCTGCCCCTTGGCTCCCCCTCGGGAGGAAGCNTGGAGAGTGTCCAGGAGCAGCAGCTACCTGCTGTGCTCTCAGTTATCCCTTGAAATCCAGCCCAGAGCATAATGCACATGCTGAGGAAGAGAATTAGACCAAAATTAAGGAGAGCTTAATAGTTATGAAATGTACCAGCAGGAAAAACAAGGCCTTATGTTGAACTTTGAACTTGGGCTCAGGAGTGGCAAAGAGAAACTGCTTCATCACAGTGCCCACAGGCTCACTCCCCCTGTCCAGGTGAGTACCTCTGAGCAACCTGCCAAAGCCACGGGGAACCCCAGCTGACTCTACAGCACTAAGTTAAACATGACTGGTACTGTCCTCAGGTACTGAGGATCAAAACTACCTCCTCTGTAACACTAAATTCACCCATCTCCAGGATGGCTGCTCCAGGTGAGGCTTTCTGGTCCGTGCTAACTCCTGAACCATGCCCAGGAATTATTTGGAACAGTGCTAAATCTCTCAGATGACAACTGTGCAAAAGGACTGAGGCATTGCGGCAGTATAGACAACTGAGTTCCTGGGAGTGTTCCCTGGCACTCTTTGACTTATACAGATGAAGACTTTGTGGTTTCAGCCTAACCTACTATAGTGGATGCATAATAACATACTAGCCTGGCTACTGCAGAGGAATAGCACCAGAAAACCAACACCTTTACAGGAACAATTATAACTGTCTAATACCAGATCAGGCAGAAATGTTAAAATTTCAATTTAGTGCTACTTTTCCCTTGCTTCTCCTAAAACATACTTCTTAAGCCTATCTATGAACAACACTTGAAGATTTTTTAAGCTCTTGTCCCTGATACCATTTTTGCTGAGAAATACTTTACAGAGAAGTACATACAAATTAATTACAGAATCGCTGCCATCTATGTTTTATGTTTTATGTTTTAGTTGAAAGGATACCCTAATAGAATAACCAACTTCTTTTGGAGAAATAAAATTTACAGAAGAACACTCTCTGCATGGGCACTTCAAATTTCCTTGAGTATAGTCTATGGCTTTACAGACACAGGGTAATTTCTTTCTTAATGATTAATATAGTTTGCAATATAACCATTATCAAACCTTCATGAAAACTGATCTTGTTAACTCCATTTCAGATAATGGATTTTAATAGTAGCTTTAAAAATGTAAAGGCTTGGGTTTTTGTTAAAAAAATAAATGAATCCCACTACTATTGTTGTGGAAATTTACTGCTCATTTTGTGGTAATCGAAATCTTTCTAATTATCAAATTCATAGCTTCATTAAAGAAAATTCAAACACATAAAGCAGGGATATGAGAAGTTCTTAGGGACAGCCATTTAGTCATAAAACTATTCAGAATTTATTTTTTAATTAATTAGAAAATACAAGTTACAGGCAACAACTAGGAGTTACAAAACAAAACCTAGAAAAAAGGTAACCAGAATGATGAGCTTCTACACTTCGTTTTATAGTTGCATTATGAAATGTAATTAAACCCATAACAAATTTACAGGCTCGTTCTTTAAAACTTCATGTCATTAAGGAGATTATTCATTTTGTGGTAAGTTTTTCTTTGTGATTTATTCATTGCATCCCTTCCAGCACTGAAAATATTGTCATTACACTGATACAGTGCAAGTATGTCAGACTAAACCTACCTACACCAGCTCTATTTCTCTCCCAGAAAATGACTTCTCACTGAATTTCTAGTTTCACTATATGATTTTCTAGAGTAGCAGTTTTGACATGATGCTTCATGGGCTACTTCATCATGTTCTGTGGAAGGTAGCTATGACAAGCAAGTTTTTTGTCCTCAGGTTAAATGGACTATACGGAAGCTCACCCCTTCATGGGAAAATGCCTTGTGTTGGTCCATAAACCTAAAATGATGACAAAGAACCCAAATCGAGCTCTTGTCCTCCCCTTTCCTCAGTCCTGTATGTGCCACCCATGCTTGCTTTGTCGGAGTCTGTCCAAAGTAGCTACAGATTGTGCTTTGTTCTTTCTGATGAATCATAGAATCACAGAATCATTAAGGTTGGAAGAGACCTCAAGGATCATCTAGTCCAACAGTCCCCCCACCACCTATTACTCAGTAAACCTTGTCCCTAAGTACAACATCCAACCTTTCCTTAAACACCCCCAGGGACAGGGACTCCACCACCTCCCTGGGCAACCCATTCCAATGCCTGACCACCCTTTCCAAGAAGAAATTTCTCCTCATCTCCAACCTGAACCTCCCCTGGCCCAACTTGCAGCCGTTCCCCCTTGTCCTGTCACTAGTTATCTGTGAGAAGAGGCCGACCCCAGCTCGCCACAACTTCCTTTCAGGTAGTTGTAGAGGGCAATGAGGTCTCCCCTGAGCCTCCTCTTCTCCAGACTGAAGAGTCCCAGTTCCCTCAGCCACTCCTCATCAGACCTGTGCTCCAGACCCTTCACCAGTTTCGTTGCCCTTCTCTAGACATGCTCCAGGGCCTCGATGTCTTTCTTGTGGTGAGGGGCCCAAAACTGGACACAGTACTCGAGGTGTGGCCTACTGAATGCTTCCAGTAACCTTGGAAGGCTCTCATTTCTATAAGCTGTTCATTAGGGAAACAAGAGAAAACTATTAAGGAGACGTACTTGAAATGTACTGTAAATACACTTTTGACATTGGCAGGAAAGAACAGAATAGCTTTGAGGACAAGTCGCTCAGGCCAATGTAAAACTTCCTCCTTTGCCAGGTGAAATATAAAGCTGGAACCCACGTGTGGCAGAAGCATGAGATGTGCTTCAGCATCTAATACAAGGGTCATTACCTGCAGCATGTCCCCATGAACTAGTAGGTCAAATGAGATGTGGTCTCTGCTACTGCCTTAGGAGCACTTTAGCCACTGCCACATACAGAAGTCGTCTACCTGCAATACCAGGCATGGTGCAGAGGAAGATCCATTTAACAATTCCAAGTGAAAGCTTTTGCTGGAGCCTACTGCAAAGCTCACTGTGAGAATGGTGTATACCTGAATCACACACGGGTGAATGTTTCCTGGGCTGCAGCAGCTCATGTATGGATTTATGAATCACAGTGGCCTGGAAACTCACTAGAACAGCAATAGGAGAATTAGAGTCACAGAGCTGTTCACTCTGCAACACTTCAGACGGCCCCAAACATTACTTTTCTCTATGCCTCCTCCCTGCACCACAAGAAGTATGTTCAGAGACTAGCGGTGCCATGCCGAGGGCCACACAGTCAATCCGGAAGGGGACAGAGACAGACCAGGTCCCTGAAGAGAGCACGTTTGGAGGGAGGTCGTATCCTGGCTGCACTGCTGCTGTGCTGGCCACACAGAGCTCAGCGTCACCACTGCAGACAGGCTTGTGCATATCACTGCGCCACGCTGCCACGGTCTTGTGTATGACCTCCAGTGTCCAGAAAGGTGGCTTTTACAGGGAGGGTGATATGAACCTCTCCTAAAGTCTCACGCCTCTCCGGCATTAGAAGCACCATCTTCATGAGTGCTGCGCTTTTCAGAGCTGCCGTGTGCTCTGCAGGGGGAAGGAGCACATCTTTCTCGGTGAAGTCTTTTACGTGCTGCTGGCTTCACACACAGCTGAGGGGCTGCAGTTTCTACCACAAAAACTTCTTAGGATTTGCAGAGCCTTAATCCTTTCCTAGAGAGAGACTTAATCTTGTTATGAGATAGAATATATGATTCTGTCTGTTACAGCTGACCGCATGGTTTCTGCATGCTTGGGAGATCCATGCACACTGTTAAAATTTTGGGTTTAGAGATTAAGATACAAGTAGGAAGACTGAAAAATCCTCAGTGTTTTCATGAGACATTGTTTTGTTTTCTCAGCATGATCAACCAGTGAGGAGTTTTGTGATACATCTGACACACTAATGTGGATATGAAATGCAAGGCCTGACACCATTCGCTTAGAAAGCAAAAATATAAATTCATCTGAAGCACCTCCACATCCTAACCACCAGCATCTAGAACCTTCTCATTATTATAGTTAGATCGGAAATTTACTGCTCTGCTACAGAGGAGAAAGGAGTTCAAGACTCACAGTCCTAGAAAGGAAGCATTGTGAAACCACCAGATTTCACATTCTCGGTGCTAGCTGAGGTGGAGGGTTGTGTCCTGACTCCTCAGATTGTTTAGGAATTTACATTTTGTTATTGAAGTGTTGTTATAAATTATACAAACGTTTATGTTATAAATTATACAAAAGTATTATAATTAAATCATATACATTTATTTAAATTACATAAATATATGCTTTCTTAAATATCTAAACTTTGTTATTGAAGTTTTTTATTAAAGTACATATGGTGTTTTGGGGAACAGGCTGCTTTCTGTCAAACGAAGGATAAAAACTGAAGCAATTGTGTCTTTTTCAGTGTGTATTTTATTCACATTTTTGAAGTTACTTTCTCCAGGAACATAGTAAGCACCTCAGGATCTGAGTTCGAACAGAGTTCAACGTAGGCAGTCTGGGATCTGAGGCTAGAGTGAGGAGATCTGCTCCACCTGTTTCCGAAAGGTTGAGTGCAGCAGCCTGGTCTCCACAGCATGCCCAGACACACCTTGCAGAATCAGCCACTCTTGGAAAATGCTGAAGAAAGGATTCTGGACTTTGCAGAGGGTGACTGCAGGGGGACAGATTTCCTCCCCGTGCTTGTGCTAATTATTCATAGCCTGCTGGCAAAGACAAAACCAAGAAGAACACAGATGTGGGGTTTTTTGCTTTCAAAGGCACAAAAGCATTTTAAGTGCTTGCTGAAACAAACAAAACACATCAGCCTTCTCAGATGCAAAGTCTGATGGGAGCTTTCTGCCCATGTGAAGATTCATACATCTCTCAGTTAACTTGTAGGTCAACACCTAGGGACATGGCAATAGTTATGATGCCCTGAGGGATTCTGCTCGTGTTTATTATACAACCTTTAAGAGAAAGCAAATGCTCTTTAAGATTACTTTAGTAAGCATACATTTATTCCTATTATGGTAACGACATAATCTTCTTTAAAGTGTATTTTAAAAGGTAGTCTTAGCACTAAGTAGCTTGTTTTAAAAGTAGTTCTGCCTACTTCCTAAGCTAGAGGCAAAACCGACGGTATAGGTAACACTTCCAGAGTTAATGAAGCCTACATCTTGGAACAGAAACCGCTTAACAATGGTCCTGTTAGGAATCTGAAGAGCAATCCTAGCATTTCTTGTAGCAGACTGGATCCTCACTGTCCTAAGTATTGTCCAAACAGACGGTAATAAGGTAAGTTTAGGTTTGTGATGTGCGTTTTCCCCCTCGACTCTGCTCTTGTGGGACCCCACCTGGAGTACTGCGTCCAGCTTGGGGGTCCCCAGAACACGAAGGACATGGAGCTGCTGGAGTGAGTCCAGAGGAGGCCACAAAGTTGAACCAAGGGCTGGAGCACCTCTGCTCTGGAGACAGGCTGAGGGAGCTGGGCTTGTCCAGCCTGGAGAAGAGAAGGCTGCGGGGAGCCCTTGGAGCCCCTCCCAGTGCCTGCAGGGGCTGCAGGAAAGCTGGAGAGGGGCTGGTTGCAGGGCAGGGGGGGCCAGGCCAAGGGGAAGGGCCTGAAGCTGCAGGAGGGGAGCTGGAGCTGAGCTGGGAGGCAGCAGTCCTTCCCTGGGAGGGTGCTGAGGCCCTGGCACAGGGTGCCCCGAGAAGCTGTGGCTGCCCCTGGCTCCCTGGCAGTGCCCAAGGCCAGGTTGGATGGGGCTTTGGGCAGCCTGGGCTGGTGGGGGGTGTCCCTGCCCATGGCAGGGGGGTTAGAACTAGATGGTCTTTAAGGTCCCTTCCAACCCTGATACCAGTGAATATCGAAATGCTCAGATCAATTCAAGCAGTCGGAGCCACTGCCCAATAGATGTAACCAAACAAACAGAAAACTATTATAACTTAGAAAACAGTCAGAATAGTTGTAAGATAAGAGGCTTGGGAATAATTTCATTTTAGACGGCTCAGCCTTGGAAGAGCAGATGCGTGGAACCATAAAAATAAGAAAGTTACAAGACGAGCACAAAACCAGCCTTGAAGGATGTTGTATATGTGACTCCAGGACTGAGTTTGTGCAGAAGCAGAGGTCAGTGAGCGAACACATTGATGAAGAGTACGAGCCTTCATCTGAAGAGCCCTGACGACCACCCAGAGGCGTCAACAAGCATGCATGAAGAACGTTAACATATGATAATGAGGTCCCAGAAAATCCATGAATATGACAAGCGTTACTTGGAAATACAATGAATATGTCTGTTAATGCAGTACAAATACAGAGCAGTTCTGGTCTTCAGGTGCGCACGTTAGGTGGAGCTCTCCCCCACGCACCCAGCGCTGCAATAAAGAATGCCACTTTCTAAACCTTCAGAATCAAGTCTTAGAGAGTGAATTATTTTGCTGCTTTTCGGTAACAACCCAAATCATTCTATCATTCTATGATTCCATGATTCCCCAAATATGAAACAAGTAATGGACACAGGCAAATCGGTAGAAGATAACAGGGAATCACCAAAGCAATAGTTGACAGGAAAGACAGCTGTTTCAGCAGAGCGGTTGAGCAATCTATGTCCTCTTCTTTGTATGTGCTGTGGCAAAAAGAATTTGGAGCAGCTCTGGGATAACTTTGTTGAAGAGCTGACTTGTATACTGTAGTGGCAAAGACAATATTGGTAGTTTTCTTCTTATAACAAGTCAAATAGAGATATAGCTGAAAGCATATTACTTTTGTCTAGGTTTTTTGTTAAGTTTACACTGCAGATGATCCATAATTCTTCAAAATCTTTAAAGACCACAAGTAATTTTGGGAAGACAGAGAAAACATCAAAAATTAAGCTTGTCATTCTTGTACTGTGCATGAGAATGACTACTTACTGCAGTGGTATTTTTTCTTTACACCAATACAGAGAGACCAAAAAACTATCAGACAATTGCTAGCATAGCTGCAAAAATCTATTTTTTTACTCTAAGTGAAGGCAAATAAATTATTTGGTTATTTATTATAAGCAATTAATCTGGTCCTTGTAGAAAATCTGTAAATGAAGTTTGAAACTTTAGGGTAGAGAGACTTCCCAGTAGCACACCCTAGAATCACAGAAACATAGAGTATCTGTGTGAGCTGGCACAGGCAGGACGCAGGAACGACCACAAAACCACACATGAAATGCAAAAAGCAAATTGATTTTCATTACTCTGCCAGCCCTGAAGCAGCACCTGGGCAGAGGCATACAAGCAGGGAGGCGGCCACCATGGAGGTTTGTCCATGCTGGAGAGAGTTACCAAACCTGCTTCTTCCACCTGTATTTCAGGGATTTGTGCAGGCACAGTTTACCGCTGTGCTTTGGTCTTTCCCACCGCAGGGCCGGAATCCCAAGCACGTTCGATAGGGTGCCGGTAAATCACATGCCTACGCTATCTAAACACAGATGTTCTACTTGTCAAGCACACAAGACTAAGCAATGATTAGGGTGATATATGTATATTTCTACAGCCCAGCTGAAAGTCACTTGAGCATGTTGTCCTGATCCGATGTTGGAGAGGTTTTGATATGATCCCAAGAGATGAGATTAAGACGCAAACAAGGTCAAATGCTGTATATCAAGACAGCTGTATATCAAGACATTACAAAAGTAAAAAGAAAAGTAGGAGAATAGTAGTGATAGGATAGACTAGAATAGAGAGGCAGAAAATAAGCAAGCATTTGGAATAGTTGCAATAGTCACCACCATAGGTCCACAGCGTCTTGTGGGGGAAGGCATGGGTCCACAGCACCTCAGGGGTCCAAATCTCTCCGCGTTTGGTGGTGGGCAAAAGTGCACAGTGGGCTCTTCATCCTTAGTTCTTACACCTTTCAGAGTGCTGAGTCATTGCCCACGCACAACGGAACCAGTCGAACATGTGCCTGTTCGTGCAGCGATCATGGGCAGAGTGTACCCATGTGTAGGTCCCACTATCAGTTTGGGGATCGTTTCAGTCAGTAGCCTCCACAAGTAGCCCCCACAGGCACAGCAACAAGATGAATGGCCTCAGGATCTTCTGGGTGTTGCCTGGAGAACTGCACATTGCCACGTGCCAGACTGCTCATTACCATGATAAGCTTGTTACCATGATAAGACACATCTACAGTCTTGTCCATTGTTGTCGTTCCTCCCCACATCCTATTTGGCAACCAAACCGGTTCAGAGCAACCCTTGAGGCAAAGATCACCTTTAGTCCTTTACACACGTTTACAATCATCCCCGCCAATCTTCCATTATTTTCCCACAATATCTGAAGTTGGAAGGGACCCATAAAGATCATGGAGTCCAACTCCCTGCAGCTTACAGTACTCTAAGCCATATAACTAAGAGCATTGTACAGACACTCCTTGAACTCTGACAGGCTTGGTGCTGTGATCACTTCTCTGAGGAGCCTGTTCCACTTTCTCAGTGAAGAACCTTGTCCTAATGTCCAATATGAGCTTCCCCTGACTCGGGTTCGTTGCATACCCTCATGTTCTATAGCTGGTCACCAGAGAGAGTAGATCAGCACCCAATCTTTGCTGCCCACCCTGACAAATCCACTTGCATTTAAAGTCAATCCACTCACATTTACTTGCATTTTGAAGGTAACTTCACGCTCTCCAGATAATCAGAGGCTTAGTGAAACACCAAATAACCCGTGAACTTGCCTCAGCCTTCACAAGGTAAAGTAAACTAAGCAAACCAAACTTTGAGCAGCTAAATGCTGATGCACAGAGATATACTGTCATAAAACTTCTGCACTGACAGAGTCTTAATTCACAAAGAATTAACGACTCCTTGAATTTAGGAACTGCTGCATTCAAGAGAACATTTGAACAGTCTGATAGGAATTTGAGAAGGTTTGAGTAATTAAAAAAGTCATTGCATTTTTCATGAAAATAAAATGTTTTTAACAAAATTCGTTAGAAATGCCAAAAGCCATTACTCCTGGAATGAGCTCTCATATGAGATGGGGCAATTGCAAAGGATGTTTCAAGCAGATGTTTTACAGGTGGATCTTGCCACACTTGTGGGTTAAGTACGGCTCTGTAGAGGGCAGGCAAGATGAAAGGGGTGGGAGGAAACTAGGGACAAGGACAAGTAAGTGTCTAAGTTTATGATCCTAAACACTGCATTTCTGAGTCATCGGACTTATTGTCTCAACTTCTTCACTGCATTACAAGTTGCACAAAATTCCAGGAAACTCAAAAATTCAGATAGACACATGAAGACTGTGGAAGGAACAATTTAATTCTCAGTCCTTGTAATGTCCTATCAGATTCATCATAATTTCTAGATTCTTTGTAGTTTTTATGAATTTATACATTGCCTCATACATACCGAAACTTGCAGATGAATGTAACTACATATTTTACTTATATATGGAGTCTGACTTTCAACTACCATTATATTAAACCTCCTTTTTATTACACTTAAGTGATCCTTGAAAACTTCTACTGTTTATAAGATGTCTGACCAGTGCTGTGATTCTGGCATTCATATATGTTTAAACAGTAAGCTGCATTATTCAGGATCAGCTCTGATGACACAGAAGTACAGTCTGGAGGAACAGAGTAGGTCTGTAGATCATGGCAAGAGAGTGCTGCACAGATACTCTCTGTCAAACCCCATGCACATACCACCTCCCCAGGTCTTTTAACTACAAACAGGTTGTAAGGAACTGCTGTGAGGGGGAAAGCCAGGCACTGAGCGACACTCATAGAAAACCTGTTTATCAATATGTCAGCAAAATCCACCAGGACATCAAGCCAGGAGGCTGATGCATGGTGGTGCAATCGCTGTGATCATGGGAGTGAGACTTCCCATCAATACCGGAAACAGCTATTTCACCTAAAACTACTTCTTTTCTTTTTTTTTCCCCTCATCAAAAAAAATCTATTTTGACAAAATGAACACTTTCTGGTAGAATGCAGATATGAGAAATATCCCATGTTCTATCTGTAAACTTAGCAGCGCTGTTCAATAATTCATGTTTTATAAGATTTAATGTGGAATACTGAAAAAAGAGGAAAGGATTTTAAGCAATGTGTGCTTCTTTCTGAGGAGGGAGGTGCTATAGAAAGAAGCAACCAAATATTAAAACTCTGCTCTTCATACCAGTTGCCTGGGGCAGAGAGTTACTGAAAGCCGAGCTGGATAACCATCAGAAAGCCTGGTTTAAACAGAGGAGGAGATGTAATATTCCACCTGAAGAAAGATGGACAGGAAAAGTGAGTACCACAGAGCCAGCGTACTTTTCACTTGCACTTTGATATATATGCACAGAGGAACCACCCCTGGATGGAGCTGATCACAGATTTCACAGCTGCCCTCCCTCCTCCCTGGACACTAAAATAAGCACTTTACTCTTCTGAGCAGACTGTGCTTTGAGACACCGGCACTCATCTGCACGGCTGTTACAGACACCGGGTTATGACAAGCAGTGTTTGTTAGTTCAAGCACGTCACACCCTATTCACAACTGTGCCATTTTGCTCTGGAAGTCACCCACATGTGGGTAGCTTACTGCATGGATAGAGAAAACTACTTGCAAAATTGTGCAAACCAACGCTAAGGGAGAGAGCAAAACACCTTTTGCAGTTCACACTGTGCCTGATGCACTCTTCGGAACGATCTGCAGTACCAGTTTTTTTCCACGCCGAGTGAAACAGCTTGACAGACAGCAGCACACCAGAGCGTGTGAAACACAGCATTTTGCTGTTTGTGTATCAGGAGTCTTCCACTAAATTTTCTGTGTTCCTTTATTGAAAATATGTATTAAATAAAATTATACAGTACGTATTAAATATGTATTTCTCTGGACACGCTCCAGGAC
>VWZZ01000590.1:2736-21009 GCA_013399095.1 Psophia crepitans
CCTCTGCCGTCCGAGCGCCGCGGCTGCAGCCGCCGGGGCCGCGCTGGTCCTGCCCGCCCCCCCCACGGGCCCCACGCGTGGCCCCCCCAAGTCGGTGCCCCGTTCCTACGCCCTGGGAGCAGAGAGGAACCCTTCCCCCTGGAAGCGCTGGTGGGGCGCTGGTCCTGTGGAAACGTCCCTCTGGTCACGCAGGGCCAAAAAAGGCTTTACGAAAGGTGTGACGGGGGACACTGACCCCACCCGAGGGCTTCGAGCACACCCACCCTTCCCATCCCTCCTCGGGGGTCTCACAGGGGGCAGGGAACCCACCCGTGTCCCTCGCCTGCGCCCACCGCTGTGCCCCGGCCCCTGCTGGGGGGTGCTGGGGGGCTGTAGGGCCGAAGCCCCCCCAGCAGCGACCCCCCTCTTCGGAGGCGCAGGCAGAGCTGAGCCCCGCTCCTGTCCGCTCCCACCGCAGCCCGGTGCTCTGCCGAGCGGGGGTTTGCCCCGACCAGGCTGAGCCGCCGGGAGAGCTCCCTGACAGAGGGGTGGGTGCCCCTTCCCCGGCTGGGTTTCTGGGTGGCATTTTCCAGCTGCCAGCAAGGGAGATGTGAGCCCCCGTCCCACCCCGAGGCAGGAGGTGAGAGCCAGGCAAGAGCTGGGGATCACAGCTGAAGGGGTTTCTGACAAAACAGAGGGGCTCTGTGGTGAGGAACGGGCCTTCTCGCGGAGATACACAACACAGTTGCAGCAGGAACGGTTTCTCTCGCCTCCAGGATGTTATTTCTGGCTGAGACCAGCAAGATGTGGAGGGACCCCCGCCTCCCGCTGCCACGGGCTCTCCGAAGGCTGCCAGGGTTTCTGAGGACTTGGGGCACCTGTAGACGCAACAAACACCCCCCTCCCCTCCACACACAGCACCAGGATGGTAAATCCGGCCAAGGAAGCTTGGCCTCTTCCCAGCTTGCAATAGCATCCCTGGTACGGAGAAAGGGGGGACCCTGAGAACCAGCCCCCCCGGACAGGAGCCGCAGCCACGGGGCAGCTCGCACACACTCCGGCCATGGGAAGCCCCTCCACGGCTGGAGGCACGAGCTCTGCGCTGATCCCGGGATGAAGATGCTCCTCGCCCAGCAGAAGCAGCTGCGCTCAAGAGCAGGATGAGTTCAGGTTCTGCACCAGGACCCGGGGGCCATCCTGGCAGAGCACCCGAGATGGGAGGGCGTGATCCCGCCTGGCCCCCCACCTCCCCGAGGACAAACCACACGCCCTGCCCGAACATCTGCTGCCCACAGCTTCCCCGAGCGCTGCGCTGGGCAGCCCTGCCCGTGGGGTGAGGGAGCACGTGCCCGGGGTGGGAGAGGATCAGACGGAAAAGGGAAGGGCCTCTTCTCTCGCTTCCGCCATCACCAAGCACAGAACTGCGGCACCTCAGTCTCCAAAAACACAGCAGGCTTCCAGGTCACTTTCAAATTAGGTTTTTAATTAAATAAATAACGTTGAGGGGTCTTCGAGGCAGTATCACTTCACAGTGTAGGGCTTGGGGTGGGGGGGAAGGGGGGAAAGAGTCCAGCATCGGGAGCGGCTCAAAGTGAATGTGCTTTGTAAGAAGGAAAAAGAAAACCCCAACAAAAAACCAAAACCTCCTCCCCCCAGTGACTCCCCCTCCCTGCCCCAGCCCTTTCCACCCCTCTCCCTTAAAGTTATGTGGAAAAAGCGCCGCGCTCATGTTGAAAGACCCCATGCGAATCTGTAAACAACACTGAAGAACATAAATAAGAGACATTTCCGCCTCCCCCAGCCTCCCCTCTCCTTTCATTACGGCTTGAAACAAACCAAAGGAAAAATGGTTTCAGGAAAACTAAGAACGTTCTTGGCTGATGGAGAGAAGATGCCAAGGCCTGGCCCTCCCCGGGAGGGCTGCCCGTGCTCTCACCCTGCCTCCTCCTGTCAGCCAAGGAGCTTCCTCTCCCCCCCAGAAAAGGGGGATCGCAGCCTGGGCAGTTCCACTACGGAGCGGGCACTCGTATTTGCTTTCTGTCTCCAGCAGCTGGGAGCAGCCAGAGGGGAGCCCTCCAGTTACCAGGTCCGGCTGACGAAGCGGTGCCTGGGGCTCAGCACCGCCGAGCGGAGCTGGCCCAAGCAAATCCCTGCTAACGCACCCAGAACAGGTCTGGGGCTTGGCAGATGAGAGACAAGGTCTGATCCCATCATCCTCTGAAGATGCCTGATGCCACCTCCGTGCTCCCAGGGCAGGGCTGAGCGCAACTTTGCAGGGCTGGGTGAAAGGAGGGTCCGGGCTCATGGTTTTAGTCGTCTTCCAAACCCACCGGCAGCAGGACCAGCTGCGGGATCGCTGCCAGAAGGCCGCTACCAAAACACCTCAACCCAACCCCCTTCCCAAATGCTGACAGCGGCCGGAGGAAGGAGCGTCTGCACCAGAGCCCTGCCCAGCAGACAGCCCTCCCCGCACGGAGAGGAGGGGAAGGGGAACGCGTGGATTGCGGGCAGCGGCAAACCCCAGACCTGGAACACGCCCGGGAAGAGAAGCAGCTCCGGGCTCCAGCACACCCACAAACACACCACTGCGGCTCCCACACAGCAGCTGGCCACCTCGCCGCCACGCAGGGCCACCCTTGTCCCCTCCTTGGAACTTTCTAGTGGCAGTAAAGACGTTACTTTCCTCTCAGAAAACAGAGAGCTGGGTTGGTTTGTATTTTTTTGTGACGCAGAAAGGGGCAGGGATGCCCAGGGAATGGTGCGCTCTCCTCCGCTAGCACTGGTGACTTGGTGCCCTGGGAGCTGAGCAACCTCCTCCTCCTCCCACAGCTGACAAATTGCTTGAACAAGCCGGGGAGTCACAGACGTTTCCATCTGCGTTTCACCCTCCCGCACTGCAGCACTCACCGAGGATCAAGTCATTCACCGCCAGTGCCGCAAGCGACAGCGCTCTGAGGGCCGACATCGCTCTGCGGGTCTAGGAGCTCCCTGTACTCCCAGAACAGGCTCTCCACCACCCAGCAGTACGGGGGGAGGTGAGGAGGACTCCAGCACACAGTGCCACCGCACCGTGCGGTATCCCTTTCCGAGGCCTGATGCTTCTGCCAGAGGGCTGGACCAGGCCACAGCCCACGGGCAGCCGGTGGCAGAGCCGGCGGAACACACACAGAGCTGCGAGGGACATGAAAACAGCCGCACGCGTGCCCGTCACAGCCAGGGCCTGCTGGGAGGGGAACAGGGAGAACGACTTCTATCGCAATGATCGGTGGGTGCGGGGCCGAGACTCCTCATTGGCCTTTGGCGTGGCTGTGCCTGTCTCAGCGGGCAAACCGCCCTGCGGCCAGGGTGGGCTGTGCTCCCTGTGGATCTCCTGAGCTCTGGGACCTCCAGACTGCACCCTCCATCCCACCCCCCAACGTGCCGGTGATACGTCCCTGTACTCAAAGCATCTCTGCGCTCAGACTGTCCCGCTGGGGCCACGGGACTTTCCCCTGTCCCGAGGGCAGGGGCTCTCCGAACAGCCTGGCATTACCTGGGGTGACATATGGTCAACGAAACGGGGGGCGGCGGGCCTCCCCCCTCACTAACGCCAGCCACCAGCTTTGCGTGGTTGCGTCAGAACACTCCGGAGCAGAAAGGTGTTTGGTTTCACTGTAGCCTTGGATCAAGGAGGATGGAAAGACGGATTCTGACCAACAGCTCCAAACTGTCCCTTACGGAACAGTGGAAGTTCCAGGATTTCACTCAGTCAGGTCAAAGTCCTTGCTGGGTCTGCGACAAGTTTGTGGCTGGAGACTCACTGTGACAGAGGCTCTGACCGAGCCACAGGCGCTGGGCAAGCCTGGTGAGCAGTCAGAAAAGTATTTACATCTCCGATGCCAATGAGGCCAAAATCTGTGACCGATAAGGACACTTGCGCAGGGGCCACCACCGCCTCTGGGTGTCTGTCCAAATCCACAGGGCCAGCAATTAAAGGCAAATCCTCGTTAATGTCTGCAGGGAGAGTGAAGTCCATGGGTATCGTCTCACCAGAGCTCTGCAACATCTCCTGCTTCTCTGCTAGTCCTGGTCCTGCCGGCGGCAGAGCGTACAGCCCTGATTCTGAGGGGTTGACAGTGTCTCGTGTGCAGGAAGCAGAGATGGCGCCCGAGGACGTCTCCTCCGCAGGGTCAAAGGAACAATTTGTCTCCGAAGGAGTGCTGCACTCGTAGCCCTGCCCCGATTCACTCATGCTGCCCAGGCTGCAGGCCGTGCTCTCCACGCTCAGGGGCTCTGCGCGCCGCAAAGGAGGGAAACGTGGGAGATGAACAGAAAGGGAGGGGGACAGCAAGTGAAAGAAAGCTCGAGTGAGTCTGTAACATAAAAACCCCAGAATCCAGTTCAATCCCACCTAACCACAACATTATTTGTTTGATGGCACAAATGTTTCTTTATTATAGCAACCAAGATCCCTGCCAGCATGCACCAAGGACAGGCAAGATGCAGGCAGCAGATGGGAGGCCATCAGGGTTTCTATGGAAATTAAAGGAAATCTCCCAGAGACGCTCCAAGATAAGCCAAATCCTAAGTCCTGCCCCCTCCTGCGGGCAGCCCCTGGGTGGTGCCTACCAAAGCCCCCCTCCGCGGTAGGACGGTGAGGGAACGAACCCATTTCGGGCCCCCCGTGAGCCTTCGCACGGCCAGCTGTCTCCGACAGCAGCTCGCAGGTACAGCCCGATCCCTGCTGCCTTAGATCAGCCTCCGGAGGAGCTGCCTGTCTCTAGTGTGTCTGTGCATTAGTGCCTGGGAAGCACCTAACTCAGGTGCCCAAAGTCAGTGCAAATCCTTTTGCTTTGGGAATGACTTAAGCCACCGCTCCGAGCCTGAAGCGGGACCAACTCATTTTAAGTCACTCCTGGTCAATGTAGAGGCAGACAAGTCTCCTTTGCTCAAACCAGGATCTGCCCAGGGCTGGTATTTGACACAGCACAAAGCAAGCACACTGGGAAGTTGCAGATAGAGGAGCAACAGCACCGGGAGAAAGGCAAAGGAGGGTCTGTGCCGCTGGCGAAGGCGAGGTATCCCCATGGCAGGCAGAAAAGGAAGTTACCTGCGCTCTCTATTGCCAGCTGATCTTGACCGAAGTGAGAATCCAGGCAGCTAGTTGCAGAGGGAATTGGTGGGGAGCTCCGAGAACGGCTGGTGTTTTCTACTTCACCTCCATCCAAGTCATTGTCGGTGTAATCCCTGTGGGGAGAGACAGACAGCACTGCCACCAACTGTTAAGCAGAGAGCTGCAGGCAGGGAAAACGGTGACTGGGATTAAACCCCATCAACAAATAAGGCAACAGGACTGCAGAGACCTCGCTAGGATGAATGTCTGCAGGAGGGCTCTGCATTGAGACGATCGCAGTTAGCTCGGCGCGGGTGAGACCAGCCCGTGACAAAGCAGAACGGGCTCTGTCGCTTTCCAGAACAGCGGGCCCTGTTCCCCAGCTCTCTGAGCCTCAGCCCCTTCCCTAACGACACACACACGGGCAAACGCTCTCGCCAGGGAGCGGCCACTTCACAGAGTGACCGCAGTGGGCTGTGACAGTGTTCGTGTGTCAGCAAAGAGCAAGTGATGAGCAAATATTTTACCACCCTGGAGGAGCTTGAGATTTCAGGTATTTTCCTGTCTTGCATCAGAATAGTAAAAAACCCAAAAGAATCTAAGATTTCACCTAGTTTTTAACTTAAATATTTCGTTTTGACCTTTTAAAACCTTTCAGTTTCACCCTTTTTGAAAAGTATTTTCTGCAATTAGTGGACATTTCAAAGTGCAGAATTTGCCTCAAAGGGTGGCAGCAGGGAAAGCCATTAACTCAGGCTCCAGAACACCAGAAATAGAACTTAAACTCCCTTCTCAAAAACCTCACTGAACTGAGTTATTTCCTCATCCCAATCCTGAATCCCAGACCCTGCCCTTCATTTTTGTGGATGCATTTGTCTGAAACAAGCAGTCCACATCCAAGCAAGTAATTGCTTTATCTTCCCTCCCACACGGGCAGCGTTTACGTTCTGAGAACATCCAGTGCACCCCTCTGTGCTCCCACCCAAGAAACCTTCGAGAGCAGAAAGCGCGGTCTTTTAAGCGGAGGTGCTTTGCAGCAGGAATCTTCACTGGGAGGTTAATATTACTAATTTTAGTGTGAGAATATTCCACGCACGTGGCTCCAGGGTGGAGGACGTACTTCTTCCTTCCTAAACGAGTCTGCTGAGTGAAGTAGTCATAGCGCTCTGATTTTTTCCACATGTAGTAATACTCCACACACTCGCCCACTGACCGGGTGCGGACCTGCGGAGAAACATCGCAGTCAGAAAGCCATGCAAGGTGCAGCTCAGGGAGCAAGGACTATTCTCCCATTTAACCAGCACACAAAATTAAGTGCATTACAGTAATTTATATCGCTATGGACACATCTACGCTGCAGAACAGAAGCACATACTGAGATTTCCAAGGTGGTAATAGGCCAGAGAAAGAGCTCCCCACAGTGCACAATTGTTCTTGCAGACCCCGGTGTGGGTTCGCACACGGTACATTCGTGCAGGACTTTCCTGCGCTTCCAGCAGCACGCTTAACGTCAAGAGAGCAAACCTGCATCCATTTTCACTGGCTAGCATCAACATGCCCACAATTAATCAGCAACAGAACTGGACTCTCTGGTTCTGCCAACTCCCAGCACAGCAGCGTATGTCCTGGGGCCCAGCTCTCCCTACAACAGCATCTTTCGTTCCGGAGGACCCCAGGGGACTTTACAAAACATCCACATGCTCAACTCACTCATTCACAGAAGTACTGCAAGGGCTGAGAGTTTGGAAAGAACTTTTGAGACTCCAGAAAGGGCTAATCAGTAATTAACTGACATCACTCATGCAGGTCAGTGTTGTTTGTGACTTCTCCCACCTGGAAAATAAGGCAGAGCAGGGCAGTGAACAGCCCATCACCTGCTAGCATGAGTCAACACAAAGCCTGGGATCGGAACTCAGCAGTCCTGAACTTCCTGCATTAGCCAAGGCTCAGAGCATACCTCTGGTGCAAACGCCCGTGCCTCCTTCCCTTTGTCTTAGTGGGACGCAGGGGTGAGCGTCCTTACCTTGTTTGCTTGGATAAGATGAAAGTTTTTCCCATGGACCCTGAAGCCATGTTCAAAATTTCTACATTCTTCCTCGCTCCAGGCACAAAGCTCATCTGCAGCAGAAGGAAAGAGGAATCGGAGAGGTACAGAGCTAGAGTGAATGACATGCGCCGCGGGGACCCAAACATGGGAGGTTCTCACCTCTGATAACCTTCACGTTGAACCGTAACCTCCGCAGTGCCTCTTCTGCATTGAAGTTGCATTTAACCAGTTCGTACAAAGCCTAGGAAACAGCAGAAAATTACTGACAGCACATACCTGAGCCATGCACCACAAACCAAGCCCCTCGTGACTCACAGTCGTTTCATACAATTTATTCTTCCTAGGAGCCACTTTGCCACTACCCCATCAGCACAGATTATTCCACTTTTCAAGGCACGGGACTACAAACCCTGGGACTGAAAAGATGCAGTTCTGCCAGGAGCTGTGCAGATTACAGGCGTGCCTCTGCGCTCCCGCAGCCCTGCTGCGAGAATCTAACCTGGCTAGCTCAGAGGAAACGCAACTGCTCTGAAGTTTCTTAACCAAACGTTTGCTGGCTTCAAAGAAAAATCAGACAAATTAGGCAGATCCAAAAGGATGTTCCTGCTGCAAGCTCTGGCTCAGAGAGTTTGGGACACTGGGAGAATACAATCAGAAACCAATTCTCTGCTTGCCCAGTCTGTTACACGCTTTCCAAAAACATCCATTGCTGTGTTGGAAGAAAAGCACCAAGCTAGACAGGCCTGTGGTCCGATCCCTACAGCCTCCTCCTGCCTTCCCAACAGGCTCTGAGGAGCAGCTGAGCAGCACACCCTCGCTTATCCGTGAAGCGGGAGTGGAGGGTCACTGCAGCTCGGTCTCATTCCCTTTTACGTGGGTGTCTCAGCATCTCCGTAAGAAACGCCAGCAGCATGAGAGCATCTGCAGGCCGCAAGAAGCCCCCGTGCCTACCTGTTCATTGTCCTTCACCATCTCCCCTTCTGGCAGGCTGCTGCTAGACAGCTCGTCCCATCGCCGCTTCACTGCACGGTATAGGAACTCTTCAACCTCTCTCTCAGGGAGTATGTTTGGGTCCCAAAGCAGCTGATCCTCATTTTCATAGGCTAACATAAAAAAATACTGAAATAAGCTAATCAGACAGTCAGAGAGTTCTGCTGCTTTTGAGAAACAGTCTGCATGTACGTGCACAGAAGGAAGGAGGAAATCTTCGCTTGGCACACCAACCTGGTATGGAGATGACAACCATCTCCGATGGTGCTGCATTCTCCCTCCTGATTTTGGAGGCAGATAAGCTTAATACTCTTTATACCCCATTTAGGGCCCTAAGCACAGGCTCGGCTTGCTTCCACTTCTTCAGAAGAGTTGGCTGACAAGGCTTTTGTTACCACGTTCTCAAAGACTGTCGGTTTGATTCATTAATCCCGGCACCTAAAAGCTCTAGGTTCTAAGGTGCCTTTCCCAGCACACAGTAAAGGGAAGGAGTGGGAGGCCAAGGCAGCTTTGAGCTACAACCCTGGCCTGGGCTCAAGACCCTCTCCCAGACACAAAACTAAGCAGCTGCAAGGCTGTCCCTCCCCTGCAAGAGCCTGCAACGCTGCTCCGTGAGCTGCTCCGCGCACACAGAACAGCCGGAGCGCGCTGCATCACGGAGCGATTCTCACCCCTTCCAGCTTTCAAGGCACTTAGTGCACGAGAACACAGCACACAACAGCGCAGAGGGATGTTTCACTAAAATAACAGCACAGAGGAAAGCAAGCAGACAGATATACCGGGATTTTTCTATTTGGATGAAAACATTAGCACCCTCTGCACTTAACGCGTTTCCACAGGCAAATGAACCAACTCTCCTGCCCTGTAGAACCACTCAAATCAGGTCAGAGGCACTACAGACAGCGCATAAAAGACCCCCATCGAGTTCTACTATCACTTTCCTTTTGTTTCACAGTGATGCAAATATACAGCTTGGGGAAAACACACACTAAAGACGTGGTCTCCAATGTAGAGGGCTGAGAGCACTGATAAAGTAACAGCGACAAGTTCTGGGAACTATATGGGGTAAATCTGAAATAGGACCTGCAACGCTGTTACCTTTGATCTCCTTTCATTTATTTGCTCAGAGTCTGCTAGGATAAAAGAACTAGGGAGGACGCAAGTAATTTCCAAAGACATGGCTTTCTGTTAGCTGTCTTGCTCAGACACTCAACAAGCTGGTGGTTGCACTGGTTATTAGATGCAATCTGCAAGTCAAGGCACCTCCACCCGCTCCGCAGACATCCTATCAAACTGGAAACCGATCAGCTCCAGGGAGCACTGAATGAAAAGGACTCGGGCTGCCTAAGGAAGATGGCAGAGAACAAGCCATCTCCAGAGCATCTCCAGAAGGGTATCCCTTCTCTTTGGCTACAGCTGAGACCCCCTCCTTCAAACCTGTCACACAACCCAGTTTTCACCGAGCTTCTGCAGCTGTACCGCTAGCCCGATGCGAAGAGGCTCGCTGAAAGCGTAGCTGTAAGTTTTGGTGTCAACACAGAGCAGAACTGGTGACCCAGGGCGCCATCCGATGCCGGAGCCAGCAGCCCTACAGGCGAACAAGACAGGTAAAGCAGGTTGCCTTACCTTTTTCACCGTGCCTGTTTAAGTGGAGGATGGGAACAGTGGCTTGGTACTGAGGTCCAACCATGATCTCCTGAAATATCACCACAGAGAAACGGGTAAATGGAGCTGGGAAATGCTCCACGTAGGCACTGAGGTGTACTTCGTGATTTAGGGACTACGACACCACGAGGCCGATTTATATATCGACAGTCCCCACTGTCACTATTACTTCTAGGGAACCCTGACTATTTTATAGGGTAACTAAAAAGATTTACTACCAAGCAGACGATACTTTGGGGACCTCAGGCATTTACATAGTTTTAATGCTAAAAGATATATGACAAGCGGCTAAGGCTGGAGATAAAGAAATGCAGAAGCTCTCCTGCAGCCTTCACAACCAGGATAAATATGGAAGTCTGCTCCTCTCCTCCGTGTGACGGTTCCCCCTCAGTGAATCCTGCTGGGAATACTGCACAGCATTTCACCTTTACAGGGCTACAGGCTGCGGTTTTAATTTACCGAGGCACAACAGCATTTTCCGTATCTGAAGCAGAAGATAATTTCAGATACAGATTTCAGGATTGTATTAAAAAAAAACCCTCTCGTAACCCACATCTGCCACCTCCTCCCACGAAGCGCAAGGCACTGAGCAAAATAAAATAAAAGAAACAAAATATTTTGAGGAAATATTAGAGCGCTTTGGTGTCATACCCTCCCCAGACTCAGGCGCCCTGTACTGGCTCCCCTTCCCAACGCACTCAGGTCGTTTACCTTACACTCGTTGGGTGGGATGGAATCCTCCTCTGAATCCTCAGCCATGGAGGAAGCACACGGAGATGAACAGGGCTCTTTGTCTTCATCAGCAAGGAAATTGTTTGCTTTGTGGGAAAGAAAAAGATCCGTAGTTATGAAATGGTTTTGTTTCAGGGGTTTTTTTTTGGAGGGGGGGTTGGTTGGTTGGTTGGTTGTTTTCCTATTGCTCTATGCTCCCTCTCCTTCCCTTCATTTTCTGTCCTAAAGTTACTTTCAGCGTGTTTCTCAGTGACAACTTACCCATATTTTTAATTTCCTCTTTTTAGATGAAAGAATTTGCACACTTGCCACGTGGGTGGTGCCAGCCAACCTGGGGAGCTCAGACCCCCTCATTTTGCAGGCTAGCAGGAGGAGTAAGATCACTCCGTGCCGAGTCTCTCTCTGCACTTTGCTTCCTGCGTATTTAGGAACTGCCACAACATACCCCACCACCAGCACTACCGAATTTCCTCGCTTCTAGAGATGACAGATCAGGTACTGATCTTTCAGGCTGGTTCTCAGTGTTATGAGTTACAACTAAAGACAATTCTCTCCTCATCCCGCTGCTCATCTACGCTCCGTCATCTCCCATCCGATGCTCGGTAACACCGTTGGTGCTGAGGTTTATTTGCAGCCCCCAGAAGGAAAGTGGAAAAACTGATGTCAGAAAAACATTCTCGCCCTGTTCTGCACCTCACATCTAAGGAAAAACCAATTACGTAGAAAATAGCAACACATACAGCCAGGCTGGTTTGGGAATAGGTCCGATGCATCGTGGGATGTGACGGATGGAGTCAGATCATCAGCTGAAGACTGTGTCTCCTCCTCTTCTTCCCCTGAAAGCAAATCCTTCGCTATTTGTTCCTTTTAACAACAACAAGAAAGTGAAAAATATTTTTAAATTAAAAAAAAAAAAAAAGGGGGGGGGGTGGGGGTGAGGCCTAGAGTAAAGCATTTCTGGCCAAAGGTGGCCACATCCACAGATCTCCTCACCCTCCCATAGCTTCTCCAAAGACAGGTTCCCTCTCATGCTCCCCACCACCCCCAATTATCTTCCCTACACTGTTACAAGTGTAACTGTGGAAGCCAGGGAGAGGACGAGCCAGTGGTCCTTTCTGTAGAGCTCCACCCAAAGCAAATATCGCAAAAATCCTGGAAGCCAAGGCAGGGCGGGGGGGGGAAAGGCAGCTTTCTACAGATTAGCTAGAACAGGAGGAGCCGTAGCTTCAGCTGGGAAGACAGAAACCTCCCCCGACTCTCCACAGATCCACGTCTATGTGTAAAGACTTGTAACTCAAGTTCCATGAAGAGTTTCTACATGGTTCTTTTTCAAACAGTTATCCTTTCTCCAGTCTCCCCTAAACTCCTTACATTCAGTTTCTGCTCCCAGCATTCCTCACAAGGACACCAGAACTAGGCAGGCCCCTACCCTGGCACTAGTCAAACCCCACCTGAAAAGAGCTTCTAGATCTCGAGCCCCAAGGCAGTACAGTAACCTACAGCACAGGCTAACAGCATACACCCAAGCAGAGAGCTGCTCTTACCTTATCCAGAGTCATATCTGGGAGATTTGGAGTAATATCATTGCTCTCACTGTCCTGCTCCGAGATGGGATCAGATGCCTCATAGCCATAAAGCGCAAGCAGCTCCTCAAATGGCATTTCACTGCTCTGAGCGAGAGGAGGACAAAGCTTCATCAGGAATGGAACAATCACCGAGTACAACACCAGCTGTAGTGAACACAGAGATATGCAGAGGCAGTCAAGGCAGCTCTGCTCTTCTGGGGGCTCTCAACCGCCTGGGGTAAGGCTGCGTGATGAAGGAGGCACGGTCCATCAGGACCCACCACAACCTGTTCTTCTCAAACGTTTAGAGAAGCCAGGAACTTTCACCCCAAAGCAGCAGAGTCAAGGGCATTTTTAAAATACAATTACTTTCTATATCAGTTATCATGCTGGTGAAGAGACACCAGGCAGCAGAATTCTATTTACACGAGGAAGGAAAGGAGGAAAACCCTCAGTTTTTGTGCCTGACATGAAGAGACAGCCTCTGTCCCCCAGAACACGTGCTGTGTGCCAGAGGCCCCCATGGGACCACCCACAGGACCACACCATCTCATCCATGCGGCTCCTCCGCTGTGGAACGGACATAGGCCCAACAGCTCTTCAGCAAGGCGCGCGCAGACCGCCTCGTCTCAGCAGGGGAAGACTCCAATGTTTCCTGCTGCCACCTTTTGTCAAAACCATTCCTTCCTACCCGAACGCAAACCTCAGACTCGCTGATGGGTGGACCCAAACACAGCGCACTGCCAGCTGGGCGAGCAAGTCAGAGTGTCACACAGAGACCTTTGGTACCGGCACTGTAAAAGCAAACCAAAAAAATCCAGCGGGTGGCTTCCCCTCCCCTCCCTTGCTGCCATTACCTGAGAGGCACTGAAACTCTTCTCCAGCTCTTCTAAAGATTTCTGCTTCTCCTGAGGATCATCATCATCTTCCCTTTCTTCCCGTACACCATAGTTCTGTGAAAGGATCTCTGCTAGGTTCAGTCGATGATCAGCTGAGCCCATTGACACAACTGCAGGGATTAGAAGAAGTTGGGATACTGGCACCCCCCTGGACCTAACCTGCAGATGTGACAAAGCTTGGGACAACCCCTGCTAATGCACACAGCCACAACAAGCCGGAGGCAGAGATTAGGTCGCAAGGAGAGAGGGGGGCTGGGGAACACAACTGAAAAGTCACCCCGTGAGGCTACACTGCAAAGCCTGGTTCTCTGCACATTCCAGTCCCACAACTGACCGAAAGCTGAATTCGAAGGTTTCCCGAGTTTCCGTGTCTCTCTCCTGGCTGGATTAGTGTCAACACGGGAACACCCACTGCAGCCTTTCCTTGGCCTGAGGCATTTTTAGGGTAATTACCCCTTACTGCAAGAACAGGCAAATGGACACTTTTAGGAGCTTTGGCATCTTTAAGACTTTCCTCCTCTGTTAAATGGCTTGGGAATCAACCAACAGGTTTGGTGTTGGAAGGAGAAGGGAACAGACAGGCCAATCACAGGAGCCTCACACACAGAACCACAGAACGGTTTGGGTTGGAAGGGACCTCACAGCCCATCCAGTTCCACCCCCCTGCCATGAGCAGGGACACCCCCCACCAGCCCAGGCTGCCCAAAGCCCCATCCAACCTGGCCTTGGGCACTGCCAGGGAGCCAGGGGCAGCCACAGCTTCTCGGGGCACCCTGTGCCAGGGCCTCAGCACCCTCCCAGGGAAGGGTTGCTGCCTCCCAGCTCAGCTCCAGCTCCCCTCCTGCAGCTTCAGGCCCTTCCCCTTGGCCTGGCCCCCCCTGCCCTGCAACCAGCCCCTCTCCAGCTTTCCTGCAGCCCCTGCAGGCACTGGCAGGGGCTCCAAGGGCTCCCCGCAGCCTTCTCTGCTCCAGGCTGGACAAGCCCAGCTCCCTCAGCCTGTCTTCAGAGCAGAGGGGCTCCAGCCCTCGCAGCATCTCCGGGGCCTCCTCTGGACTCGCTCCAGCAGCTCCGTGTCCTTCCTGCCCTGGGGCCCCCCGAGCTGGCCGCAGCACTGCAGGGGGGTCTCAGCAGAGCGGGGCAGAGGGGCAGAATCCCCTCCCTGGCCCTGCTGGTCCCGCTGCTGGGGATGCAGCCCAGGACACGGGGGGCTTTCTGGGCTGCCAGCACTCACTGCCGGCTCATGGTGAGCTTCTCATCAACCAGCACCCCCAAGTCCTTCTCCTCAGGGCTGCTCTCCAGCCATTCTCCACCCAGCCTGGAGATGTGCTCATTTCCTCTGGAGACCAGACCAAGAAACAGAAACAAACCATGGCTACCTGCTGCACTCTGAAGGCCAGGCTCTCCAGGACACAGACTGTGGGCTGGGTACGGCACCACCCTCGGACTCTGCCTGCCAACCGAGGCCTTCAAGAAAAGAGGAAAAAAAAGGCTGAGACATCTCTTCTTAAAAATGTAACACGCCGCCAGCCACGTAACCCCACCAACAAATGCAACTCATTTAATTTTAAAACAGAAGTTAACAAAAACCACACAGGGTAGCATTAGAAACTGTGCCGTGCAGGAAGAGCTCTAGTCAAGTGTATTCAGCAGCTCTTCCAGGGCTCCTCTCCTCCGGATCCATCACCTTCCCTCAGCCTAACTGCCTATGGTGGTGTTTCCATTTTATCCTGTTTATCTTCAGCACACCACTAATTATTTCTCCTCCACTAGTTTAAGACCTCATGGCTTACATTTCCACGTAAAAGGATTTTGATCCTAAGCCATCACTCTGAGCACACACACCAGGCCCATTCGGGCACAGCACCGCTATGAACTGAGCCGCTCTTTGGGGAGGCAACGGGAAGCAGCCGGGCACAAGATACTGGTTCTCCCTAATGCCTCACCGCATCCGGCCGGCTCAGAGGGGCGAGCAAAGAAATTTCAAGCTGAGCAGCAGCAAAGGAGGCTGGTAGGACTGCCAGTGACACAGGCGAGGTGGGAAAGGGCAAGAGAGGTAGACACCGAGAACAGGCACCTGCTTTCTGGCCTTCAGTGCTCGGTCAGAAGTTCAGGCAGCAGTTTGGGCTGAGGCCTGGAAAACAACCCAGAACATGTGCTGCTCCTTGGGCATGGAAATGCTGCTCATCAAGTTCAGCCTAGGTAGGGAGCAAGCAGGTAGTTAAGCAATGCCTTTGGGTGACTGAGAGCATCCGACTGCGGAAGAAAACCACAGCGTCAGTCCCCAGTCACCAATGACATCTTTTCATGATTCTCAGCCGTGCACCATCACTCCCCACTTCCTCAGCAGGAGCCGGGACACCTGCAACGTCTCAGTACAAGGCTCTTATGACTTTCTTAAGAAAACGTAGCACAGCTTCACGTGAAAATTCATCCTCTAACAATAGAACAAAGTATACACCAAAAAAGCCACCCCAGACTTTGGGTTCTGAGTTAGTGCCTTCAGGTACTACCACGCATGTTGCAAATCCCGGAACGACTAGAGAGGCAGTTATTTCCTAGGTAGAATTACCACTACGACAACAGTTGGCCTGGAAGGCAGCAGGAGACACCGCCATAGGAGAAAAGGACCAAGAGGGAAGAAGAGAAAGGATCTGTGAAGCAGCTGTGGAATTCGTGCTCCTTCCTCTACCAGGACCGGTGAAAAGAGGATGCCCCTGGTCCAACCGGAGCACACACCGTGTGCTGCAAACTCACCATCCCCGAGCACCCGATAGCCGCACCGGAGACCACTCTGGCTGCAGGCAGAGCCCAGCGACTGTGCGCACTAATGAGAGAAAGGGACAGAAAGGATTCGAACAGCCTCCACTGTGAGGATGGTCATACTGGGGAGGGGCTTCCTAACTCAGGAAAGCGTCAACGCCGCTTTGTTGGGCCTTGCTGGAACGTGACCAAGTACAAAACCTTCTTGGGCAAATCCTTCCGAGCAAACAACCGGGGTTTCACGAAAAGGACCGAGCGATCTCCAGAACCCTTTCCCGAGATGATGGTCTATATATCGATTGCGCACGGGGATCGAGAAGGAGCTGCACGCAAAGGATTTTGAAAACAAAGACGAACTGTTAGCAGGGGATGGGCTGGCTTGAAAAGATGTCAAGAATACCTCAGGAACGATGAGATCTTGTAGTAATGATCAGGTGCTGAAACGAAGAGTAACAGTCAGTACGACAGGATGACAATTCAGTAACTAATCACGAGCTTATTTCCCCAAAGCAGGAACTAACATTAGAGCAAGTGGGAACGGCCGTGAGCTGGAGTCACCATAAAATAACTGGCACTGCTGTGTCTGGGCTGAGAAAAGAAGAAACGAGCGACAGACAAAGCAAACGGCCCATTCCACACCCACATGCGTGAAACCGAATGATCCCTCAGATTATTACAGATCCAGAAGACCACGGGAACGAGTTGGAGTACGGGAGAAAGGCAGGTCTGGCTCAAACACGTAAGTGACGACAGAGAGACTGTTCCCAGTTACACTGACTGCCGCTGCGGAGTTATTTCGTTTGAAGGTGAGGTAGCTGCGGTCTGACACTGCAAATCCTAACGCCACGCAGGAGGCGGAAAACGTGACAGCATTACATCCCTCAGAGAGACGGCAGCAACCTCGAGGCGCTCCCAGGTATCTCCAGGTCCAGACCGGTCCTTGGCCAAGGTGTAGATGCTCCTATTGCAGGTGATGGTTTTGGTCACCACGAAGGGTCACAGTGCTGAACTCCATTTATTTTGACAGCGTAGCACGATGCTGGAAAATGACTCCTACACCCACGGGCTGTTTAATCCCAGCAGGGGGGAAACGGAGATTAAATTCCTTTAATCTCGCTTTAAGTTTCCCAGCAACTGATGTCTGTGCATCTCAGGCGTGAGAGTAACTTTCCTCTCAAAAGTTACACAGAGTTTGACCCATTACTCACTCCCGTGTTTGTATTTCTGGATGACTCCAGCACGTCCTCCTGGACTCAAGTTTTTGAGCACACGGAACAAAGCAATGGCCGTGTTTTAGAAAAAGCAGGCAGAGGAAGGGCCCGAGCTCTCTGTGCTGGCAAAGCTGTTTCCCAGTGCAGGGCAGATTGTTTGTCCAGACAACTACCAGAGAAAACCCTTCAGGCTGAAACCACTCTCGCTAGGAAGTGAGGAAAAAGAGGGAAGGTTTCCCTTGCCAGTGTTACTACTTTAATAACGAACGTGGTTTCCTGAGCTAGTTTAACACGTATTTCAGACCCAGTGAGAGAAGTGTTCCTTGTTCCTTCACCTTGCCCATATCCCCTGGCATGAGTCCACTTCCTGCGACCCCCAGCTGTAGCCAGAGGGAAGGGGTATGGACGGAAATGGGCCTGAAAGAGCAAAATGAGAGCAAAAATTGAACAGAGGATAAGACACACAGGTAATCTGCACTGCTCAGGAAAGTCAGCGCCCAAATCACACCCCGCTGCAATGTCACAGCACAGATACTCCACAGTTCAAACCTCTTCTGCGAGACAGTGCCGGCTCCTGGATCTCCCCAAGACAGAGACCTGCGTGCACAACGGCAACGCGGTGCGACGCGCCAGGGCGGCACTTCAGCACGCGTCACGTCAGCCCAGACACGTGCCGAAGGAACGCTTCGGCACAGACGAACGCAGCACCCTTTGTGCTCCACCAAAGGCGGCGGCAAGGATCAAACCGTCAGGGAAGGGATGGCCGGCAGGCTCCTTCCTCCTGCAAAATGCCGAAATACCCTGAAAGCGAAGCCCTGCCGTTGGTCTCCGTTAGCGGCGTTCTGAGATCCTGTGACAGAGCAGCCGGCTACCTCAGTGTCTTCCCAGCGTCTCCTTCCCACATCGTGGTCACCACAAGGATCCCGTGATGGAAGTGAACGGTGGATGTGCCACAGCAACCGTCACGACAGGACGGGGATATTTCAAGGCCGTGTCAAGACCCAACAGGGAATGGCACCGCCAACCGCAAGCGTGGTGGCGCGATGGCAGTAATGTTTCTGCGCGACGCACCAAGACCAACACAGCATCGCAACAGCGAGGCAGCAGGAGCGTCCTGACCTGGCACGGGAGCACAAGCCCCCCTCGCCCACCAGCTCCCTCAGCAGGGCAATCATCCCCGTCCTGCCACCCAGCTGAACCACCCCCGCTGCCTCCCCCAGCCCTCTGCCATTCCTGCTGTCCCGACCCCCGTATTCTCCGGCCGCTCTGGCCCCGTCACTTACCTCCATCCAAAGGAGCCCCTTTCCGGAGGCTCCGCACCCCTCTGACCCCG
>VWZZ01000590.1:23682-38374 GCA_013399095.1 Psophia crepitans
GGGAACAAAGGTGGGGAAGGGTCTGGAGGGGCAGGCGTGTGAGGAGAGGCTGAAGGCCCTGGGCTTGTTCAGCCTGGAGAAGAGGAGGCTGAGGGCAGAGCTCATGGGGCCTCCAGCTTCCTCCCGAGGGGGAGCCCAGGGGCAGGCGCTGATCTCCTCCCTCTGGGGCCCAGCGACAGAACCCCAGGGAACGGCCTGGAGCTGCCCCAGGGGAGGGTTAGGGTGGGGATCAGGAGAAGGTTCTTCCCCCAGAGGGTGGTGGGGCCCTGGCACAGGCTCCCCAGGGCAGTGGTCACCGCCCCGAGCTGGGCTGAGTTCAAGCAGCGTCTGGCCAACGCTCTCAGCCATCTGCTGTGATGGGGCTGGGCCTGTGTGGGGCCAGGGGTTGGGCTGGGGGGCCTGGGGGGGCCCTGCCAGCCCAGCAGATTCTGTGACTCTGATTCTTGTGGCTACACACCCCGTGGCTGCACCGTGCCCAGTGAAAAAGCATTTGCTGTTTGTCTCAGGGCTGCAGAGCTTTTCCAAGCAGCAGCACTGCTTACCGGGCAGGGCGCAGGCAGAGCAGAGAAAGGAGGGCAAGGCTTAGGTCCAGCCCAGCTTTGCAGCCAAATCAACCCTGGATTCGGCCAAAGCCACTTCACCCTTCTATGTTCCACCATCTCTGTCCATAGAGCAGTAATGGTGAGACAATGTGCTGCTGGAGCATCGTGACTAATCACCTGCAAACACCCAGAGTCTAAGCCACCCTGTGTTCCAACACCCCTTGGGTTTCTCAAAGCCCTTTGAACATTCCAAAATACGGCACCACAACCGGGCTGTGCGCTGTCTTCACAGTCTGGTGCTGCCTGTGGGATGGAGAATCACTGCGCCCGGTAATTCTGAGGGCAAGAATTAACGTACCGGGCAATGGAAGTGTCTACTGAGAAGTGTTCCACCGCTCCCTCAGGGAAGCGCAGCTGCTTGGAGAGACTCAGCCCGGCAGTTCTCACTGCAGTCGTTAAATGGAGCAGCAGAAGTTGGCACGGACAGTGCTCCGGGTCAGCAGAGCTGAGCTCCTGGCACAGCACTCAAATAACGAGTAGAGCCGGGCAATTGTCATGAAGAAATAAATTTGCTTCAGTGAGTCATAGAACCATAGAACCTCCCGAGCTGGCAGGGCCCCCCCAGGCCCACCAGCCCAACCCCTGGCCCCACACAGGCCCAGCCCCATCACAGCAGATGACTGAGAGCGTTGGCCAGACGCTGCTTGAACTCAGCCCAGCTCGGGGCGGTGACCACTGCCCTGGGGAGCCTGTGCCAGGGCCCCACCACCCTCTGGGGGAAGAACCTTCTCCTCATCCCCACCCTAACCCTCCCCTGGGGCAGCTCCAGGCCGTTCCCTGGGGTTCTGTCGCTGGGCCCCAGAGGGAGGAGATCAGCGCCTGCCCCTGGGCTCCCCCTCGGGAGGAAGCTGGAGGCCCCATGAGCTCTGCCCTCAGCCTCCTCTTCTCCAGGCTGAACCAGCCCAGGGCCTTCAGCCTCTCCTCACACGCCTGCCCCTCCAGACCCTTCCCCACCTTTGTTCCCTCCTCTGGACACTCCCCAACAGCTTTATGCCCTTTTTGTGCTGTGGCACCCAACCCTGCCCCCAGCACTGGAGGTGAGGCCGCCCCAGCGCAGGGCAGAGTGGGACCATCCCGTCCCTGGCCCGGCTGGCCATGGCGGGCTTGGTGCCCCCCAGGACACGGTTGCCCTTCCTGGCAGCCTGGGCACACTTCTGGCTCATGGGCACCTTGCTGCTGACCCAGACCCCCCAGTCCCTCCCAGCATGGCTGCTCTCCAGCGTCTCACCCCCCAGCCTGTCTGTTGTAGATATAAAAGAATTTACATGGGTTCAAAAAACAACTTTGATAGGAAAAAATTTATGTCAATATTGGGCACGGGCTGACCCTGCCTGGGGAACGCAGAGGTTTGTGTCCGGGTGCCTCCCGGCCCAAGGCAGGTATCTGCCGAGCGAAGGATGGTCTAAATGCAGAGGAGGTGGTAGAGCTGGATCTGTAAGTTTTGACTGCAAAGAAACACTTGTTTTCCTGTTGGTTGTAGCCGGTAGCAGACACAACAGCTTTTAACACTTAACAAAGTGATTATGAATTAAGCTTTCGAAAAGCATCCATTTCCATGAATGCTAGATGGAGCTGTGCTACTCACAAATAACACCCGAGTTCAGGTTTTCAGGCACGGGTTTGTACTGGTAAAACCCGCCCGCGGCCCAGGACCCACCAGTACTGCCGGCTGGTCCGTGCACACGTACCGTTCCCTCGGTGCTTTTCCAGCCCAGCGAAGGCAGCCGTCGACCCGCTACGGGCAGCTGGGGGGGGGTTAAGGTGACACGTCACGGCCAGAGAGTTCCGTGATGGTACCTGGCACCCTCCCGACACCCCTCCACGTTGTCACAGCCCATGAGGAGAGTTTATTTACGGTCAAAATACTTATTATGGAATAGTCTCTGCGGGGCTCCAAAGGGCTGCGCAGCACCGGCTGGCTGTATCGGCCGCCAGTGCCCGAGAGCCCTTGGCAAACCCTCCCGAGGCACAGAGCCGTCCCCCCCCGCAGCCCGGGGATCGCGCAGCTGACGGCTCTTGGTCCGGGCCCCTTGCACCGCGGGGCTGTACCCCGTAACAAGCGAGCGAGCCTGGCTCAGCCTGACAACGCCGGCAGGTCTTGGCATCGCTGCTGCCCCCGTGCTGACGGTTCTCTTGCGGGGGAGGCACGCGCTGTTAACTGCGACACAGCGATGAGCTTCCTGCGGGCAATGCCCCCGTGCCGTTCAATCCAATTATTACTGATCTTATCCTCCTGAGAGCTGACGATACCGCAGCCCTGACACGGCAGCCTGCGTCAGTTCACAAATTTGTCTTTCCAACAGTTACAAGGTCTTGGAAAGACGATGTCCGGAGCAGAGACCTCCCAGCGAGGCTCGGGCCTCACCGCTCACAGCGTCCGCGAGCATCGTGCCTGCGCTGGCATCCCCAGTGGATGGTATTTTCTCTTCCTTCCCTCCCGTAACAATCTATAACTTTCTAAATTCACCTTCAACACCAGCTTGACAAACTATTGATTTCATGCCGTTGCCATGGGAGCGGGAAGTTCGGTGCAGCTGCCTGCCTTGCACACCAGCGCTTAGCCCCGCACGGCACATAACAGCCAGGCTGCCATCCCGTGCGCTGGGCTGCGGGGCGGCGCCGCGGGCACGGGCAGGAAGACGTGCCTCGACCGCAGCTCGAATAGCCACGTCAAGGCTCGGCAGTCCCGCAGCCCTCGCGTCGGCGCGGCCTGCCGAACAGACCAGCCGTGGGATGGTAAATCCTTTCAAGATGTCGACTTTCTGAAAAGGCCAGCGCCAAGAGAACACACACGGCGTCTTTTCCGTTTCCTAGCACGCTCTGCTGGTGCGATAGCGGCCGGAGCCAGAGCCAGGGGGAACGGCAAAGCTGCGCAAAGCCTCTCCTGCAACAACAGAGGGACACGCCGTCAGCTCGCGCAGTAAATACCCTCCTCACCCTCGCAGGCTGCAGCCGCCCCGACAGACCCTTTGCTTTGGTGCTGGTGGGATCGATCCTGCACCGGTGAAGTTCCTGTATTTGAAATAAGACGCTGAGGGCAAGTTCCTGCCCCGTGATTTCCCTACCCGCATCAGGGTCCCCTGTGGGTAACAACCGTAACTGCTGCTTGCGAAGGAAAACAGAAGAAACATGCTGGTGTCCACTCGGGTGGATGCAGGAGCATCCGGAGCTGTCTGAATCCCCGCTTCGGTTTCGCTCATGGCAGCATCGCTTCCCTACAGGCAGAGGCACGGGTGGGCTGTGCCGAGCAGAACCCTGCCCCAAACCCCTTTCTGAAGAAAGGAGGCGTGGGGGACAAGGCTGATAAGAAACGTGGGCCATGCCAACAAGGGCACGACAGTCCAAAATCCTCCTGGTTCATCCCTCCTGCCCCGCAGCACTTCATCCTGCCTTTGCGCAGCGCAGACGAAGCTGGGGGCAGACGCAGGAACTGCCCGTGCCCCTCCGACCCCGGGGCCCAGCTCCAGCCAGGTCACGGCCACGGCCCCCTTGCACGAGGGCCTTAAAAAAACCCTGCGGGTGCCCCCAGCCCGGACTGCCCAGCCCCCCCCCAGCCCCCAGAGCAGCCCCTTGGTGCAGGGGATTAATCCGTTAAAAAGCCGTAACGGGCAGAGGATGCCCTCCCCTCCCTGCCCCCTCACTAGCGCTGCCCACGGATGTTTCTCGTTCCTGTTAAGGAATTGAAAGCAGGCGCTTGATGAGGGACGCACGGAGGCCAGCCTTGCCCGTCGTTGTGGCTTGGGTCCCTGCGCGGCCCCAGGAACCCCCCATCCACCCCGCTGAGGGGCTCGACACCCTTCCAGCCTTGGGCTGTCTCTGCCAGCCCTCTGCCTGCACATAGACACAAATACCTGGAGAGAAGAGAAGGCTCTGGGGAGACTCAATTGTGGCTTTCTGGCCCCTGCGGGGGCTGCAGGAAAGCTGGAGAGGGGCTGGTTGCAGGGCAGGGGGGGCCAGGCCAAGGGGAAGGGCCTGAAGCTGCAGGAGGGGAGCTGGAGCTGAGCTGGGAGGCAGCAATCCTTCCCTGGGAGGGTGCTGAGGCCCTGGTACAGGGTGCCCCGAGAAGCTGTGGCTGCCCCTGGCTCCCTGGCAGTGCCCAAGGCCAGGTTGGATGGGGCTTTGGGCAGCCTGGGCTAGTGGGGGTGTCCCTGCCCATGGCAGGGGGTTGGAACTAGGTGGGCTGTGAGGCTCCTTCCCACCCAAACCATTCTGTGGTTCTACCTGTGCATGCACACGCACGTGTTCCCAAACTCACCGTGTCACTCCCCCTTCACCCCGCTGCCGAAGGCGCAGTCTCAGATGCTGCTCGGGGGTGCTGCGTGTCCCCCCCCTGAGCTGGCGACTCCAGGAGGGAGCTGAACGGAGCAGCGCTGATGAGGAACTCATTAATTCCGGTGCCTGTCAGCCTTACAGGATGATAAAACGCTGCATCCTGCTGGAGCAGCGGGGTGCAGTGGAGGGTTAGGAGGGAGCCATCCGCCATCCCACACCCCTCCTGCGGCCGGCCCGGCACCCCTACGTCCCAACATACATCTTGCATCCAGCCCCCCGTCTGCCCCGGCAGGTCAGGGGGCCCGGGGCCCCCAGGAGGGGCTGCAGGCGGACGTGTGGGTTCCCTGCTGGGTTTTTGCGGGCGCTGCGTTCACCGCGGCTGCCTGCCCACAGAGGCAGAGGCAGCTCCGCTGCGGTTTGGCGGGGTGCGTGGGACCATCCGGTACACAGAGCGTGTCTGCCCGCTTCTGGGGCCCCACGCACCCGCGTGTGCCTGGGCCCGGCCGCCGTGGGCCGGCGTGCCCGCCTGTGGGTGTGGGGTGGCACGTCCGCGGGGTGCCGGCACGTGTTGCTCCAACCGGGCAGGCGCCGGCTGAGGCTCCCGCGGTGAGCGCGCCTGGCAGCGCTCCTAATGAATCCGGCACTGCCCTTCGCATCAAACAGCCCCACGAGAAGGTGTTTTTCAGCCCCGTCTTTATTCAACGTGCCAACCACGCCGCTCCTGCGCCTCGCCCTTGCAAACATCTTGTTCGCAGCTGCAGCTTCAAAAGGACCCGGGGAGAGGAGGGGGAGGCTGCGAGGTGCAGCACAAAGCCAGGGAGCGTGCTGGGGACGCCTGTTGTCGCCCTCCTCCATCTGGGAGGAGCTGAGACCCCCGGACACGACCCAGGCACTGCTCCCCCGGGGATGCCCACCACGCTGCTGGGACCTGCTTGTCCCCAGCTGCCCCACCAGGCGCCTCTGACCGGGGCTGGGGCTGGCGGCACGCACAGCCGAGCAGAGGGGCAGGAGATGGATGAGGTGCAATGGGGGGGTCTGCCCTACTCGGAGCTGCCTCTGCCCCTTCCTCTTCCTCCCTGCTCCACTCTCAGCCCAGCCTCATCCATCATGCAGGGCTGAAACCCAATTACCATCCCATCGCCAGCGCAGGGAGGGGGATGGTGCAGCCGCCGGAGATGCCCATTAGCTCCGGGGAAGGGAGATGGAGCGATAGGAGCTCTAATGGCTTCTCCAGCAGCCCTGCTGGCAGGCTGGCTGCCCCGGCTGCACGGGGGCTGCGGGCCTGGCAGGCTGCTGCGAGCATGGGGGGCACCTCCAACCCCCCACGTACCCCTGGCTGCCCCCAGCTCCCTGCCCTGCTCGGTGACACCTCACCTCCCCGACACCATCTGATGGCGGTGGGATGGGGACGGGACCCTCCTGCACTGGGCTGATGCCAGCAGCAGTTAAATCGTGGTTTGCACCCCTTGGCAGGGATCTCGACTCAGATTTTGAGCCATGCACGTGCAAGCGTGTGCATGTGTGTGTGCATGTGTGCTTGCACGTGCTTGCACGACTTAAAGCCACTCTGACACCCACAGGAGCTGCCCCGAAGGGTGGCCGGGCCATCCCGGCTGTACAGCAACCCAGAGCCCTTCCCTCCCCCCCCCCACTGGTCCCACTGGCAAGAAGGACGTTTTGTGGTGGAGCCTGCTGATCTCTGAAGTTTAATTAACCCTGTCTCCCTCCTGCACAGCCTTCCCTTCCTCCGCTCAGATGCCACAGATGATCCTATGCAGATGCTAATCTGCAGAAGGAAAAAAAAAATAAAAGATTCCACATTCCACATTTAATTGCGGAACATAAAGATATTACAGGGTCATTAAAACACCATGAATATGGAAATGAAATCCACAGGCATGCATGCAGATAATGGCAGGGAAAAGGGAGCCGCAGGTGAAGCTGCGAGGTGGAAAGGTCGGTTCTGGCCGGATGCATTAACCCCCTGCTCCAGGCAATGTCCAAGGGCTGGGGAGGGGGGTCCTGGGGGTCTCCGGCGCCCTGGCATCACCCTGCGGGACCCACAGCGGGTGGTGCTGCCCAGGCAGGAGCCCAGCGGCAAGGGCTGGCCCTGGCTGCGGGCGCTGGGAGCTCTGGCCTCGGGGCTGTGCCGGCGGTGGGCAGCAGCGTGCCGGGCTCGCGTTGCACCCACGCCATCCCGCCGCGCCAGCTCTGCCCGTGCCCTCGCACCGCCGCGCACACCGGAGCCCGGCCCGGGCTGACAGGCTCCCAGATCTGCTCCAAACACCCAGGAGCAAACGCTGGGGCAGAGGAGATCTCCGGGGGCTCGTTCCTGCCCTGGGGCGGCTGTGGGGCTCAGCCCCGTGTGCACCCAGGGCTCATTAACGGGGCGATCCCTGCACCTCCTCTCCCCTCTGCCGCTCCCGGCAGCTCGGGCTCCCTCCTGCACCGCACGCTGCTGTTTTGACACTGCCATGAGCTGCCGAGCGGAAAAAATTAATAGGGGCCTTGCTAATTAGAGCTGAGCCACCAGGAAAGGGAGACAGGGCTGCACAGGGTGTCCCCATCCAGAGGGCAGGGTGGATCAGACACCGGGAAAGGGGGTGCGGCGGTGTGGGGTGGCACGGCCAGTGGCAGGGGGGCAGGCAGCCACAGCTATCCGGACTTGGGGGCTGTTGGCTGTGCCTGGGGCACTGCCCTGCCTCTGCCCCGGCAGCCTTCGGGCTGGGCAGCACAGGGCACCGGGGCCTCGGTGCGCCCGCGGTGCCTGGGCTGTCGGCGGCACAGCTCGGGGGGGCCCTGGTGTCAGCAGCCCCTTCGCTGGGGAGCTGCTGCCCTTGCTGCCACCAGCCCCCATGTCCTGGGCACAGCCAGGGCCAGGAGAGCAGAGGGAGGAGGAGGAGGGAGAGCCCAGGGCGCTCTGAAACCTGCCTGAATTTCTGCTGCTGCTGCTGGCATCCAGGCCCTGCCAGCCAGCTGCTGCCGGGACAGCTCGGGACCCTTGGGACCCCCCCAGACCCGCAGCACGGCGCTGCTGGTGCCCTCCATGCCGGGCTGCCAGAGCCCCCCTGCTCTTCCAGCAGCAGCTTTTGCCTCCAGGGAGAGCGAGAGGAGGAAAAAAGCAGATTAGAGCTATCGCTGCATCTCCACGCGCCGAGCTGCAGAGCTAAATGTCAGATCGCGGCTGACACGGCACGGGAGGGGGAGACGAGGGGCGCGGCGCAGCCCTCGCCGGAGTGGGCACCTCTCCGGGCAGCGGGGCTGGTGGCTGGGCACCCACCTTCCCCTGGGAGTGGAGGTGGGGGGACGGTCGCCTCTGGGGTCCCGCTGCCTCGCCCAGCTGGCACAATCCCAGCCGCATCCCCCGAAACTTTCCTCCTCCAGTTCCCATGGAAACGAGGGATTTTCTTCTCCCCAAAGTTGAGCTGGCAGCGGGGCTGCGGGGCCGGCAGCGGGCAGGGACAGGCAGCAGGCGATGCCTGCGCTCACCTGCCCAAGTCGAGCCCCTCACGCCGGAGCCCCGCAGGACGACCCGTTGGGTGGGAGCCGCTGGTTCAGCCGGCGCGGTGCGTTGGTGCAGCGGGTGCTGCCGGCGCGGGGGGGTCTGTGCCTGTGGAGCAAGAGCCCAGCGGCTGGGGGTCGGTGCAGACCCCCCTGTGCTGCTGGAGCGCTGCGCGTTGTGGTGGCTTTGTCCCCTCGGCAGGTCGGGGTGGCCTGACGGGTGGAGCGGGGCAGAGGCGCAGGAACGTCTCCTGCTGACCCTACCCCGTTGTCCTCTGCAGCTCAACCAGTGGAAACGAGCAGCCTGCTGGGAAGATTTCCCAGCACGGCGACCAGAGAGCCCTCGCTCCTGCCCCGGCCATCCCCGTTGCGTGAGCCCCTGCGGGGGACAGCCACGCAGCAGGGAGCCCGCTCCGCTTTTGCCTCAGGCTGGAAGGACGATTCGAGACCTGTCCATCAGCAATCAGAGGGGTCCGGCGCTCTGCTCGCCTCCCGCAGGAAGATGATGGCCTGATGCCTGCTCTGACCGGAGGAAAAGCTTTCGCCGCAGCAGCAGCCGTCAGGGCTGTGTCCTCCCCGCAGGCACCGGGCCGCTCTCCCCGCAGCCGGGGGGCTCTGCCAGCAGAAGCCGGGGGTGGCCCCGACCTTCCCGCAGGCTGGTGGGAGGGGGTGGCTGGGCACCAGGCACCGGCCCTGGGGCCGCTGAAATCCTGCAGGCTGATCTCTGGGAGCTTTTCCATGGGATAAATGTGGAGGAGGCAGGTTTAGACAACAGTGACTAAAACCAAGCTTCGGCAAAAATTAACTCCAAGCAGGGGAATGTTCCAGGCGCTGCCATTCGCTGTCGGTAAAAATAAACCTGTAGGTTAAACACAGCCTTTTCCTCCTGGCTGCTCACGTGCCAGATCGGAGAGCTTCCTCCCGGTGAAATGGTTAAAAACCTAAACTCAAGCCCAAGCCCCAAGGTGTGTGGCTTGAACAGACAGCAGCCCTGCTCCTGGGCGTCCCGCGCAGCCCTGGAGCCGTGTCGCGCATGGTCTAGAGCACCGTCCCCAGTGCACCCCCCCAGGAGCTGCGCATGGGGACGCCTGCTCCTGCCCCAGCCACCCCCCAGCCAGGGCCAGGGCGGAGGGGAGGGAGGTGCAGGAGCTGCCCAGTGGGTGCTGGGGGCAGCAGAGACCCGGGCAGCTGCCGGGGTCGTGTCGGCAGTGCCGCTCGCGGCGCTGGCACCGGTGCTGGCACAGGCAGGCAGCTGGTGGCGCAGACTGGCAGCCTCCCCGCAGCCTTCGCCCTCCCCGTAGGAGGTGTGAGATCTCGCACTTCGGTTCTCCCCCACGCCACTGCCCGCTGCCCTCCCGCCCCCGGCCATGGGGGGACCAGGCATGAAAGAGCCTGGCACTGCCGCTGGGAAGGGTGACACAGCTCTGGGCGCCCCCCCAGGGCTGTCCCACAGGACGGGGATGGGAGCAGGCGCCGCTGGAGAAGCTCCCCATCCCCCTGTCACCCCCGTACCCCAGCGGGATCCGGCACCGTGGCGCAGGAGCGCGATTCCTCCTGGCACAGGGCAAAGACCCCGACCCACCAGTCCCACAGCCCGGCTCTGCCCTGCCCCCCCGAGCATCGTCCCCAGGGCTGGGATGGGGTCCCCAGGGCCCCTTGGTGCCGAGGGCTGCAGCGGTGCCGGAGCCGCCCTGTTAGTGCTGCAGCCGGCGGCCAGCGAGCGCCCGCTTGGCATCCAGGAGCCGGGGGGAGCTGGAAGCGTCGGTCGGACGGCGTTCGGGGCTCACCGGAGACTGCCGGGGCCCGTCCCTGCGCCCGCTGGCGTGCCTCCAAGCCGCGCACCCCTTCTCCAGGGGCTGGCTCCTTCCCTCCGCCTGCCGCTCGCGCTGGGTTTTTAATTAGCGCTGCTCTGTATATTCAGATAGCGGGAGCCCGGAATGGAAATGTACAGGTGTCCCCTTGATCCAGTTTCCATGGTTGCTGCATGGAGGTGGGGGCTACTGTTGGGTTTTTTATTATTATTATTTAATAATTTTATCACAGTGGCTTCAATCCGTTGGCGAAGGAGGGAAGGGGGAGAAGGTGGGGGAATAAAAAATGCTGGATGAGAAGGGCACATTCCCGCGGCTGGGCTTGTTTGCTGTCATTCTTTTTGTCTTATTAGCAAGCGCCGGTTTCCAAGATGCTGAAAGTCAAAGAGCTCGGTAACGAGATCCCAGCCCTGGCTGGCGCAGGGAGAACAGCCCCGGCAGCCGTGCCAGAGCCACGCAGACGCCTGGGGTGGCGGGGTGGGGGTCAGGGGCGGCGCTGAGCTGTGCCGCCATGTCCCCATCCCTGCCCTGCCCACACATCCCTGTCCCCATGCCCATCCTCGCTCCCCTGCCCTCCAGCCTGCCCACGGGGCTGTCCCTGGCATCCCTCGCCAGGACAGTGAAGCTGCCCCAGCCCCCACTGCGAAGGGACCCGTCCGCCCCCAAGCAGAGGCTGGTGGGGACGTGGGCTCAGTCCCCCACCGCCGGGCCCTGCGGCACAGACCAGGGATGGAGAGCCCGGGGGGTCCCGGGGGGGAAGCCTCGCAGCCTCCCCGGGGAATCCGGCTCACGGTCAGGGACCCTCGTACCGCGCTCGGTCCGATGTGCCCTGTCCTCACCCGGTGCAGCGGCACTTGGTCCGGGCAGCAACTGCCCCCGGGGCTCCGGGTGCCACCGCCAGAAACTCTCCTCTCCTCCGCACCGCGTTAGTCTCGCTTTCCTCCGGCGCGGCGTGTAAATGGCCCATCTGTCACCGCTAGATGGTTTGGCCCCCACGCTGCCGGTGCGAGCAGGCAAAATCCACTCTGTTTACTGCGGGGTGGGGGCAGCTTTTGTGCAACGGGGGTTAAAAATAACGCGGAAATGGCGCGGGCCCAGGAAAAAGCTGCTCTCCTCGCGCCGCGCCGCGCAGCTCGGCTTGCCAAGTGCGTGGAAGAAATCCCCGCTCCTCCTCGCGCTGGCAGCGTCCCGCGCTGTGGCAGGCAAACACACACGCCGCGCCGCGGACCTATTAGTCACCAGTAAATGTTCTTTTCTCTCCCCATTTGTTTCCCTTAAGCTTGATGTTTTCCTCTCCTGCTGCCCCGGCCTCGTTAGGCTGCAATTAAAACCAGGAATCAAAGCCGCATGGTGCAATTAAAACTGCGCGTAGGATGCGGGATGCCATGGGGAGGGCAGGCAGCCATCGCTCGGCTCGGCTCACGCACCCCAATGTCCTCGTCCCCCCCGCCCAGCCCCAGGGTGCTGCTGTGGCGCAGGGGGAGCGACGAGGGTGCGAGGCGGCAGGGCAGGCTGAGCCCGGCCGAGCTCTGCCATAACGGTCCTGCCGTTGCTCACGGCGTCACCAGATCCGGCGCCTGGAGGATGCGCCGAGACGCATCCACTCTGGAAGCAAGATGACTTTTCCCAGCTGCAAGGATCATTAAACACACGGAGCAGCTCTGAGGGGAGGGAAGAGACCGGCTCTGCTCAGCACCTTTACACTGAGATTAAACCTCCCTCCTGCCTTGGCAGGGCAGCGACCATCCGCGCATGGGACCCCCCAGCCCCCCCGGCCGGGGGGACTCGCTGGCTGCTGCTCGCTGCAGCCATCCCCATGGATTTCCTTTGGGACATTCCTGGGGACACGTCTCCCACCAGCAGACCCTGCAGCCATCACGTCGGCTCACGTCCCCGGGACTCGGGGGGGACAGCCCTCACCGTCGGCGCCCTGCTCCCAGCCAGGCGAGCACAGCTCCCGGTGCCACATCCAGCTCCGGCGCGGGCTGACGCCAGCGGAGGCCGCAGGACAAAGGCTCGGTGGCACCGCCTGGCCGGGCGCATTGTCGGTGCCCCACGAGGCGCGACGACGGCAGGCGGTGAGCCAGCCACGCAGCGCCCGGAGCTGAGCACAGAGGGGCCAGATCCTGCCGTGCAGGGGCCACATCACCGACGTGCTGAGCTCCTTTGCAGGACAGGACCAGCCGGCCCCACCACCAACCGAGCCACCGGCACCCAGCTGCGCCCCGGACAAGCACCGGTGCTGCGGGGGGAGCGCAGGGCTGAGCGCGCCGAAGGGCAGAGACCCACGGCGCTCCTCTGCCGCGCGGCTGCCAGAAACCCCAGTGTCCCCGAGGCGCCGCCTGTCTCCCTGCCGCCGGGGCACGGCCCGCCGGCCGCCCCGCACAAAGGCAGCCCCGAAGCTGGAAATATATAGTAACAAGTGAGCGCGGGCAGCGGCAGTAGCAAAGCATATGGTAGGTGTTGGAGTTTATTCCTGTCGGTGAGTGTCAGCAGCGACAGACGGCTGGGGGCGGCCAAGTGAGAGATTTTGGGAGGTGCCCGTGCAACACCACCCTACGGACGCTACAGCTGCAGCGAGGGTGGGGACCCCGACACCCCCCCCCCCCCCCCCCCACGGCGCCACAGNNCCCCCCCCCCCCCCGCCGCGTGCCATCAGGGGAGCACACGCTTGCGCAGGGAACGGTGTGCGGGGACGCTCTCGCGGCGCGGCGCAGCTTGGGGCTGTCTGAGCCACCTCCCTGCAGCCCTGGGGACGTTTGGCGTCGGTGGTGCCTGGGGCTGAGGCACCCCCAGCCCCACCACGCGGGGCAAAAACCGCATAATTCGGCTGCTCCCAAAGGAGCCCCCTCCATCCCAGCTGAGGATCGCTCTCCTGATCCGGAGAGGGAACCGAGGAGGGCTGAGGGCTGCTCCCCGGTCCCGGCTGCAGGCTTGGCTGGCCCCGGGGTTTGCCAGCGCAGGCAGCGCCCCTGCTGCCACCGGGGACTGGCAGGGAGCTGCCCGCTCGGCCCCCTCCTGGCTCCGCAGCACCCAGGAACTGGCCATGGGGTCAGACCTGCTCCCACCGCCCCACACCTCTGCCAGGAGACGCTGCGGGCAGGCGGCCAGCGGCGGTGGGAGGCGAACAGATTGGCCGCAAAAAAGCGCGTCAGTCCCCGAGCGGCAGCTCGGAGCAGGATCTTCTGCGGGTTTACACCTTGTTTGCCTGAGCCTGCCGGGAGGTTTTGGGGGATGGGGTGTGCTCTGGGCAGCTCCTCCGGATCCGGTAAAGGGGGTGCTCACGCTGGGTGGGATGCACAGCTTGACTCCCACCAGCGGGTCCCTCCTGCGCTGCCCGGAGCGGGACAGGAAGCAGGAGCTGCCTCCCCCGTGGCTCTGCGGAACAGGAGGTGCCAAGAGCAGGGGGATGCTCTGTTGCAGTCGGGCTACCAGCATCTCCCCCCTGGCCCTAAAGCCTGAGTCTCCATCTGCTCAGCAACAGGGACCCAAGCGGCCTGTGGTGCCGGGAGCGACAGCGAGAGGAGCCAGGAAACCCAGAGTTAAGGCTGATGCTTCATCTCCAGCCGCTGTGACGAGCCGAGGCGCAGGCAGCGCTGCCTAAGGACACTTTGCCAGCATCTTCTTCAGGTTTCTCGGCCCCCCCTGGCTGCACTCTGAGGATGGGGGGCAGGAGAGGTGAACCCCCTCCCCAGCAGAGGCTACCTGCCAGCGTGGCCATGCTGCCTGCCCAGCTCCCAGCATGCTGGTGCTCAGTGTCTCCAGCCTCAGCACCCCCCAGCATCCCACCCTGCCTGGGGTGGGCAAGGGATGGCCCCGGCAAGCACCCAGCCACGCACACGTCCTTCCCCGGGCACAGGTGAAATAAATACTCGCCGAGCGGCAGTTCACCCGCTGCTCCTGCTCCTGCTAATTGCAGTGTTCTCACTTCACACTGATGTGCTTGATAAGATTAGTGATTACAGAAATCTCATACGGCAATTGGATTGAATCGGGAGCTGTGTGAGGGAAATTGGACTGAGCTGCAAATCGGAATTAATTATAACCTGGCAGCGGTGAGGTTTGAGGGTTTGGATATATATTTTCATGTATTGCCCAGCGCAACCTCAGGGCTTGCCGTGGGTACCAGGGCTTTGCCCACAGCAAGGACATGCTCGGCTTGCTGCTGTCCGGGGCTCGGGCAGGGCAAGTCGGCGTGACGGGCCGCGGGCTGGGACTCCCGGCGCTGCCCTGGCACGGATGAGTCCGACCAGCAGCATCTCCCGGCGAGCTCGGCCTGCCGGAGCTCCCTGCCCTCCCTGCTCTCTGCCTGGCAGCGGGCGGTTATCTCCATTACCATGGCGATGCCGGACGAGCTCCCCGCAGCGTGTCCAGCGCAGGCTCCGGGCGCCGCCTCTGCCAAGTGGACTCGGCCGCGGTGGCAGACGTGGTGCCACGCTCGGCTGCGGCCCCGCTCCCGTTGTGCCCCGCCAAGCCGAAAGGCCCCGGAGCGGGCGGGGGGGTCAG
>VWZZ01000590.1:62137-76237 GCA_013399095.1 Psophia crepitans
GGTTCAGGTTGGAGATGAGGAGAAATTTCTTCTGGGAAAGGGTGGTCAGGCATTGGAACGGGTTGCCCAGGGAGGTGGTGGAGTCCCCGTCCCTGGGGGTGTTTAAGGACAGGTTGGATGTGGTACTTAGGGACATGGTTTAGTGGGGAATAGGTGGTGGTGGGACGGTTGGACTGGATGATCCCAGAGGTCTCTTCCAACCTTAATGATTCTATGATTGCTAAGTGGAAGGAGTGATGTCAAGCTGTGAACAGGTTGGACCTGGACCTGCTCTGTAAAGAGACTGAATTTTGTTGCAATCGTGGCAGAAACGTGTAACTGCTCGAGAGGATAGAACGGGGGATGATGGAAGGAGGAGGAGAGGGCTGCTCTGTGGAGCAAGGTGGGTGATGATAGCTGTGCTCTTAATCGCTGGCTCCGTGCCGCCTTGGGCCTTCTCCCTCTGCTGCGGAGCGTTCTCTCACTTGCGTGCGATAAAACTGACGTCTTAGTGCCCGCGTCCCGCTCGGGTAGGGCACCTCTCATGGCGAGGCTGTTGATCTGGTGTCTGAGCAGATTTAGCCTGTCTGCGGGAGGCAGTTCTGAGTCTGTGACCGTGAACAGCGCTTGAGCAGAATAACGCCTCTCGCCGCCTTCTCTCGTATTTCAGGTAACTCACGGCTGTGCTGCTTGTCTGAGATGCAGCGTTACTCTGTCAGAACCCGGGGGGATGTGGCTGGGTAAAAGATTGCCCTTGGCACGCCCAGTGTGAGTCCCTGTCCCAGCGCTGGAGGCGGGATACCGATACGTGTTCGGTCTGGGCCACCAAGTGGTTTGTGTCTCGAGCACCGTGCAGAGACGTTCGCCAGCCGTGGGGAGTCAGTGCAAAAGTCTGTTAGCCCAGGAGGATCTGAGGTTTCCCACACCAAATCCAATACCCCTCTGAGCTTGAGATTTGTGCGGTTGATGGAAGTTGGTGTTTTTAACTTCTGGATACTCTTCAAGCCCTTAGAAGCTGTCTGAACTGCTGGGATGGCAGACATTTCGGGTGGGTTTATGAATAATGTATCAGGGCTGGACGACGCCTCTTGGTGGGTTCGGATCACGGGGTTTGCTAACGTAAGCGATGGGTTCCTGTGGAAAAGCGCGTTGTGCTCCCGAAGGTTTGGCCTGTGTGGTTCCCTGGTGTAGTTCAGCTGAAACTTGGGTGCCTTTGGCCCGTTCCTCGCGCTCTGTTTTCCTTGTGAGCTCGTGACTTCGCAGGTGCGTGCTGGGCTGGCAGCTGAGATCTGGCGCTTGGGAAAGCCGCAGGACAAAGGCTGCCCTGAAAGAGCCCTGACAAATCTTTAAGGAAAGAAAGATAAGCAAGGCCTTGATGTTTTTGGGTTTTTTTAAACAGCTGATCGAAGGACTGTGCCTCTCCTGCCGTGCTGGGTAGCTGGAGTTGGTGCTGAGCAGTCAGGTTGCCTTCCCAAACTCCCAGAGTCTGTTCTGGTGTTGCACGTACTGCTGTGAAAATATTCCGAGAACGGAGGGGTTTCGTTTCAGAGTCCTTAAGGCGAGGGTTTGAGGGGATGATATGGTCGGCCGTGTCTACAGGAAGCGTGACAGTATCAGAGATACCAGCTCTTGGAGGGGAGAAAAGAAGGAAAACGTTTGGCTTTGTAGGAGAGGCGGATGTTGGCAGTGCCCGGCCAGAGAGACGCGGTGGCCCGAGCTCTCCTGCGCCAGGCAGCAGTGGGTCACCTCGCACCGGCTGGGGTCAGAGCTGGCGTTTTAACGTCAGCCATACATCTCGAATCTGTCGCGGGTCAGGATACGCATGGGGTTTGTTTTTTTCTTTACTTACAGAGCTCTGTTTTGCAGCGCCAGGGGATCGGAGAGCCCAGTGTCTACCACGCCGTGGTGGTCATTTTCCTGGAGTTCTTTGCCTGGGGGCTGCTGACCACACCGATGCTGACGGTGAGTCCGTCTCCCTGGGAATCTCTGGCTCCTGTAGGCTAGAGCTGACCTTGGGTTGGCGAGCGTGAAGATCTTAACGCAGACCTTGGGAGTGTAAGAAGTAGAAACCAAGGTGTGACGGTTTGTACCTGAATTTTTCTTCTGTGTAAATAAGCTGGAGCTATAGTACTTTTTTATGGAGCAGGGCAAGTATTTACTTAATTATTGTAATTGTAGGAATTGGAGCAAAGCGTGAGTTAGATTTTTGAAAGCTTTTGGGGGATTTCAGGAAAGTGGGAGTGAAAGACCTGTCCTGAAGTGACTAGAATTTACTGCTAGTTCACAAAAGTTCAGTGTGGAGAGATAGCTTTATTAAAGAAAATTAAAAATCTCATCTCAGATACTTGCCTTCAGTTAAGGAGCTGTAAACTTCCAGTTTTGCAACTTCAGGAAGAATTCTGAGCTTTTTACGTTCAGTTTCTGGTGGTGGTAAGCCAGCTCAGGTTGAAGTCTCACGTGCCATGCGTGTGTTTGACCTGATCTCTGATATCTAGGTAACTGCACAAAGGGAGTCGTTTGGGTTTTTTTAATGCAAAGGCATTTCGAAGTACAGCGTTAGCTGAGCGTGAAATGCAAATCAAACAGATCCACAGTACAAAAGGGGGAGAGAACAACAGAAAAGTTACGTGGTCGCGTGAAGTAAAACCAGAGGGAAATGGGATAGTGCAGAGATGGAGAAAGGCACGTTTCTGAGTATCAGCCTTGCCTAAGCCTGCTGGAATAATTTACAGACCCGGGAGGTATTAAAGAGAGTGGCTGCCTGTGTTGGAGAGGGGAGGCAGAGCTCCTGACGTGGGTGCGGCAGGGATTTGGCGGTAGCGTTACGCTGTTCCAGGCATCGAGCTGTCAGGTGCTGGTGGAAATGAATGGAGATTTTGCTAAGGTTAATAGCTCTTGTGGTTTTTTTTTTTCTTTTTGTTTTCCTTTCCCCTAGGTGTTACACCAGACTTTTCCTCAGCACACGTTCCTGATGAATGGCCTGATTCACGGAGTCAAGGTAAGGAACGTTCCTACCAGGCTTTTGTTGGAATCCGCGCTCAGCGCAAGGAGTGGCAAGCCGTTACAACCTGTGTTAGTTATTTGCTGATGTCAACCATCAGATAAATGTTTGTATTTCGGTTTGGGTTGCTCGTTAACAAACCGAACGCGAAATGGAAGAATCGAGAGAGCGCAGGGACCGGGCAGCTCGCGCGGTTGGTTTTACTGAGCGGCATTCGCGACGCGCTGCTTGTCGGCGTGGTTTGGGGCTACAGCAGCTGTGCGTTTCAGCTGAAAGTGTTCTAAATCAGCAGGAGATCGGCCCTGTAAGCACGTTCTGCAGTGTAACAACATAAAACAAAAAAATGACGTCTGAATTTGTCAGTAACGGAAGCTGAAACTCAGCGGGCTCCCCCCACGTAGAAGTAGGGACTGTGTGGCGGCGCGGTGAGTTTGGGCTTAGACCAGTGTTCCCAGAGCAGAATTGGAGGCAGCTGTAGCAAACAAGCAGTAGCTGTGTGTTCTGGCTTGGGAATGTGGCAAAACAGGTCATAAATCATGGAATCATTAAGGTTGGAAGAGATCATCTAGTCCAACCGTGCCCCCCCCCACCTATTCCCCACTAAACCATGTCCCTCAGTACCACATCCAGCCTGTCCTTAAACACCCCCAGGGACGGGGACTCCCCCCCCTCCCTGGGCAACCCGTTCCAAGGCCCGACCACCCTTTCCCAGAAGAAATTTCTCCTCATCTCCAACCTGAACCTCCCCTGGCGCAACTTGCAGCCGTTCCCCCTTGTCGTGTCACTGGTTATCTGTGAGAAGAGGCCAACACCCAGCTCACCACAACGCTCTTTCAGGTAGTTGTAGAGGGCAATGAGGTCTCCCCTGAGCCTCCTCTTCTCCAGACTAAACACCCCCAGTTCCTTCAGCAACTCCTCATCAGACCTGTGCTCCAGCCCCTTCACCAGTTTCGTTGCCCTTCTCTGGATCGTTAGGCCCTGGCTCTGGCAAGAGGAGCTCAAGAAATGACCCCGGAGAGGTTTGCGTTGCTGGGAGCTGGGCACTCCCCTGTACACTTACGGGCTCCTCCCCACCCATCCTGTGTTTGAAAGGCATCGAACGATTCTGTTTGTGCTTAACAGCCTTGGCGTCTCGTCGGGTCTGTCTTGTCTCCATCTAAAAGAGAAAGCGGTCCCTGGAACTGCAGCAGATGTTAATGTGATGGAGCTGTGCCAGCAGCTTTTTAGGTCCTGGCAGGGCGACTCCCCGCCGCCCAGGCGTGCTGGGGAAGGCCACAGCTGCAGGCTGAGCAGTCGCGGGGAACGAACGGGAAGTAATTGGAGTGTTAGCAGCGCCGAGCTGGGCAGGGACGGGTTTTTTTTTTTTTCCTCCCTAAAAGGATGTGAGCAGCTTAACAAACCGATGTTTTGATAATGCTGCCTGCTGGTGGAAAACAGAAGCGGGTTGTCACCTCGTACATTTGTCTTTAGGTGATGTTGTCAACAGCTCTTGCTGTCAGCAATCAGAATCTGACTGAGGGTTTCTCTCTGCCACCCTGTCTGTCTGTCTGCCTTAGGGTCTGCTTTCTTTTCTAAGTGCCCCACTGATTGGTGCTCTCTCTGATGTCTGGGGCAGGAAATCCTTCCTCCTCCTCACTGTCTTCTTCACGTGCGCGCCAATTCCCCTTATGAAGATCAGTCCGTGGTGAGTTCGCTCTCGTTATAACCAAGGGGTTCTGCGGAGAGGACCGCGGGCGAGGCTGAGCGATGGGGGGTTGGCGGGTGTCACGTTTGAGGAGGCGGAAGAGTCCGTCCAGCGGGGAAGGGTGTTCAGCCGAGAGACCGATTCGCTTGTCCGGTTCTACCGGCGGCTTCGGTGTGAGGAAGGGCGAGCCTGCCTTTCCTCTCCTGGAGCCTATTCTCCTGACAGGTGCGTTACCGCTGCGAGGGCGTGTCGATGTTCCCTTCCAGCGTGGGGACAATCAGTGATTAAACTCCACGGGCCACCAGACGGAAGCTCCGAGCGCTTTCTGGTGCGGTGAAGGATGGACTGAAGGAAGAATAAGGGAGAGGTTCTGATTCAGCAGCTGTGCACCACTGTGTGGCTGCTCTCTAACTCTGCCTTTGGCCATGCCTGTTCCAGGTGGTATTTTGCTGTCATTTCCATGTCCGGAGTCTTCGCTGTCACCTTTTCTGTGATTTTTGCCTATGTTGCTGATATCACACAGGAGCATGAACGCAGCACGGCGTATGGCTTGGTAAGGACCTGGATAACGGGTCTCTTAACAGAAATATTTGGGGCTTTGCAGGTTGGAGAGGTCGAGAATGAGGGTGGGAGACGTATTGACAGTATCAGTGAGAAGGTGAAATGTGCTTCACTAATAATACAGTCTCCCTGTTCTTCTGTCTGGGATTTAGCACCAAGGGAGAGGGTTAATTTCTGTGGGATCTGAATACTGGCTATATTGTTGCTTCACCTTTAAACCAGCCTGGTCTGAGAGCCGCTTCGCACCAGGGGCGGGGCAGGCTGTGATGCTGGCATGCGTGCAGGTAGCCTGTGGCCGTGCCGTTCTGTAGGGTTATGACAGTATCGTGTGTGAATTGTTAGGATAGCTTTAATTTCCCTTTGCTAGAACTCGTTCTCTTGGTGCAACCTAGACACCGTCATCTTTCTGTCCACGGGAGCCCCTGTTCGCCTGGCTTATCTCCATTGAAGATGGCAAAACTAGTGCCTTGGCTTGCTCTGGAGGAGAAACAGGCTCTAGGAAGGAGAGACTGTATTAATGTTTTATGCTTCCAGGTCTCAGCCACGTTTGCTGCTAGCCTGGTCACAAGCCCAGCAATCGGGGCATACCTTTCCCAAGCCTACGGCGATACGTTGGTGGTTGTGCTAGCTTCAGGGGTCGCGTTGCTGGATATTGGTTTCATCCTGCTAGCTGTGCCAGAGTCTCTGCCAGAAGAGATGCGCCCGGTGTCTTGGGGAGCTCCAATCTCTTGGGAACAAGCAGACCCCTTCGCTGTAAGTAATCTCGCTGCTGGTTTTCCACGTGCCAGTATTGCTCGTAGTTGCTTTAGTTCTGCTAATTTCTCTCAGAAGGAAGATGCGTTCCACAAACAGTGGGGGATGATTAACCCTGTCGAAGGTACGGTGTTCAGCCGACGGCAGGCTGCACATACCTGAAGCTGCCCAGCAGCTTCAAACCATAGAGCTACAAACCATCTAAAAGCAGCTCCAGATGTCCTGAAGCAAGAGCATCTCCTGGTGGAAACGTGCCCGTTGTTTGGCTGTACGTTCCATCACCGAGCAATAGTGCTGGGCCAGGAGAAGTTTTGCTGTTCCTGGCTTCTCAGGCCTTTGCTCACGACGACGAGCTTTGCGCAGCTTCGCCTCGCCTTTGCTTGCTAGGGAGGTTGTTTTGGCTGTCTGAGGGAAAAAACAGTTCTGATCACAAGCACTTGACTGCAAATCTGAGAAACTGGAAGGTAAAAGTCCCCCGTGCCAGGGCATGAGTTGATGCAGCTGCACGCCTGGCCCGGCGTGTCGTGGCAGTGTTCACATCTGCCTCTGAAATGCTGGTTTCGTTCCAGCGGTCGCTTCTTGGGTAGAAGATGGTGACTGAAGCGCTTTGTGCTGCTTCCTCTGTACCTGGACAATATTTAACGGTATTAACTCCTCTTTTAAACATTTTTTTTTTCATTCCCCACTCTGCTTCCCTACAGTCCTTGCGGAAAGTGGGTCAGGATTCTACGGTGCTGCTCATCTGCATCACCGTCTTTCTCTCCTACCTTCCCGAAGCCGGCCAGTACTCCAGCTTTTTCCTGTACCTGCGACAGGTGAGTCCCTTGCGATGAGGGAAGGCTCTGAATGCAGGAAATCCCAGCCTACAAATGTTACCTCATTTGCACATCTGAGGGAGCTAGTCCTGGCCAACAGCTCAGTAAAGTTGAAGCTCTAAGAAATAGTGATTTGTTCCAGCTTTCCTAGAAAATGTGAGAGCCTGGGGACCGCTCTGTAGGCATTGCCGGGACCCTTGCTTGGCTTCCTGCTGGTGGTCTGCCTGTCCCTCCTGCCCATGCCACTTCCAGAGATTTAAAGTGAGCAGCCCGGTGATTTAAAGCTGTTTCTTCAGCCAAAGGAAAATCTTCATGGAATCATAGAACCTCCCAAGCTGGAAGAGCCCCCCCAGGCCCACCAGCCCAACTCCTGGCCCCNATCCCCACCCTAACCCTCCCCTGGGGCAGCTCCAGGCCGTTCCCTGGGGTTGTGTCGCTGGGCCCCAGAGGGAGGAGATCAGCGCCTGCCCCTTGGCTCCCCCTCGGGAGGAAGCTGGAGGCCCCATGAGCTCTGCCCTCAGCCTCCTCTTCTCCAGGCTGAACCAGCCCAGGGCCCTCAGCCTCTCCTCACACGCCTGCCCCTCCAGACCCTTCCCCACCTTTGTTCCCTCCTCTGGACACTCCCCAACAGTTTTATGCCCTTTTTGTGCTGTGGCGCCCAACCCTGCCCCCAGCACTGGAGGTGAGGCCGCCCCAGCGCAGGGCAGGGTGGGACCATCCCGTCCCTGGCCCGGCTGGCCATGCCGGGCTTCTATTTTATTCTTGTGGCAGCAGGGAGGCAGTGGAAGGTACGGTTGGTTAATGTTGAAGTATCTGATAAGCCATGTCAGTAAACAGTGACGCTGATGGAGTGGCTTTTCTCATGTGGTACAAATCTCTTCCCTGAAAATTCCCTCTTTGGTGTTTTCACAGGTCATTGGTTTTTCCTCCGAGACAGTTGCAGCCTTTATTGGTGTCGTTGGAATTCTCTCTATACTGGCCCAGGTGAGAAGCAATTTCTGTCTTGGCTCCAGCAGCCTGGTTATATAAAGTCCAGAATTTCTGGTAATCGGGGCCGGTGAGTTGTTAGAATCCCTGTGGCCACACAGAGATCACTGGACCCACACGCGGCTTCCTGTGGTCCCGCTTTCTTACGTTTTGAACGTGGCTGTTGAATAACAAACGGTGCGAACTGTGGGGTGGCCCCGTGCTGCGCTGCAAAACCCCACAGGTTGTGCTCTGGTTGCCACCGACGGGGAGCTGCTGGTCTCCGACACGACGTTACGGGAGTGGAGCAGTGCCCGTGCCTGGTAGCCCGTCCCGCAGCAGCACGGGCTCCCCCAGACTCCCATCCTCTTGACTTCCAGTGCTGTCACCTTTCTTTGACAACGCCCGTTTTTCTTTCCAGACAGTAGTGTTGGGAATTCTCATGCGTTCGATAGGAAATAAGAATACCATCCTGTTGGGACTGGGCTTCCAGATCCTGCAGCTCGCCTGGTACGGCTTCGGATCGCAGCCTTGGTAAGAGTTTGCCCGCGTTGGTCTCCTGCTGTCAGCAGGTTTCTCCCTCCGCTGTGACTGCGGCAGCTGCCTGTCCCCTGCAGAGGGAGATCCTGCCCTGCCACGGTGCTGGTCTGTGGCGTTCCTCAGCATCCTAACTGCTGCCTCTCTCCCCAAGGATGATGTGGGCAGCAGGAGCCGTGGCTGCCATGTCTAGCATCACCTTCCCAGCCATCAGTGCCATGGTGTCCAGGAACGCAGACCCCGACCAACAGGGTGAGTCGCTTGGGGGTTTGTCCAGGGCACGAGTTCGTCCCGGCGCGTTCGAATCCTCAGCGCTGGTGGTGGAGGGGCGGGCAGGAACGTCTTGACACGCTCATCTCGGACCACAGCTGGTGCTTTGGGAGGGATTCCTGGGTTACGTGTGTAGGTGTTGAGTGTTGGCTGCCTGGGGTAGAGAGGAGCCTGCTGCTTAAGGGTTTGCCTGCTTCGCGGTTGGACCCAGAGCCCTCCACCTGGCTGCCCGAAATCCCAGTTCGGTTGGAAATTCGCTTGATGGGCTCCTTTTATTCGCCAAAGTAGAAGCCTGGCGTTACTGACCTTTGTAAAACCCGATGCTGGGCGAAGCTAGCCGCGTCGTCTGCAGAGGGCGTGTCAGCGCAGACCTGAACGCCCGACCCCGTCCTTACGTGCGTAAGCCTCCTTGAGGAGCGCAAGTTCGTTCAAGAGCCGTAAGGCGTCTCCCTCGCCTCCCTCTGTCCCCAGGTGTGGTGCAGGGGATGATCACTGGGATCCGGGGGCTGTGTAACGGCCTGGGGCCGGCGCTCTACGGCTTCGTCTTCTATCTCTTCCACGTGGAGCTGAATGAAATGGCTGAGGTGGAAACGCTGGGAAAGGCCTCCAAACCCAACATGGCCAACCCCACCGATGAGGTGAGCCGCTCAGCTTCACCGCTCCGTTTGCTGGCCTGCGCCGCCCTTGCCCGTGGGCGTTAATCGTTCCTCTGTTGCCCCCCCTACAGAGCAGCATCATCCCAGGGCCCCCGTTCCTGTTTGGGGCTTGTTCTGTCCTGCTGTCGCTCCTGGTGGCCTTGTTCATCCCGGAGCACAACCTCACGCTGAGATCGGGCGGCCACAAGAAGCACAGTAACGGAGCGCAGACGCACACCCACAGCCCGCAGGCCGGAGGGTCGGACGGGAAGGAGCCCCTGCTCGAGGACAGCAGCGTGTGAGGTTGGGGGAGAAGGACCTGGCTTGCGTCTTGCCTCCACATCAAGGATGGACTGAGCCAGTGGGAGACCGGGCAGAGAGGGTGGGGGGAGAGGAGAACGGAGGTAACAGACTGTGCCACTAACAGCTAACGAGAAGGGACAGGGGTTTCCCTTCGAGCCAAATACACCAGCTGGTGCAAAACTGGGCTTGCATGGTGCTGGTGGAAGGGGGGAGATGCTGAACGGCTCCACCTGACGGGATAGTTCCTTAGAGCAAACCTGCCCTTGTACGTGAAAACTGAACTTCGTGGTGTGACCTGCCAAATACTCAACTCGCCAGTGAAAAATTAAGGAGCTAGCGTTGTCTTTGTTCTAATGTGAACTAACCGAGTCGCCAGCCAGAATAAAACAAGGCGTCTGTTACGTGCCCCGGCCCCTTATATAATTGGTACTCGCTGCTGATCCCGTCACCGCTCGGGCGGCCGACCTCGGCCCGGGGAGAGGCTCGGCAGAGCGCGCAGCCTGCGACGCCGCACCGGGGGAAAAGCGGGCGTGAAGAGCAGGCAGGGTGGTCAACCGAGCAGGTCCTCGCTGCTTGAGGAGCTGAAGAATTTGCCCGTTCTGGCCCAAGTAAAACTTAGACGCCCCCACCGCCCCCAAAAAAAACCCCCACTGACTTAATGTTCTGATGAAGCTCAGAAGAACTGAGCAGTCCAGTTGTGGCTGACACAGGGAGAAGGGGCCGGTGAGGGGCGGGCAGCTGCCCGGATTGCAGGGGCTGAGGTGGTGGGCAGCGCTTGTGTCGCGTGCGGTTTTCCTTTGTCACGCCCATGTGCCGTTTGCCGCTGCCTCCACAGGTAGAAGGGTTTTTGAGAAATCCTTGTCTGGAGCTGTCGGGGTTGTGTAGAAGAGGCAGCGCTCTGGGAGGCTGCAGAAACAGCTGAGCCCTCTGATAAAGCGTGGTTCCTGAGAAAGGGCAGCCAGAGCTCTTTATCTCGAGCACTTCTATAGAGCACGTTGGTTTTTCCCAGGCTCTTGCCATCTGATATTAAAACCAGATAACGATGCAGCTGGTTTTTCTCGGTCCAAAAGATCCCGATGGTGATGATTGCAACCGATTTGAACTTACGGGTTTGGATTCCCTGTGGCGTCTCTGAGCCAGCTCTGAAGGCTTTCGTCTGGTTGATAAAGGGAACTGCAGCCTCTGCTTTGGGGCTCGGCGCTGATCAGAAAGAGCAGCAGATACTTGAGCTGTGAAAGAAGCTGGGACAAACGCGTAGGGAGCGCTGGGTTGTTTATAGCCACACCGAGCGGTGGCAGAGGGCAGGAAACGATTGTTCTTGTTTGAATAAGGTCTGAAGTAAGGGCATTGAGTAAGCACTGGGGGAGTAAAGACCAAACTGGGAACACTTCAGGAATCAGCTGTTAAGGGAGTCGAGGGTGCAGTGGCCAAAAATAGTCCTGTCTCAGAGCAGGGTACGCGCAGCGGCTGTTGTTCGCCGGCTGGGGTCCCTTCTCTGCGGGGGGACAGGTAACCCTGGGGAGAGCGGCCGCAGGGGAGGGAGCACCGCCTCTTCGTGCCCTGGGTCGTTGCAAACGGGTCATCTGGCTGATGCCGTGCCTGCGCAGCAGCGACTGCCGTGCGCCTCTGGGTTTCCTGGGGAACACCGAGCGGACAAGCCCGGAGAGCTCAGTCCGTGACCCGCAGCCGGCAGCAGCAGGGAGAGCTGCTGGGGACGTGAGCTCTGGGGGGTTTGCAGGCTCTGGCCTCTGCTGCGAGCTGGTCAGCGAGGGGTTAACGGCGGCTGCGGGCAGCCCGAGAGCGGCGGTTCCGCCAGGTCTCTGAAACGCCGGTCAGGTGTTGACGGCTTGGAGCCTGCCCAGGCTGGGCCAAGCTACTTGTGTAGTGACTGTTTACCCATTTTCTGGACCAGTTAGTTACTGGAGGTGGAAATTTAAGTGAAATAATTGACGGTTTGTTTTGCGTTAATCCAGCCGGGCACCCGGCTCCTGGAATGAGAACCGCGAGAGCCGATTATTGTCCGTGCAGAGGGGCAGCCACTCGCCCTCGGAGGGTTTGCTGATGTGGATCTAACTGCAGGACTGAAGGACGGAGCCAGCAGAAACTCGGGGTGACCTGCGGTGCCTCCGGTTTTCCCAGGCTCGTTGCGGTGATGCTCCAAATTCCCAAACGTTACTGGGATGGGCCGTACCGCGGGCGCGCAGCAAGCTCCTTTCCTGAAGGAAATCCAGTCGCTTTAACTTCCCGGCGGCAGTCCCAGCTCTGTTGCTCACAAAAAGGCCTTTTTTAGACCGGAGCTTTACCGAGCGCGTCTGGCGATCCGTTTCCTTACGCTGTGTTAAAGTGAGCCGGAGCCGGTTTGTCCCTGGCGCACGGATGAAGGGAAACGAAACACCGAACCGTTGCCTCGCTCACGCTGAGGCGCTCGGAGCTTCGCGGGTGGAATATAGGGGAATGTTACAAAGACGACGAGCATAATTTATATGATACAAAGTATATAGAGATATATTTTTTAAAAATTCCTTTCCTTTATTGAATAGTTTATTGAAACCGATGTGTTTCTAGTCCCGTTCCCTCTCACCACCGCTGCTGCCTGCGGCGTCGCAGCCTCTCCTTCCCTTCAGCCACAGCCGTCCGGGCGAGCTTCCCTCCTCCGTCCCCGTCCGTCACGGTGCGACACCCGAGTTTCCAGCGATGCCGACATCCCCTGGCTCGTGAGTAGCAGACCTGGAGCGTTTCGGTCACTTCTTCAGCCCCTGAGCTCGGGGCCAGGCGATGCCGCAGGTTTCTTCGGGTGGCCGCGCCGGCAGAGGGTCCGCAGCGGGCGCCGTTCATGGTGCCACGGTGGCTCATGCGTGGGTCCCTCGCTGTGCCGGCGCGGGGGCTGGCACTGGGAAGTGGCGTAGCCCTGAGCCCGAGCGCCCGTGGCGCGTGGCCCTGCTGTGGGAACGGGGCTCTGCGTGGGGCAGGGCCGTTCAGCCGCCCGCAGCGTCGCTCGATTCCTCCCTGCGGGTTTGGAGTCGCTCTCGCCTGGCTCGGCGGGGGCCCTGGGTGGCTCCCCCCATCAGCACAGGGAGGTGACCCAGCACCGTCCTGCCTTTCAGTGACAGAGGAGGGCTTGGGCCAGGCGGTGACGGGGCTGAAATTACCGGACCTGAATGAAGAATGTCTCATTCTGAAGGGCCGGTAATTCTGCAGCGTCCCACGGGGAGACCGGGAAATCTGTACGGAGCGTTCAGCTGGTTCTCCCAATTTCTGTTACTTTATATATCCAGATGCAACTTTTTTAAAAACCTTTTCTTAAAATCCCCTCGATGGGCTGCGGAGTGCCTGAGCCTGGCCGTTTGCCATCAGCATCCCCAGAGTTTGCCCGCGGGGACCTGCAGTCCGGGTCGGTGGCAGCGCGCCCGCGAGCACAAGGCACGCGTCAGCTTCGTCGCCCTTCTGCGGCTCGAGTGAGTTTAAACCGACCTTGTTGGATGGAAACGCCTGTGCTAAACCATTGCTTTTCCTTTTGCAAAATAGTGACTTTTTACTTCACTGGGGTTTATTCTTTTCTCTGCCCTCGAATGGCTGCTGACGTCCTGGATTACCTTTAAAACCCGTGGGCGTGCGGGAAGCCCCCGTTCCCCGAGGGCGGCGGTGCCTCTGCGCTCGGTTCACCATTGCCTGCACTTCTGTGTCTCTGGTTTTTAAGCTAACGACGAAATGTATTTATTTCGGTTCAGGTTGTGTTTCCAACTGGCTAATCTCACCCTCCGATGGATTATTTATTAAACTGCTGCTTTCCTGCTGCGTTGAAGTTCTCTGTCCTCGTCCTTCTCCCCGCCTGCGTTACGCTCCCCGTCCTGCCCAGCACCCGGCTCGAGTACGTTGTGCTGAAGGTACGAGAGGCCTCAGGCCTTCTGAACCCACCTCCTCTCTCAGATTCACAGCGTGGTGGGGTTGGAAGGGCCCTCTGGAGATCATCTCGCCCAACCCCCTGCCAGGGCAGGATCACCCTGAGCGGATCACACGGGAACAAGTCCAGGCGGCTTCTGAAGGTCTCCGGAGAAGGAGACTCCCCCACGGCTGTGGGCAGCCTGGCCCAGGGCTCTGTTCCCCTCATAGTGAAGAAGCTTTTCCTCACGTTCAGGTTGAACCTTCTGCTGTCCAGTTTATGGCCATTGCCCCTCGTCCTGTTCCTGGGCACCGCGGAGAAGAGCCTGGCCCCATCTTCCCAACGCCCCCCCTTTAGATATTGATCAGCACTGATCAGATCCCCCCTCAGCACCCCCCCCCAGGCTGAACAGCCCCNTGGCCTCGAGGGCCCTGCTGGCTCCCAGTCATCCTGTTCCCCACCAGGACTCCCAGGTCCCTTTCCCCAGAGCTGCCCTCCAACAGATCAGCCCCCGGCCTGTGCTGATCCCGGGGATGGTTCTTCCCCCGCTGCAGCGCTTCACACTCGCCCTTACGGAACTGCATGAGATTTCTCTCTGCCCAGCTCTCCAGCGGTCAGTTCTTTCTACCAACTCATAGAATCCGTAAGGTTGGAAAAGACCTCGAGGATCATCGGGTCCAACCGCCAGCCAACCCCCCTGTGGCTACTGAACCCCA
>VWZZ01000591.1:3815-35035 GCA_013399095.1 Psophia crepitans
TTTTTCACCGTGAGGGTGACAGAGCACTGGGACAGGCTGCCCAGAGAGGGTGTGGAGTCTCCTTCGCTGGAGACATTCAAAACCTGACTGGACACGTTCCTGAGTGATGTGCTCTAGGTGGCCCTGCCCTGGCAGGGGGTTGGACTAGATGATCTTTCAAGGTCCCTTCCAACCTTTGTGATTCTGTGATCCGTGCTGGCCACTGGCCTAAGGAAACGCAGCTCCACGTCACCCACAGACCACCGACGGAAATAGCCATGAGCCTTGTGCAGACCCCTTTGGGGCACCCTAATTTCTGCTGGTTCCCTGCTGATTGCCCACTGGACTTGCTGGAAACCTTCTCCCAAGACCACCAACCTCTCTGGAACCTCCTGCCCACAGCAACACGAGCAACGGGTTCAGGCCAGCCCGGCCCCAGTTCCCCGCCGAGCCGAGCCTTCCAGCCCCACAGACATGGGTTTCGGTGGAAGGCTCTTACTCAGAGGTTTGTTTCCTCTTTACCCAGAAAGGAATAATAACGAAGAGGTGGGGTTTGCTTACTTGCAGGAGAGGCAGCGCTGGAGCTGCCGCCGTGTGCGGGTGCCTCGGGAGCAGCTGTCGCCCCCGCTGCAGCCTCCCCATAAAAACAAGGAATAAAACCGGCACAGACAGAGAAAGGAAATCAGGGAGCTGTTACCGGGCAATTTCACTGTACTGGCAAGCGCAGCCTGGGTGTATTGTGATCACTCTGGCTCCTTCTGGTGACAGTGCACTGGGGCATCGTATTCAAACCAAAAAAAGCGCGGATCAGGAAGTGCTGTCTCTGCCCAGAAATAATTAGGAGACATTTTTTCCATATGAGCCATAGCTTTAACTTCCCTCATTAAAACAGACAAATATTCACAGAACATTCAGTTCACGTTTTCATCTTTTATGGCAAGGGTTTGTGTTTAAGACTAATGTTCTGTCCTGTGCTCCCAGGCTTGCGACAGCCTCGGCTGCCCTGCACAGCAGGAGCCGCGGCACAGACACGTCCGTGGGTCTGCAGACCTGACCAGCACTGGGGGTCCCTCCTGCCCCCTCGGGGCTGACTGCCCACGCACCTAAATCCGGTCTGACACGGGGACGGTGCCCAGAGCGAAGGTGTGACTCCGGTGGGGGTGCTCAGACCCACGCTTCTGCTCGCCCTGGCTGACCCCACCATCACTTGGGTCCACACCCCCCCCGGCGAAGGCTGCCCGCCGCAGGGGCGCCGCCGCAACCTGCCGAGGGGGGGGCTCAGCCGGGGACAGCGCTCGGATGGCAGCTGCCTTGAGTAATGGCTCCATTACTGATCTATTATCGACAGTAATGGAATAATAATACACCCCGGGAAAAGCCGCTACCGTGACACTGAAGGGTGCAAAGTAGCTAAAAATTATCTGATATAAATACTCCAGGGGCCCTAGCAGGTGAAGTCTGAGGATAAAAGGAGGCAAGAGCCTTTCTGCGATGGTTCACAGCAGAATCCTTGAGAAAGCAAATGCCGTTACCCAGCCAAGGGGGCAGCCCTAGAAAAGTGCCGTGTGGCGTGGGTGAGCCCTTCCCCGAGGGCATGTCTCTGGGTGAAAAGTGGCTCTGAGCGAAAAAACCAGGGAAGATAAATGTCCCGAACCATTCTGCCATGGAGAGAATCTGAAAGGGCCGGCTGTTTCCTTCAGAGGAAACACCCTGTGAGCCCGTGCATCGCCTGGCACTGAGATATTGGGGCTCTATATTCTGTGACAGAAGGACAACGAGCTGCTTGCTGCAGCTGCTGACCCCCTCTGCGCCGGGGTCCGAGAGCCCTGCAGCCCGGTACCACTGCGTATCAGCATCGCTACTGCACGACTACGAGCAGACAAGACCTCCAGTTCTAGCCACGTGTTTCAGAGTCTAAACGCTGGGTTCAGAACCGATCTCCCCCAGCCCCACCTCGCTTACTCATCTGCAAAATGAATGCACAGCTTGCAGGTGATGCTCCCAAAGCAGCTTTCCCTCCCCAGCCTGACCAAAGGCAGGCCAGGCCACAGATGGCTTGTGGTGAAACGGTGCTGGGCAGAGAGGTCCTCGGGTCCATCCCACCACTGGTGGCTCAAGCACAGAGCAGGGCCCTGCACTTCCACTGCTTCACCCTGGCGTGGGCTGAGGACGGTTCCTGCCATACGGTGCAGTTTACGTTACCCCCAGCAGATCCTAACTTGCCACAGAGGAACTGAAAAGCAATGGAGACCCTCAGGTCTGGGAGAAAAGGGGAGCAGCTGCAGCCACTGGCCAGGAGACTTGATGTACAGGCTGAGCACAACTGTGATCTCCAATACTACATTCATCTACAAACGCATTTTCAAAGCTTCTCTGGACAAAGCCCTGAACAACCTGCCCTGGCTCCAAGATCTGCCTTGCTTTGAGCAGGGGATTGGACTTGAGACCCCCAGAGACCTCGTCCCACCCAGAACTTCCTACGCTTCTACAAACACTCTGCCTCAACCTGATTTTTTCCATGATTCTACTAAACCAAAACTGACTGCTTTCATCTTTATGCCTAGAAAGCTTCTGGGGCTCCTTTTTCCTTCTGCTTTCCATGTTTAACATTTCCCCCTGGGGACATAAAAAAAAAAAAAAAAGGGGAGGAAAAAAGCCCACCCTCTCTCACTTCAGAGAGAAGAGAAACAGAAGGCAAAGGAAAATCCCACAGCCCTCTACGTAAGCGCTTCTTTGTGTGCATGTGTGTGTGTAAACTAAAGACTTCTTAAGACATCCAAATGAAGACTTTCAGTCAGCACGCTGTTGCTACACCAGCTCTTAGTTCTCTCACCCTGTCCTGAACATGGATCAAGGCCGCCTCCTGCATCCTCGACCACCCGCACCGCAGCTCCCGGCTCCTTCCCCACGCGTTGCCTTTGCTTCTCCCCACTCGTACCAGGGCCACCTCCAGCTTCACCATCCGTCAAAGCCCCATGGGCTCAGCTCCCCCCAGCGCCGAGCCTCCTGCGCACACGTCCCTCTGGCTGCCCGCAGTTCCCTCCTCCAGCCCCTCTCCTACTCTGGCTCCGCTGGAACCCTCAGCCGTGCCGCCTGTCCTCCCTCTTGCGCTCTGCCGGCTGCTGGGACCACCCTGGTGTCCCCGCTAACTTCTCCCCTCTCCTCGGTGTGTCCCTGTCCAGCCACCGACCTTGCAGCAGGTCCCACGGGGTCTGTTCTCGTCCTTGCCTCTGCCTGCGCCGGGCAGCCCCAGCAGAAAATACATCTCTGCAGATGGCTCTGCAACCCCCCCGGGCCCCGACTGTCTCCCCACCTCAGCTGAAGCCTTGACCTTTTCTCTGCCACCTCCCCCATCCCTCTCCTCCAGTGACACTGTGCTGCAGCAACGGCCTCAATCCCCCCGACCCTACCAAAACGCCCCTCAGTCCCACAAGCCCCCCGTCCTCCCAGTTACCCCAGTCTCTCCTGCAGCCCTCGCACCCAGCGCATCTCTGAATCTGGTGGATTCTTTGCCGCATGTGCCCAAGACGCAGCTCGTCCTGTTCTTCTGCAGGCCTGGACCGCGGCACGGCTCCGCAGGCTCGGTCTCCCTGGCACCTCTGGTCAGGGCGCGCAGTGCCCAGCCAGCGCGCGATGCCGTTCACACCCTCTTTGCGCGGCCGCTATCACCCTCCCAGGCTGCAGGGTCTCCTGTCTCTGCACCGGCCTCTTTCCACAGGACCCCGGTTCGGTTTGCCACCGCACCGGCTGGCTCCCGGCGTGGATTCGGGCTCGGTCCGGGGAGAGGGCTGGGAGCCGTGTCAGCGAGGTCCCCAGCATCGGGGAGCACCAGCTGCCGCTGCCACGTTCAGGGCAGGGCGTTCATCCTCCTCTCGTTTGCCAAAATCCAGCGGGAAACAGCGAATCTTAATGAAGCAGGAGGGACGTGTCGCTTCCCCTGCCGGGCTGAGGTTAATTAGATAATTATTCACATGTTGCCGGTTTGTCAGGCACAAACACCACAGCAACTGCCGGCTGGGAAAGCTCAGTTCCCTGATAACTCCATCCCAGCCCTGTTGCTGGGAGCGTCCCAGCGACGCCCCCGCCCCGCAGGTCTGCAGACGGGGACGCCCTTCCGCAGCCCGGAGCCACCGCAATTTCCACTTCGTTCTGGTTACTTTTTGCAGCGCATCCTTTTCGTCCCACGGTCCAGCGGCGGCCCCATCCCTGCCCTTCCAAGGATGCTTGTTCGTTGTGGAGCGCGGGCAGGATCATCCTGGTGGAGATCCGTGAAATCGTCGTGCGAGCACAGGGCTGGCTCTTTGCTCAGCGCAGCAACGCCACCTGCTTCGGAGCGCGTCGTGCGCTGTGTTTGCCAGCCGGGTGAAGCGTTACCATCATCTTCTAGGTCGACAGGAATGCCTTATCACACGTTTTCTAGCACAAATACAGTATCTTTTTCAACTTGCCAGATCGTGAAGAATTGCACTGTGCCTGACAACCCTCCACATCGATGGTATGTAGCGAGGCAGCACCTTATAAACTCACCCAGAATGATACGCTCAGCAGATCGTGCCGCGATGGGCAGCCCCGCAGGACGAGACATGGAAATGACACGGTTAAACCGGTGCTTGTGTTGGGTTTACCGAGCGGACAGACCGCACGGGCAGCCGGAGAGCTGGTGCCCACACGCTCTCTTTGCAGCTCAACAGCGTCAGGGAACTTCGGTACTGGAGAATGCAGCGCTGTTCTTGCTCCTCCTGGTCCTCCATCCCTCCTCCAGTGAGATCCAGGAGTTACTGGTCATTCGGGACAGTTGATTCTCCTCTGCTACAGCCTTCGCACCCAGTGGTGACAGCAGAATTAGAAACACTGAACACCCACATTGCGTAACACCTTGCTACACAACAACGGCCTCGCTCCCAGCAGCAAGCTCAGATCCAGCGAGGACACCCAAAGGTGCCCCAGCCCTGGGAAATCTGTCTGGCTGTCACTGACCATTATTCAAAAGTTTAGATGCTTACTTCCCCGGGGCACAACCACCGCCAGCCAAAAGCCGGCTCGCACCGTCCCCTGAAGGGCAGGTCTGCAAGGGGTGGAGACCGCACAGGAGGAGCATCCTTCTTTCTGCCACTGCCAGCCACACGGCGCCCACCCGGGCGGGGGGGAACGGAGCCTTTTCTGCCTGCCTGCCTTCAGCGGGACTGAATCGGGCAAGCCACACAGATTAAATACCTCTGGCAAAGGCATCAACCCAGCCCCATCGCTTCCCCCAAACAGATGGGCGCACAAGCTCTTACCACAGACCCGGAGGAGAAGCTGGCGAGTTCCTCAGGTGCCGGGAGAAGGGTCCTGCAGCAGCAGCAGGGACCGTCCTCCCCCCTGCAAACTCAGCAGAGCCAACACCAGAGGAGGGTGAAAGAGGAACGGTGCAGTTTGAAAGGAGTGACAGGGCTGATGCTCAGCGGGACCGCCAGTGTTACGCCATGCAGCGGTCTCGTGGAGGGGGGGGAACCTGGCAAGGACTGAAAGGCAAAATATTTTATGCAAAGGGTTTGTGAGAATAGTGACGCTTCTCATTCAAACACACAAAACTGCAAAGAGTCTGAGTACAGTCACAGTCAAGTGTCTTCCCCAAAACCTCCCCCCTCTGGCACCGTGGCCCTGTTACCAAGGGCAGCAGGATGGAGCCAGGACCGTGTCCGCACAGCCCGTCCCCAAGGCAGAGCAAGCCCCTGCAGCCAGAGCTCCGCAGTTACACGGCACCGTCCCCATCACTCACCCCCGAGGCCCTCCCTATGGATTGCAGCGCTCCCGCGGCACCTCTGCCACATCCTGAGGTCTTAGTTCACCATTTCCAGCCCAGCTAACTCCATTTTGCCTCCACCAGTTAACGCTGGAAGCACTGACCTGCACTAGCTCTTCGCTCCCGGCTGGTAGGGAGTAACGCAGGGCGCGCTGGTGCTGCGCTACGCCAGCCGCCTCACGCGAGCTGAAGGGTGGGCTTTCCTGCGGCTGGGCGGCGGTGGACCTCCTGCTCAGCTCCCGGCACTCGCAGAAGACTTCAGGAAGTCTGACAAACCCAGTTGGCATTCGTTAAAGTTACGGGGGCAGGGGACAGATGGTGTGACTGGCCGAGCGCAGCTGGGTGACAGCACACATTGCCGTCTTTCACACTTACACGGTCACATAAACGTCGGGATAAGGAATCCACTGCCCATCCGCTGTACCCCTGGGGCCTGCAGGCAGTCAGGGTCCAGAAACCCTTGAGAGCGTTGCTGAAGGACTTCATGACCTATTTCACAAGCCATATTTATCCTGTCATCAGGCTGTCAGAGTAACTCCATGGAGTGCTGCCTATATCCTGGGATATCTTGTTCTTTTCTGTTACCACTGCTTAGATTTCTTCCCTTCCTCCATCAAAGCTTCCTAGCACAGGCATGGTCTCTTGCTGGGATCTCCGGAGACCGCGGTGCACGGCAGAGAAGTGTCATTGTGCCAAGGCCGTGGGCGGACGTGCATGCAGGTGTGTGCGAGACACAGACAAGAGCTTCCCGCAGAGTCCAGGAGCCGGGATTTAACCCCAAGCCCCAGGTCTGAGTAGCAATAGCAGAAGACTTTGCACATTCGTGGCCAATTACCACGCTGTCCATGTGCATTTGGCTAATGAAGAAGCACGTGCAGAGCTGGTAGTGCCGAGAAAGGTGGGTCCCCTCTGGAGTGGGATTCGTTCTCAGCTCCGAGGAGGCTGTCGAAGCCCTTGGATCAGGCAAAGCAGCACCCGGGCTGACCCTGCTCCATCGGTGCTATGAGCTGCTGGTCCTCTGCAGGACCTGTGCCATGGCCGTGGTGCCCAGGAGCGTGCTGGAGCCACGGTGGGTTTCTCACGGCTCAGATGCTCACTGTGGTGGTGCACACTCCCTGTGGGGTTTGCTGAGAAGAGGCAGCTCAGGGACGAGCGACGTTTATTTTTCTTCTTGACAAGGATATTGACCTCGATGACAGACTGACTCTGGCTCTCACACCAGCGCAGATCGGTGGCGTGCCCGAGAGCCCAGGCAGGCAGGGCAATCCACTGCCTCCCTTCAGGCTGGCGGGACAGTCTGTGCCAGGAAAGCAGACACTGCCTGACCTGAAGGCACAACCGCCTGCAGGGCAGAATATTCATGCTTGAACTGCATCCCCTTACAGGACAAGGAACAAATACAGGTATTAAACCTGACTTCACAGAGCAAAGTCTAAGTTGAACCTGAACATGTCTGGCATCTCCAGGATAAAAAACAAAGTGACTGCACAATGCTGCTCAGCAGCGTGTGTTAGATCCACTTGCGGAACACGTCCACTTGACACTAATACCCAGTTGTGTCACAAGTCTTAAACGAGCCAGCATCCTGAAATCAATTCCGTAGGTCCCCAGAGGCCACTGTACTTCCAGAAAAACACTGGGTACCACGTTGCTGGTGTCCTGTGCCATTGCAGAAGCCTCAGGGTGTCCTATCCATTTCCACAGGCTCTAGGGAAGTTGCAAAGGCTCCTGGAAAGGTGGTGGATGCTGGCTGGGACACTCCAGATCGTGTCAAACAACATCAGATCTGTATGTTCTGGTACCCAGCTCTCACCCTGGACGTCTACAGAGGGTGATGCGCTCTGGAAAGGCCCCCCTCTCCAAGAGGCCCATTTGCAGACATCATTGCCTGGTCAAGGCACACTCCAGGACACTGAAAAATGACAGAGCCAGCCGGCCGCATGGCATTTCCTGGGAGGGTTTGCCTGTTCCCCGACTCGCCCGTCATGATTTAAGCTGCGTGTTTTGCTAATCTTTTAAAAAAAAATAAAAAAATTGTCCATGTAGGCATGCAAACCCCACTGCGCCCCAGCACGGGGCGGTGCGCTCCCACTGCGCCCCAGCACGGGGTGGTGCGCTCCCACTGCGCCCCAGCAGCAGCTTTTAAAGTGTCACATCCAGGACGTCTGTGAAGCTGCAAGTGGGCACACAAAGATCACCATGAAATTAAGGGACCCTCCTCAGGACCCCAGCTACCAACGGCACGATGACTATTTTTTTATTATTTTAAGAAAGGGGGATAAGCGTGGGGATGCACAACCATTTGAAATGAAGTGCAGGGAACATGGTACCCGTTGCCATGCAGATACAGACAATAACAAACCCGACAACAATACGAGTCAGAAGTGCTGCTCATTTCAGTGGCAACGCAGGTTCGAGGCAAAATATGGAAGAGAACAGAAACAAGGGTTTGAAAAGCAAAGCGAATCGGCAGCACCCTCAGCCAGACTGACTTCAGTCGCGCCACCGCAAACACCTTCTGCCCCGGGCAGTTACCCTACGCCTCCTCTGAAACAGCGGCGCTTCTGCCCTCCTGCTGTCCCCGTCTCCCCTGCCCAGGCTGTGTCCTGTCGGAACCTTCCCCGTCCCCTCTGTTCCCAGCTTGCTCCAGCCGTGCGAACAGCTGGCCTGGATACTGCTCCCTCCCCGGTGATTTCCCAGCTCACCGGCCCGTCAGAGCCCATCTGGGCGAGCCAGCTTTTTCTAGGACGCGGCTGCACGGCCAAGGACAGGCGCTGACACGCTCTTTCCACCCGCCCCGTGTCAGCCGAGCCGGCGGACAGACACCTCCTTCCCCGGCTGACCAGGCTGGGAAGAGGCAGGAGAGACCAGTTCACACACGGCCAGCGGACCCCCAGCCCGAGCGGGGCCGCTGCAGCCCCACTCGCTGGGAAAAGCTTTGCAGGCAGAACCATATTTTACAGTGATTTCTGGTTTTAAAGGAGTCCTTCCTGTTCCCCCACGCCTTCCAAGTGGTTAAACCAAGCTGGCTTCAGAAGACCAGCTCCTCTCCCCCGGTCTGCAAGAGGCTGACGGGCTGCAGCTAATGCGTAGGGGACACAATTATTATCGATTTTCCAATGAAAAGCTGGACAGCACGGCCAGCGCCTGCACCGGCCGGTGACAAATAACTGCTCATAAATTTCTCAACACATCTGTTTTCAACATTTGCTGCCCTTCAGTATGAAAAGGCCTCGCGTACTCCGCAGTAAGCCCCGGCTGACCCGCTCCCCCCCGCTTTGACAGCGCACCCGCACCGGAGCGGGGCAAGGTATTTATTTTTCAGTCTGGCATTAAACCAAGAAAATAAATAAAACTGATTCAGGATTTCTCCCAAATGAAAGTGTTACCATTTCCTTATTCAACTAAAAACCTTTTTTATTTCTTTCGGAGGGGTTTTGTTTCATTTTAGTCTGAAAAAAACCCCACACCACATTTCAGAACGTGAATTTGAAAAGAAAAATGGGACTATTTTCTTTTTTTCAAAAAATCTCAGAATTAAGCATTTCAGCTTTCCCCTGAACGGTTACACTTTACACTTTATCTTGGATATTTTAATAACTTTACTTAAACTCAGCTTTTCAAGGAATAAGTCACTTTCTAGCAGCATGCCACCCAGCTCTTCTTACAGCCAGGATTCAGTCTGTGCTGGGTCCTGCTCCAACAGCTCCTGCCCTTACGACGTTACAGCCAAAATCAATTACAACTGCAACCAGCCCAGCCCTGCCCTTAGCTCTGCTCTCTGTCCGACAGGGTAAAATCCTATTCATGCAGTACTTTGCAATAATTTTCTCTCCGAAAATGATTTTCCCCTGACACCGAGACACCTGATTTCCAGATCCATTTTCCTCCCACCAGCTTTTCTCCTTTCATTTCTTTCTTCTTTTTTCTTTTTTTTTTGTTACCGTGTAATTTTTACTGCTGGGAAAAAATAAAAACCCCACGCAACAAACCTCTTTAACCACCCTGCCTTTTCCCAGGCATCACCCGATTCACAGGCACCGCCGACATCAGCCCGCTCCTCTCGGCCCAGCGCTGCAGCCCAAGCCGCACACCGCAGAGAGGAGGCAGAGGAGAAAATGCAGAGTGGGTTTATTTAAGGTGATGGGACTGAGCACGATCCCACCACGGGGCTCCGACCCCCAGTGTCCAACCCAGCGTACGAGCGCCACAGCCGCCCCCTCCCCGCCTGCAGACGGGCTCCTCGAGGCCGTGGGGCCCGGCCAGGCACGGCGTTTAACTCGCAGGCTCAGCGGTGTTTCTGCACACCACGACCAGCGAGTCTGGTCCCGTTATTTGCTCCGTAAAGGGTTCCCAACGACACTTGAGACTTTTACCCTTTCCATAAATACTTGCTCGCTTTTTTTGCGGCCCACTCGGCCCCTCACGGCTGGGCACTGTAAGAGAAAGGCAATTCCCGTGCTCCCCATCCCATCGCACGTGCACGGCGTTTCCACCCAGGTCAGGCAGCAAGCACCTCGCCCTACCGCGGTGCAAGCTCGAGCCTAAAGCCCTTTTGCAAAGCTCCGGGGTGCCTTTGCCCCATCCGCCTGGGTGCCCCTCGCTCCCAAAAGCTTGGGCCAAACAAGCGTGCTGGCCTTGTGGCACCCCGCTGGGAAGGGCAGGGCTCTGAGGAACATCTGTCCTTTCTCCAACAGGACCCCAAGAGATCATCCAGAAGCGCAAACAAGCGGCAATAGTGTTACAGCAAGGAGCGTCCCCACGGTCCCACCCTGGGCACGGCAGAGCACCCGGGAGCCCCGCAGTCCTTCCAGCTGTGCCCCAGGGACACGGCATCCCTCCACGCTTTCCACAGCGGAGGCAGCTGGAAATACTCTCCTTCACCACCAGGACCGAAATTCCCGATATTTCAGGCCTTGGGCACCGCTTTGACCCCGGACCTTCCTGTAAGTGCCATTGCTGGAGGTTTCTCATTCTTCTGCCCCCCTCCTCCTGGTTTAAGGGGCTCTTTAGACAGCACGATCGTGCTTCTAGCAGGCAAATGACAAATCACAGCACGATCTCTTCGGTTACAGCTCCGCTCCTGCATCCTCAGCGTTTCTGCTCCAGCCTTGAGCTCCCAGGCAGCTCCGCAGAGCATCATTACCCGCCACCCCGGGGGTCCGCGGCTCGTGTGGACAAGCTCGCTGCTGTGCCGCAGCTCCTGCAGCGCCTCGGTAACGCTCGGCTCCGAGCGGCCAGGACAGGCGCCTCGTGACGGAGGAGCTGCCCCGGAGCGCCTGGTCTCTCAGACTTCAGCTCACCCCGCGGTTTAACACAGGTTCCCATCCCTCGCCAGGCCCCAGCGCCTGCGCTTCATCCTGCTTCAGGGCTTCTTGTTCCGAGTGAGTTCTGGATCGTCTTTGTTGGTTTTTGCGGTGGTTTTTTCCCCCCCTGGATGGAGGGTGCTGTCATATCTCCACGCAGCTGCAACCTCTGAAATAATAGTTATTTATCTTCCCAGTTGTATATTTTTTTCAGTCACTGTGCTTTCAGAGACCTTACCAACCCTCTGGTTAAGAACAGCAGAGGAGCAGCCAGCCCAGCCTGTCATGCCCAGGGCGTGAGGGCTGCTGTCTGCTGGGAAAGTCTCAGGCAGGGCTGGAAGCAGCAGTCCCCCCTTCATTGCTCTGACACCAGCCGTCAGCCAAACACCCCCCAGGGACCGGGGAGCCATGGCTAACACGGGCCATGGAAAAATAAATGGGAATGAAAAGCAGTAGCCTTGCCCAGGTGTGTGAAAGCTTGTAACGGGGCAGGTCATGCCCACCGCACACAGGGGATGCCATGTGGAGGTGGGTGCCACCCCCGGGACTCTTGCCTGCTCAGCCACGTGCATCCGCACTCTGTGACACCGGCAGACCTGCTGCCCGAGGCAGAGCCAGCGCAGCCGTGCAAGATCGCGGGGAACCGCTGCACTGCGGCACAGGCTTCGCTGCCTCATCCCCGACATGCGCCGCTGCCCAGGAAGGCCGCCGGGGGACCCCTGACCAGGGGGCCAGAGCCCGAGCAGCACCCACCGAGACACTTGCTGCTCTCTGCCCCCAGCAAAGGAACATTGTCCTGAGATCCGGCTGTCACCAGCGGCGGGGAGGAGAGCTGCCTGCGTCCGTTCAGCTTGCTGACACCCCCTGCCTTTTCCAGGGTGTCGGTTTGCCACGTCCAAGCCGCAGCCAGCGCAGAAACAGCCGAGCGCAGAGGCAGCCCAGCAACGCGTGCCGGCACGGACTGGGGCGGCACTGCCTCCCTGCAGCCAGGGCCCCCAGGAGAGGAAGACCCCTGGTGCGTTACAGTCCCTCAGCTGCCTGTGACCGCTCCCCCAGCGCTAGGGTTCACCACTGGGAGCTCACACGTGGTCCCACACCAAATCCTTTTTTAGGCCAGTGATGTTAATGACAACGCCCTTATTTTCCAGTCTTTTTGCTAAGCGGAGGCACTTTCCCTCTTCTCTCCAGCCATTTTTAAGGCAGTTAATGAGCGGCAGAACCCCCTGCCGTTTGGGGTTTTTTTTCCCACTATCATGTATAATAAATGTGGTTTTGATTAAATTTTTACACGTTGCTTAATGCATCAAACAGGAATACAATATTCCACTGGCAACACAACACAACCCCCTCCTCAGCAAAACATTCATTTCCCGAACTGTTTCTGAAGCAAGTGTCACTTCCACGTTCCGGGAAGACGACTGTGACAGTTTCCTGGGGGATGCTAAGACAACATCTGCTGTGAGGTTTTCAATCAACACGCCTTAATTTTCACAACTCCAGTGCAAACATATTTATGGTAAATAACCCATCTCAGATGGAGGGAAACCAGGTAACCTTTTCAATCTGTGCAAACATACATTTGTTTCTGGCAGAAACTTGGAGCCTTTCTCATCCTTAGCACCGTATAACTAAGCAAAGCCTCAGATCTGTTTAAACCAGCTTTATTCAAGCTCAAGTCTCATTTAAGCACATCTCAGCCTTGGCCAGGAGACCATGTTTGAGGGAATATGGATGTTTTTCCAGAAGGCCCCGCACGGTCAGTAACGCCCCCCAGGTACTTACGGCTGCCTGCTTTCGGGGGAGCGGGGAGGGACCTGTCTGCGACGTCCTGCTGCTCGGCCCCAGCATCGCTGGGCTGGGCGTCCCGGGCCAGCCCAGCAGACATCCCGGGCCTGGAGGCACTCCGGAGGCAAGAAGAGGTCCTGCACTGCTCCAGGCTCGCCTGCTCCCGCGCCGCCCCACCAGCCTCCTGCTCAGCCACTGGGCTCCCCTTTGCCGTGACCTCCAGGGAGGAGCAGGCTGCAGGGAAGGCGAGAGGTCCCAGCAGGTCCCTGCTGTCTGCAGACATCAGGTGGCAGAGGAGGAATTGCCTTCAGCCCGCAGGATGCTTCTGCGGAGAGCCCACAGCTCAGCCCACCCCCGGGACAGAGCCCCACGCTGACCCTCACCCGCCTCCAACCCCCCAGCAGCCAACTGAGCGCCAGCCTGAGCATCCAGCCTCAGCACCAGGCCAGCACTCCCAGCTCCTTCCAAAAGCCATCAGATAAATTGCCAAACACATGGGGACTATTGCTCTGACGAGCTCGTTAGTGCCTGAGCTGGCAGTTAGGAGGAGCGAGGAAAGGATCAGGGGAAGAGCATCAGGAAGAAATGTGACCTTTTTTTAGAGGGTATCAGCTGTCTCCTGATGTCCCCAGGCCACTCTCGGGCCTTTCCCCGCTCTGCGCAGCACTGACGTCCTCCGGTTTGGCTGGCAGGGGGGTTTCTTAGCTGCTGGCAAACGGCTTGTGAGGGTGGGAGCCAAACTGAAGGGTTTCCCAGGAACAGCTCAGAGGTCCCTGGCACGCTGACCGCGGGGCCGGGCTCCTGCGGTCCCCCGAGCACCCAGCACCCGGGGTTTCCCAGAACACAGCCTGAATTTCCTGCTCATCGCAGGCAACAAGTGAAGCCTGCGCTGGGCGGGCACCTCCCGGGGGAAGGCCGGCTGCCCGCGGGCTGGTTTCGGCGGCGACAGCTTGCAGGGATCCAGGCTCCTGCTCAGCCCCTCGTTGTGGGGCCCAAGCCCCGGCTCCCACCCAGGTCATGCTGCCAGCTCCCCGTTTCTGGTGCTGGCACAGGGCAAAGGTGCAGGATGGGGCCCTGCTCTCAGCCCTCGGGGGGGGCTGAGGGAGGGGGAGCATCCAGCACACAGCACGCACACGGCGACCGTCGGCGCTGTGACATCAGCGAGGCTCCTGCGGGGTAAAACACGGTGCTCTGGACCCCGGCAGCAAACCGGCAGGTGTGTGTCTGCCCCTCACAGACACGAGAGCTCTTCAACCTGCCCCCGCCGCCCGGGACGGATTTAACAGCCTCTAGCTGGCACCGGGGAAGTGCCTGGAGGCTGAGAAAAAAATGTTGAAGTGCCCCATCAAAACCCCACATCCTTTTGATGAAGAACGCCCACCTTTTCACACTGCTGAAAGAGATTTTCATACTACTACAAAAGAGATTTGGAAGAACTAGAAGAAAGAAGATGATACGCAGTTTTAGTCTCACCGCAGAGCTCAGCTTCTGCGATTCTCAGCCTGCGGAAGCCTGAGGTCGTCTCTGGGGGCCCCCGCGCTGCACGGCCAGAGCTGCTCCCGTCCAGCCTCCCCTGAGCTCCGCTGACCCCGGAACGCTCACAGCCCTTTCCCTGGCAGGAGTGAGCCCTTTCCCAGCGCTCCCAACCTGCAAGATCTCTCCGAGCCGTAACAGTGTTTTATGGATTAAAGTCAGGGAGCTGAAAGAAACAACGCCACGGAGATTAGGGCACGCGCTTTCATGGGGAACAGGGGAGGGATTTCCGTCAATGAGTCACTTGACCGTCTTTTATTTCATTTAGGTTTTTATTACAGAACTTTGTAGTAACAGTTGTGATTAATCTGGATAATTCCCGCTGGCAATAAACACTAGGGCAGTAAATTGCAGGTCATTAACCAGCCGGTGCCCACCGGTGCTGTGCAGGGGAAGGCTGCTGCCTGCGGGGAGGGGGGAACTGGGGCATCCTGCGATTCGGGGCAGGAGCAGTGCTGAGCCACAGGACGGGTGGGTTGCGGGGCAGGGGATGTTCGGCAGTGTAATATATCCTGACAGCCACCCTTCGCCTGGGTATCCGTGCAGGGGATGCCGGGGTTGGAAGCTGCTCTGCAGGATTTCTAGGGTACCGCAGAGAGACCCCCAGCGCCCCTCTGCCCTCGGCCAAGCCCACTCTGAAGCTGAGCTGACCCTGGGGAATTTACCACCGTCTCACACACAGGAGAGCGTTATGTCACTGAGGCCGAAGCAGCCGTGAGCAGCTCTCGGGTTTCATTAACTAACCTGGAACGTGCCCATCGAACCTGCAGGTGAGGACAGGCCCTTTGGAGAGGGCAGCCTGGGAAAAGAGTGGGAAGGGAAAAAGAGCCCAGAGTGACTCTGGCATCTGTATCCCGAGGCTCCGTCCCACCCAGCCTGACCTCACTGGCTGGAGCCGTTCCCGGGCCCTCAGCCTTTGCAAGTCTTACCCCGTTATTCCTGCTGGCACCATTTCGTACAGTGCCAAACAGTCGCACAGTAGCCCCTGAGGTCCCAGCCACCTTTTGCCCATCACTGCCTGAGCTGCGCCTAGGAAATACTGATCCCAAACTTCTAGGCTTGGCCAGATAGGCTGGGTGTCTCCAGGAGGCTGCGCCAGCCCCAGCCCAGGTGCCTTCAAAGTGAGGAGGACATGTTCCTCACTGCTCCATCTGCACGTCCCATGACACACCATCCGGCTGCGTTTGAAGCTCGGTGCATTTGCACTCAGCCTTGGACTGAATCATCGACACATGGAAAGCTTTGCCTGCGTCTGATTTAGCAGATGCTTCTTCTCCTGTCTGCCAATGCTGGTTTTCTGCCAAAAGACAGACTCTTCTTAATCTGGAAGAAACGACTGATCTGAAGGCAGCATGGTGGAGAGAAGCTCTGGCTCACAGCTCCTGTTTGTGACCCTCTTTGGACCCCTGCAGGGCAGGAGTGCCCAGCAGGCACAGAGGCAAGAGGACCATGCAGGACGCAGAGAGCCCCTTGGTGCTCCTGCCGCCCGGGATCGCGGGCAGGATGCTGTATGAGAAGGCATGCAGGATGCCTGTCGAGCTGGGGGCAGCGTGGTGAGCATGGATGGAGGTCCAAGCACAGGTCAAATCCATGCGAAGTTTCACAGAGCTGGGGGAGACCCTAGAGCACTCACTCCAACATCTCAGAAGCTTTTTCCCGGCCCCAGCAGCAGCTGCAAGAGCCTGGCTGTAAGAGATCACGAAGGGGACTGTTCCCAGCACCGAGCTGCCCCCCTGTGTGTGCTTTGGTTGCTGTCAAGGACCGATTCAGCATCACGTTTCAGAGGGCACGCTGGGACAGCACAGCTGAGGCCCGAGGAGAGGACTGCCTCTCCAGGAGGAGGGCTGTAGCACAGCCCAGGGCCTCAGCTCAGACAGGGACGCCGCCTGCAGAGAACGATGCGAAGGTGAAACCTTGCCCCCCGCCTCAGCCCTGCCTGTGCCACTCACACCCACCCCACACCCATCATCTCGCGTGGGCAGCAGGGCAGGCGGCAGGGACGAGGATGACTCCGGTGCTGCTGGGCACTCCGTGCCTCCTCCCAGGTCACAGCGGAAGGAGAATCTGAGTCGTGCTCAGCCTCTCGTCCCTGAGTTCGCCTCACTTCTGCAGGCCTGCCACAGCAGTCTGTGGTTTGGTTCTGCAGGGAGAGGCATCGCTGGGTGTGCGGGGAGCTGGCGGCAGCTGCTGCAGCCGAGCCGTGAGATGCAGCACGGAGCCGCACGGTGGGGAGCGACGCGCAGGCTGCGCGTGCAGGTTGGAGACTCCGACACCCTCGCCCGCCCTTGCTCACCCGTACGCCTGCCCGGAGCCCTGCTCTCTGCCAGGAGCTTTCTCCCAGCCGCTCATCTCCGGAAAGCCCAGAGGTTTCCAGCACTGGAGGGGAAGCAGCCGGATCCGAGCCACGTTTTGAAGCAGTTTTTATTTCCCCGGAGTGGCTGCAGCAGTAGTTCTGAGGGGAGAACAGTTAATGCTCAATTTAGCTCCACATGACCTAATTTGCCACCGCTTATTCAACAAGGGAGAAGCAAGTGAAGAGAAATTCTTGCACATGGATCTTGAGAGCTGCTGAATTCCGGGAGCACTACGGGAAGGGGTATTTCTTTAGTGGTGTTTGTGCAGGAGGACATGGTGCTCGTGGTGATGAGCTGGAGACACGAACCGGTGGTCCCTCAGGCAGCTGCAGCGGATTCCTGCTCCAAGCCTCTCCCAAGCTGGGCTCAGGTGCTTTGGGTCATCCAGCAGGACCATGGCGAACGTGCATCTTCCCCTGGGCCTTCTCCTGTGGCTGTTTTCTGTGGGCAGCCAGGAGGGCTTACCTGCTCCCTCCACCTCAGGCACTGCTGTGCATGTTCCTGTGCTGACCCCATCTGACAGGGAATTGCCTCCTTTTTCTCACCAAAAGCACAAAACCTTTGAATCTAATATTTCTGTGCTATTATGCAGCCGGTGCTTCTGCCAGCCCCTGGTCCCTCCTCTGCCAACACGGGTGCTCCCACCTCCAGCAGCACGCAGCTCCTTCCCGTTCCGCTCAGACCTCTGTCCCCGCACGCCCTGTCTCTGCCCGTGGGACCGACATGTGTTCATCCTTCTGAAGGCACAAAAGATTTGAAGGGTAAAAGCAATCGTGCTGTCAGACACAGGCAGCCTTTCGGGGAATTTGACTCAATGCTACGCCGGCATTCTGGTGCAGATCTTTGCACCACGCGAAATCAGGCAGAGAGTTGTTGTGTATATTTAAAACCAGCTTGCTGGCTGCTCCCTGCAGACAGGGGAGCTCCCCAGAAGCAGTTCTTGGGTGCACACGCTTTCAGAACTGCAGCAGTGATGGAGAAGTCACCACTGGCAGTTTGCAAGTGGCAGAGCTCAGTGGGACGGGGTTCCGGATGGACAGCTGCTCTTCTGGGGTGACCCAAGCCATTTGTCATGACCCGGTGAGATGGATTTAATCAGCCAAATGTTTCTGGGACGGTTTTGGAAGCAGGTGGCTGAGGGGAGGTGCTGGGAGCTCCAGGAGTTACCCCCCAAGGCACGGGTTATGTTTGGTGCACGCAGGCGCTGATGAGCAGCTCGGAGCTTCGCAGAACTGCTTTTGGAGGTCTGACCGTTTTCCACCTCAGGAAACTAGATTTAGCTTTACCTTGAGAGAAGGTGTTGTCTGGCACTAGGTCAGATCTAGAGAAGATGGACCAACCATGGCATGGAGCTCCTAAAGACAAGACATTTCCCTGAGCACATCCCTTAACGGGCTTCTGCGAGAAATCTGCAGGTCCTTTGACAGGGTGCCGGTGGTTCTCCCAGGGACCTGTTCTGGAAGCCTGGCTGTTTGCTGTTGCTCTCTTCACTTGACAAGCCATATGGCATCTGAGCTCGCCTGTGCCACCCTGAGCATCCCCCTAACGGTACGTTAGTGCTTTAAAGCAACTCTTGTCTTTCAGGAAGGGATCAGAAAAAGGTTTTCTTTGATGGGCTCCAAAGGAGTGAGGAGGCTGTGAGGAGACACGGCTGGGTTAGCTGCATTCGGTTCGCACAGAAAGTCATCTCCCTTCAGCAGCCGGTGCAAGGGCCCGTGCAGTGGGGGCACAAAAGGAGCCGGCCGCTGGAAAAGCGTGGGAACTGCAGGAAGATCTTGGGGCAGGTGACTCCAGGGTCTCCATCCAGGGTGAATTTGCGCTCTGTTGTTCCCGCAGCCTCTGCAGCCCAGGACGCTGGCCTCTTGCATATTAAACGTTTGTTGGGGGGGGATTTCCTGTCTCGGGACCATGCTTGCTACATCTCAGGTGCTTAGGTGTTGCTGCTGCCCGTTGTGGTTTGTTCTTTGGTTTTGGGCACCTTCCTGCACCATCTGCCCTCCTGTTGAGACTGCAGGAAGCGAAACGCACAGAGGATGAGCTGTCCCTTAGTGCCATCTTCCTGTTACTGGAGTGAAGGCTCTCTGCTAACAAGTGGTTTGTGAGCTGGCCTTGATAAAAGCCACCCGCTTTGCAGTGCCCATGGTTCAGCCGTCAGCCTTGGCATCAGCTGCCAGCACGGCTCGCTCCCCAAATCCCTTCCCTAGCGCTGCTGCTGGTGCCTGCATACACCGGCACTTCCACGGCCACTTCGCGACGCCCTCGGTGGCTCTGCCGCGAATCTCTCCCTTATTTCCTTTCCTCTTCCAAGCTGGACTTTCCTCCTAACAATTTGTGTATTCTCACTGAGAGAAGGGCATTTCTGCAGCAGGAGATCGTACTGTCCCACTTCCCTTCCAAAGGGCCTATTTCCAACATGCTATTACTCTAGCATGTAATATGCAAATTTTTTATTTAAGAAAACAAGGATAAATGTTTGCTGGTAAACATTTCAGGGAAGCGTGCCAATGAGCATATCCTCCTATTCCTTCCAGAAATGTAAAACATCAGCACGCTGCCAACCACAAGGATTGTAATGTTTTTCCTTTCATACATAAAAATGTCTTACTAATTAATCATCCTCTCGCAGTAGCCAAAACTGAGGCAACTCTGCCATATGCTAATGCACGCCGGGACTTTGTGAGCTGTGAAATATTTAATACTAATCAGACGTAGAGAATATTGTTCCCTCTCTGCACAAGCAACCGCACGCCATTGCCTCAAACTGAGAGGTCAGAAGTGACCCTCCGCGGCTCGCCTCCCGCTCAGACCGCGCACCGTCCGTGCCGGGCGCTTTCGCCAGTCTCACCGCCCTCACTTGATGGGGCGCCTGGGCGCTGCTTAGTATAAATTAGGAACGATTGCAGTTGCCAGTGGCAGAGAAACTCAGGTGAACTGACATGAGTGACAGAAAAACGTGCCGCGAAGGCAGCGCCTGGCGTGTGCTGCTGCTGCTGATTCCAGGTTTTCACAGCACGGCGGGGTGGCGAGGGGGCGGGTTACATCTCGGGGCGTTAGAGATAGGTGAGACTTTCCAACAGGTTTTGACATCACCAGCACAAGCTTGTCTCTGGAATAAATCTCAGGTTCCTGCTGATCTCGCCAAAAGGCTTATGGCAGAGCCCCTCCCAAAGAAATTCCTCAGAGCAAGTTCAAAAAAATGCCTTGAAATATGTTTAGAACATTAAGAAGTGCTCAAAACAGAGTCAGAAACTTTCGTTCTATGAGAAACCATTTCTTTTTTCAGAGCCTAATCTGCTGAGAGCCAGTTTTTCTGAAGCCTGTTCTGATCTTTTGTTTCCTTCAAGAAAGAGAAAATTGGGCTCTTACTCCTGCAGATGACACATCTTCTGCTTCCTAAGAGCAAGTCACTAAGAGCGAGGGACCAGGAGGTGCCTCCATAAGAGCAGGAGGTACAGAGCAACTCCACACCTCCTCCTGCTCGGTGGCCTCAGGTGGCACTGGGCAGAGCAGCGAGGGACATAGTCTGAAATAGGTCCCACCATGCCACATCAGCATCAGTGCTTCTCGCCTCACCGGGAGCCCAGTTAAGCTCAGCCCAATGACTTGCATCCCCAGCAGGCTTGGCGTGGGCTAGCTCCAGACCTGGGTTTCCAGAGATCCTAAACAAGCAAAACTGGGATGCAGCCCTGCACAGTCCCAGGTCTCAGTAGCCATCCACAAATGAAGACGGCATTGTTACAAGGCTGCCACCACCTCTGTTCTACAAGAAGCCTCACCTCCACACCTCGGCTGTGAAAATAGCAGCCTTAGAAACCGGCCCTTTGGACAAACAAAGCCCCAAGAGATTCGGAGAAAAAACAATCCACAGATTTATCAGAAGACACCGTGGGGTGTGTGCAAGGGGAGCAGAGGAGGGAGCGGTGGGAGGAGACAGATCCCACAGGCCCACAGCACTTGCAAGTGCTGCCTTTGCACTGTCCTGGTGGAGCACCGCTCGCCCACCCCCACAGGAACCCCAGCCGGACAGGACAAGGATGTGGCCCTGGGTGGGGGGGGCGGGAACAAGGAACAACCCGGGATGTGCTGCCCGATAGCCAGAGCCGGCTGCTGAGAGCTGGGCAACGCTCTCCTCGCACCCGGGGGCTTCCCGTGCAGCAGGAACCCACCCCCAGGGAAAAACAGCAACCCATAAACAGGGTACGTTAAATTGGCAGTGACATCTCAGATCTCCGCGGAGAAGGAGGTCAGATGGCTGGAGGAGAAGCCAGAAGGCAGAGGCTTAACTGCGCCCGTGCGCTGTCAGACACCGCGCGGTCAGAGCACTCCGCTGTCATCTGGAGGAACGTAACGCACAAGTGATGCGTCCTGCACAAAACCTCCCGAGAGCCCGGCCCCGCACGGCCCGTGTGAGCTGGAGGTGACCTTCCTGCTCAGAGCTGGGGGAAGCTCTCCCAGACAGAGCCACCGAATCTAAACGTCCCCCTTGGATACGGAGGCGGTGAAACGTCTCAGACACGAGTGTGGGCAGGTGGACGCCAGAGAGATGAGGGGCTGCTGGGGGAGGGAGAGCATCAGCAGAAATCCAGCTTGGCATTTTCTTGCTCTGAGCTGCAGTTTCTGAATCTGAGAGGTTCAGACATCTTGCAGCCGCAGGACTTAAAGAATGTCTGTATCAGTGCACTTCGGAAACAGCTGGGGGGCCGAGGTCCTTGTCACCTTTAACAGGGCCCTCGCTGTGCCAGACCCCCCCGTGCTCTCCTCTCCCACACCGCACTGGGAAGAGCGGCGAGCCCCCGCGGCGGATGTCCCGAGTGCTGCTGCGCAGCAGGGGCCTGGCCCAACCTTGTGCAGCGCTTGGTCAAAGGACACCCACATCCAAGAGCTTCTGGAGCCTCCTACTGACCAAGATCCCCAGAGGCAGGTGAGGCAAGATGCTGCGTACGGTGCTCTCGCCTCTGCATCGCTGCACGTCTCCCATTGCAACTCCCACTTGTTGCTCCCCCAGCAATGTGCCTAGAGATCACATCCCACTCTAACAACGTGACGCAAATCACGCGGGAGCCCATAATGGTGAATGTGACATCTAATAAACAGCGCGGATCACATGCCCCACTGGAGGTTCAGATCCTGCTGGGTGTTATTTGTGAATAAATGCCTGAAAGTGCTTTCTTTTTAATTACATTCATAAAGAACAGAGGTATATCAGTCACTGGCCTTCCATTACAGCTGTGAAGAGCATTGCAAACAAATCATTAATACGCATAAAAATGGCAGGTAATTAATTTTAATATTAGCATAAATACTATCGTATGACTTTATTACCAGCCCGACCTTCAGGATGGGATATCAATAGTATTAATTCAGTAACATCTTCCAAATTAGTTATTACCAGTAGGTAGGAGGTGATTTTCAGAGCTCAAGGCTAAACTGAGAGACCATTAGTGCTGTTAAAGCAGCTCTTAGACAGAGGGGCAAGGATCTGCGTGTTGGCTTGCAGAGCCGTGGCTGCTCTGAGATCACACTGAGTAGTTCCCCGGCGAGGGAGGGTGGATGGGACACGGGCTGAGCCGCCCCTGGCTGCGCGCGCACCCTTCAAACTCTTGCAGCAGAGCAGAGAGAAGCCAGGCGGGAGCGTGGTCCCCTGCGAGATGCCAGGACTCAGCCCTGCCAAAGGCCACCCCGCTCCAACCATGCAGGACCCGGCTTTGCACGAGGAGCCCTGGCGCCCACCCTGCCCGTGGTGCCTGTCCCCGAGGTGCAGCATCCCGCCCGGGGCAGGGCTCGGCCCCTCTGCTGTGCCTGCAGCCCAGGAGTCGGGCACACAATTCACCGGCCGGGCTCAAACTAGCCACAGCCCGCACAGCTCCTTCATCGGCCACCACGAGATGCTGCTCCAGGAAAACGCCTCCTGCTAAAAGCCACGGCTGGTGGGAGAGAACAGAGATTCCATGTTCATAACCGGGAATCTCCTGCTGCCGGAGGAGCCGCGGCCCACAGGCGGAGCGGCGTTTGCCTTGCGGGGCAGCCCCTGGGCAGGGAGGGATCTCCAAATCCCCCGAAGCACCCCGGGCTCAGCCCCGCACCGGCTGCCTGCCCGGGCCGGCACAGCCGGGCGCTCCAGCACTGCCGGGCAGCAGCCCCCTCCCCAAGGGCAAAATCACCCCTGCTCCGTTAACCGAGTGGGCACCGGGAAAACAAAACCGCACAAGGCAGGCAAACCCCCCAACACAGAGCCCTTTCAGAGACCAGGGCAGCAGGAAGAAACCCGTCGTGCGTGCCGGTTAACTGCAGACAAGGTGTTCGGGCACGCTCCGAGGGAGGGAGGAGACTCTCCGCACCAGCGTGAAGAAGCGGATCGTTACCTCCCCTGCACCGGGGAGACACACAGACCGAGGAGAAGGACCAAGGGCCCTTAGTTTGCTTTTTGGCTTTGCGTTAAGGATGGCGAGCACTTTCTCGGTGCCTCTTTTGCTGCTTGCTGAGCCACACCGGGCTCCTGGCCAGGCAGCGTGCGCCCCTGCGTGCCCTGGGACGTGCCGCAGGCCAGGGGTGCCCAGCCTCGGCGGCTTCGAGCACAGGGGCTGCGCCTGCGGCATGAGCCTTCCCTGGCGGGGAGCAGCGTGCTCCCGCGCCCCAGCCCTCAGGGCAGGGCCTTACACCACCCCCGTGCCTGAGGCGGCCTGTCCCACCCCAGACAGGGTACGCGGTGTTGCCTTTGATCTCCTCCAGCCCCTGCAGCAGCCGCTCTGGGGAAGCGGAGCCTCATCTCCCACCAGCGGTCCTCTGCTCTTCCTCCAGCAGCCTGGCAGATCCCCACACTGCATCATCCTCCTCCCGGGCACCATCCTGGCAGCAATCCCTGCCCCTCTCCCGTTCGTCTGCCAGGGCACAGCTCGCTAGCCAGCCCACACACCAGCCCCGCCGCACCTCGTCTGCCTCGCTCCGGGGTCCGGCCCCCGCTGCAGTGCCCGTGTGGCGTGCGGAAGAGCAAATCCAACCTGCTCCATGAAGCGGACAGGTAAAGAATTGTGAGTCCACTTGCGTGTGCGCGAGCCGCGGGATGCGGCTCTGTCCTCTGCTCCGGCTGTACGTGCGCACGTGCCTCGTGCTTGTGTTCATCTCCTTAACGGGCGTTGTGTTCGCTCAGGTCTAAGCTAACACAAATAAATGGCAGAAGATGAGCATCAATTTGTGAGTTAGAATAAGAGGCAAAGAGGGTGAAATAAAAGCAGTTCCCAGGCAGGGAAACAGAGAATCATACTCGTGAAGCCCTGAGCTTACATAAATCATCCTGTGACTGAACGAGCTGTCATGAAGGCTGACAGAAGCTCAATCCAGAAGTCGTTACCCCATGCTCAGGTATCAATTACAATTGCTAATTTCGAAACCGAAACCAGTTAATGCTAACTGGGGACCAAGAATTAAGCCGTCAAGAGTTCAGCCATCAAATGCATTTTCTGGTTGTTTTCACCAGGAACTTTGCGTGTGAATGGCCGAAAAGGCTGGGCCATAAACGGCGTATAACTGCTGCGGGGATAAAAGGAGAAATCAGAAACATCGGCTTCCATCTGGGCTGGATGTGCTTGCAGAGGCAACGGAAGGCATTTCCACCCCACCCCCCACCACACCCTCACCGCAGCGATGCGGAGAGGAAAGCGGGCGATGCCGTTAGGGGCTCCAGCCTGTGAGATCCTGCACGTCGTCAAGAGCTGTGGCCCTCACTTGGGCCCGTACGCTTCCAGCTCCCAAGCCAGGCTCCAGAGTGGGTCTGCCAAGGGTCAGGGGCCGGTGCCGCAGGGAGAGCTGAGCGCCGGGCCCGCCCCTGCCAGCATCGCTGCCCAAGTGCCTCCTCCTGCTCCTCCTCACTAATGGTCCCACTGGGTACGAGCAGACCTTCAGCTGGAGTCCAGGCTGGTCTCATCCGCACTGCTGGGGAGAAAGATGACTAACGGGGTCAGGGAAGGCCACCCAATTGCTATTTTTAAGTGTTTTCGGGCTTCTGACTTCAGCAAGCTGAGCTGCGTCGGCATCCTGCTGCAGAGCCACCAGCTCCCTGCGCTGCCCGCCCCCCGGCTGGATTTCTAAGTGGGATGAGATGCCAAAAGGAACGCGAGACCCACTGATTTATCGATTTCCCGACAAAAGGAATCACAGCTCCATCCATTCCCTGCCACCGCTTTCTTTCCTCGCTAGCCTCTGCTGCTCCGTTCCCACAGGAGCTGCTGCCGACAGCCCTGGGCTCAGTGCGAGCATCTTCTGCCTGCCCTCACCCCGCTGCGGAGGAGGGGGCTTTGGAGAGTCTGCCATCCCTCCTGAGCAGCTGTGCAGAAGTGTCTGAGCCACACGACTCCTTCCTTCCCGGCAGGACCTGCCGCTGCAGAAACCGAGGGCTGACACTGGCCGTGCCGTTTCTCCAGCCCCAGGCACACACTGGACCCCATCAGAGGGTCTCAGATCTCTCCTGGGAGTGTTGGTCCATGGCTGAAGGTCCCCCCCGTTTCCCTCCCACTATCTGACTTCTGTCACCTCCCTGGGGAGTCCAAAGCTGCTGTGATCATTCTTTATGGCACTGTAGGTGCCATCCATTCCCACCAAAACTGGGCCCCCCTGTGGGATGGCTCCCCATCCCAGATCTGCAGCTCAGAGAACCCAGGCAGACAGCGTGGTGATAAGAGACAGGGGTGAGTTGCTCAGAGGCTGGGGCAGAGCTCGGTCCCAGGTTTCTGACTGCCCCTTCACAGCTCCTCCACTTCTTACGGATACCTAACAGCGTGCTGATCCTTCTGCAGGCCATTCGCCAGCCTAGGGCATGGTCCTTCCTCCCCTCACACTTCCTCCAAGAGGAGTCTCAGCCACCGGCTTCTGAAGTCCTGTGGGAGGCTGGGACGGCATCGGCCGCGGTTGCAGCAGGTCATCCTGCCCTTCCTGCTGTCCTCACCAGGCTTTGCTCACCGGCTGTACTGTCTTTCTGTGACCACTGATGGTGCCAGATGGAAACCAGAGCTTTAGATCACAGTGCTGCCAGCTGGTCCAGAGCCAGCCCAAACTGCAAACGACGGGATCTTTAGAAACTGTGACAGCGACACTAGGAGACCCATTGTCACGGTGGATAAGTGAGACCCACCGTTGGGGGGGACGCAAGTCACCCCAGCAGGGCGCGGTGAGCTGAAGACCAGTGACGAGGCCGGCAGCGCCATGCACAGAGCGCCGTGCTGGTGCCACACAGGGCCAGCGGCAGGGGAGGACCCAGCAGAGCCGGGAGGCCACGGGGGGGGGCAGGCTGCCTTCGCCTGCCGAATGTTTCACAGGGCCATGCTGGGCTGAGCACGTCCCCCTCAGCGCCCTGTCCTGCCACCAGTGGCCAGCCATGATAAATTCCCCACACGAGATCATTAACTTGGATGAACCCGCTTGATTGCAGGGCAGCAGGAACAGTGACGCCAAACCGCCCTGCAACCCTGGCAATTAAATATCTGTGCTCACTGTGACATACTGCACTGACCCCCAGCTCAGCACTTCGGAAACGTTTCCTGACAGTTTTCCACCACCACAGCACACCTTGGCGCTTCCTCTCCCCAGCACGGTCCTGGCAGAGCCATGGGAAAAACCCCAGAAATTGCCAGGGCAGCTCAGGCAAAGGGAATGTGGGAACTTCCCACCCCCACACCCTGCAGGGTGGGAAAGCAGGGAGGCACAGCGGGCTGCGAGCACCGAGCTCCTCGGCTCACCCTGCTGAGGACGTTGCCTCTGCTCTGTAGGGCAGCACCGGGGCTGCACAGCTCTCCCACCCCAGGCCCTGCTCTCCGGAGGTGAGCGCTGTTCACCCAGGACATGGGCACCTTCCAAAGTCCCTGAGGATCTGTGCAGGAGTAGCCGCTTCCCCAGGCAGCGCCACAAGGGCACGTCAGGGTCTCTGGGAAAGGGCGCTACGGGCACCAGAACCCACGGATGCAGGGAGCATCCTGGGGCTGACGCTCAGCCCTCCTTCCCTTTCCGCAGCGGCTGCCCCAGGGTGTCTGCGGGCTCAGCCACTGCCTTCGAGTCGCTTGCCCAGAGCAGGGCATCCAGGTCCAGGGCGCAGCCCCTTCTGTGACTTCTCAAACTCCAGCAAACGTTTTCTGGGTAACTTGGCCCACGTCACATTTAAAGCCTTCTCTTTATGACCACGAGGGTGAGAGACACCATGGGAGGACTGACTCCACTGCAAAAAACATGCCAGCAGGAGCTGGAGCCTGCAACAAGCCGCTGATTGCAGGCAAAATAATGAACCAGAGTAGAGAGAGGGGAGTGGGAAGGTGCTGGGATGCGGATGCTGTACGTGGCCCGGAGCGTGGGCAGAGGCTGCAAGTGCCAGCAGCCTGCTGGGGACAGGGGGTTTGTGTCTGTACGGGAAGGAGGGCCCCGAGCAGCGAGAGGTGGGTCTGCCTGGATGTTTTCTACATAACTAACTCCTCCAAAAAGAGCTTTTAAACTCAAAAGTGAAGTTTTGCCTGAAGAGAAACTGGAACAAGCTACTTTTGAAAGTACAGGAACCTCGGCAGCAGCCAAGTGTGTCGGAACAAAGATGAAAGGCGATCATAAATAAACCTGCCCCTGCCCTGCGTCCTCCCAGCAGGTCCTTTCCTCTAGCTTTGCCTTCCGCCCCAGCTCTGGGACTCTCAGGAGTTACAGCAGCTCTTCAAAGCCCCTCCAAGGCCCGTCCTCGTGCACTCTCGCCTGCCCTCTGCAGCTGTGCCCAGCTGTGCTGCCCGGTCCCCCTGGCCCCACACGCTCCCTCCCCTCCCCGCAGGCTCAGCGGTCCCAGGGAAGGTGCAAGGTGAGAAACTGTTTCTCTGGGAGGGAGATACCTGGGGCATCCCCTGGGCTCTGATTTTCCCAGTTGCAACTTTTCTTCAGAAGAAAATGTGTGGGGAAGGGGGAAGGCACGTAAAGGTGGAGGAACAGAATCTGTGCTCCCCTCCGAGCTCATCGGAGCATCACACATGGCAGCAGGCACAGCCTGGCGGGCAGAGCAGCCATTCCTGTCCGGTCTTGGCCTCAGCCCTGCTGAGGATGAGGAGGCATCCGCAGCCCTATGCGCCACCAGCTCCCGCTCTCCAGCCAACAGCCCAGTGCCGGCTCCTTCCCTGGCCTTATTTACCTCTTTGCTAAACAGGAAACTCCTCTGGGGCCAAGAGACCTTCTGCAGGGTTTGTCACCCTGCTGTCCCCTCCATCCCTAATGAGTCACCAGGACCCTAACCCAGGGTGCGCCCTGGCCAGGGCATGGCCATTGCTCTCCTGCATGGTGGAACACAAAGGATGTGCAGAGATGCAGTCCCGAGCACAGGGCTGTGCACAGAGCAAACCTGAGCTGGTGCGACGGGGCAGAGCACTGCTGAGCCACAGCCTTACACCCCAAGGTGCCAGGGACGGCACACACCGCAGCAGACCTGAGCTGCCTGGAAGAAACCAGTGGCCACCAACCTCTCTCCTCCTGGACAGCTGGAGACATCAACTACCAGGCCACCGGCATCGTCAGTGACAGCAGATCCAGAGCAAGCAACAGTTCTCTTGCCAGGCTGACCTGACAACTGTGTTCCCAGGAAAGGGACCGCATGATTTGAGAGAAACTCTGGCAAGCACATCTGCCCTGGGTTTGCTCTCCAAAGCTGGTCTGTCTGACCATCCGTCTCCCAGCTCTTGCCAACAGGCAGGGTAAGATTTTGCAGCAGACTACAAAGAGTGTGCTCAGCTGGGCTGACCCTGTTTGGTCTTTGAACCTGGCAGAAGCCCACTGAGAACTGAGATATCATGTGCCTTCAGGTGCACCTCTGTTATTAAAACCCAGTTCCCTTTCCCCTTCCACCCACAGAGCTTTGTGTGTCCTAACAGCATCACCAACAAAAGATCAACCATTTCATGTCAAAACCCTGTACAATCAAAGCAAAGAGCCACAAAACACTCCCATCTTCACGGCAATGAGAAAAAAGGTTTGGCTCTCCACGCCCCAGGATCAGCAGCCCCATGTCCCTGATGGGAACCCCGGCACCCCNGGAAGGGCAGTTCCCCACACAGAGGTTCCCCCCACAGCCACAGCAGCAGCTGTGGATTAAACCAAGCACAAGCACTTGCTGCAGAGTCCCTGGGCCCTCCTCTGGCTCAGAAAGGGGATCTCCTCCTCCCCACACTGCTTCATGGCCGAGCTCCTTGTGCACACAACCCAGGCTGCCCAGCATCACCCACCTCCTGCCCCATAGCTGCAGGGCTCAGCAGCACTGACATCCTTCTTCCCCAGAGCCAAGGGCTCTCCAAAGGATCCTGCTGCTAAAATACAGCCAATGCAACAGGCACAACGCAAAACAACCTCCACCTGCCGAGCCTGTCATCTGCTGCTGGGTTTTTTCGTTCTCCTCCTCCCTTCCCCAGGAGGCCCTAATTAGGTCCTATCCTGCTTCAGCAGTGATGGGGACCTGTGTGGTGGGGGAAGGGGCTGGATGGCTGTGACAGGGCTCAGAGCTGGTGAGAGGGGACACCTCGGGGACTGGTGACATGAGGGCTGCCAGCCCTCCTGCTTGTCTTGCTGGTGCCGTAATTGGTTCTGCAGGGCCACCGGCGGAGCGGCCATCGGGAGCTCTGCTCCCTGCAGAAAGCAGCTCTCCACCGCTGCCCACACACAGGTCCTGAGGCTGCCCAGGCAGCGCAGGCACACTGCCATTATCTCAGCACACTCAGTAGGAAAGGGGGGGCAGCCAGGGATGGAGACAGCTCTTACATCTGCAGAGCGCGCGTGGGCTTGTAAGGGAGGGCTTGTGAGAATATTTCAGTCCTGGACTGGTGAGAATCACCTTGAGTCATTCTCTAAACCCAGATTTTCCAACGACTGCTGACCAAGGGGCAACGGCCAGCAGCTGGGCAGAAATGATCTCTGGCACCGGAGGCAGACACTGCTCTTCTGGCTTCCCTTCCCTCGGTTCCGGCTCGCCGTTTCTTTGGGAGCATCGCACGCTCCAACGGGGGGCACTTTACCCTGGACTAGTCGCTCTCTCCTACGTATTCATACCTCAAAAATTAACATAAACAGCAGCAGCACACGCTCCAGCAGCCACGGAAGGAGGAATGAAGCAACCAGCGCCTCGCTGGAAGGGACCCTGGGCCGGGTCTCGGTGGGGAGAGCATCCCGGGGAAGCACGCTGGCTGGCCTGCCAGGAGGAGAGGGAGCCTGAGCCGGAGGGAGGAGGGGAGAGCCTGAAGGGGATCCAGGATTTTGGCAGGAGGGAGGCGAGTGCTGCAGCTGGAGGAGAACAGGCAGGAGTGAGCGGGCCAAGGGGGGAGAGAGCCCAAAGCCAGCCGCGGTGCTTGGCCGTCAGCAGCGCTGGGGTCCTTGCAGGCGATGAGAAACATTTTTCCTTCCCTCCTTGGGCCAAATCCCTTCCCAAGCAGCGATGCTCAGCGCGTCTAGAGTGATTGCACAGTGACACCCAGAGGGCAGGCCTCCGAAATCGTCACCATCACACCCAGCCACCGACCTGGGACAGAGGGGATGGGGGTGCCTGTTGGGAGGATGGGCAGAGCGACCGAGGATGGAGATCAGAGGCAAACACTCCCCTTCTGTCGTCTGCTTTCAGGCTGGACACATCTCAGATGAGGAGAATAAATAATTAATTTCTGTTCTCAAAATATGTATTTCAATATCGAAAAGTAACACTATTTATTTCCAGCAGAGGAAGTCACCCCCTGGGCCCTATAAATATTTATATAAACCCAGGCAAAAAATACATCGGTAATGTAGTAAGTCTTTAAGATATATGTTGCATATAAACTAGCCCATATTTAATTAAATATATTGCTGCATTGTATACGGCTGCTGCTCAGCCATTTACAGTCACGTCGATACATCACAAGTTTAGATTAGAGGAGGACTAAAGCCACTGAACGTAGCTGTAAAGTCCCGCTTTGGCAGAGAGGGACGTTGCTCTGGACCCCTCACCGGCTCTGCAAGGCGGCCTTCTCCCTGCGGCTGGGGCAGAGCCGGCCCAGAGCTCATGGACACAGGTCCTGCAGGTTTGGGGTGCGCGCAGGTCTGTCCCACCCGCGGGACTCGGAGGGATGCCTTCCCACCGGGGCGGGTGCTGCCATCAGCACGAGAGGCAGCTCGGCAGGGTCCCTGCACCGCTCTGCCTGTCCCGGCACTGCCGCACGGTGCTCAGACACCGCTGCCACAGCCGGAGCCCGCCAGCCCGCAGCAGCAGTGCCGTGGCCACGGGATCATGGCCCCGGGCATTGCGAGCCCTGTTTTCTTCTTTTCTGTTGAAGGTCATCAGCAGGTTTGCTGATGACACAAAACTGGGAGGAGTGGCTGACACACCAGAGGGTTGTGCTGCCATTCAGCGGGACCTGGATAGGCTGGAGAGCTGGGCAGGGAGGAACCTGATGAGATTCAACAAGGACAAGTGTAGGGTCTTGCACCTGGGAAAGAAGAATCCCATGTGCCAGTACA